>JACXSJ010000626.1:26757-139581 GCA_014851325.1 Pentalonia nigronervosa | reverse complement strand
GTTTAACGTCGCGGCGGCCTATATTATATACATATTATTATTACGATGTGTGCATGTACGCGGTTTCAGAAACCGTCACATCGCGGCACTATTATAATATTACTTTTATATAACTTTACTGTATACGCTACACACACACACACACACACACACATACGCGCGCGCCGAACATAAAATACGTACGGGTCTCGACGCCAGCAAAGAGAAAACGGTAACCGCGGTTGCTGCTGTTGCAGGGAGAGTGCCTATACAAATACCTATGTAATATTATAATATACGGTGTACCCAGTTTTCGTTAATCGTGTCACGGGCGTGTATGTATATACCCGGGGCAAGCGGTGGTTAATAAAATATCACAGAATTTTCATCGTGACATAATTTCCATACGCACGTATGCGACGCGTGCATAAATAAGAATATAATATACATTAATGCACAATATTAAATTGTATAGGTACCTACATTGTGCACTGCTTACGTATCGCATAAACCGACTCGCAACTATATTTTCTGATTTCGAAGACGATTTGTTCCGTGTTCAGACGACTTTACTGATTGAATCGAAATCGAAAAAAGAAGCAATTTTTTTTGTTTTTTTTTTGTATCACCCTTTACTTTCACATGCAATCGGATCAATCAAAGCGTCCTCTGTTCCTAAGTACTTCCTTCTCTACGTGTATTATCCGTTATATACATATAGTTTCATACCACTTCAAGTACTTACCTACTCTAATAGTTGTTTTTTTACTATTTTTTTTTTTTTTTTTTAGTTAACAGAGGAAGCATTTATATACAATTAGAGTTACACTGAAACACCATAATTCAATTTAATTTTTCAATTAATAAACTGAGCAAATCGGCAATCGCCGGGTTAACAATATTTTTGGGGAATAATAACTAGCTATAGTAGTACAATTTTTATTATAGTAAAATTATTTAGTATGCCAATATATAGTTGGTATGAATATTGCGACAAGTAGCAGATGTGAGATGGATACATACACATTTAAAATATGGGTTAATATATTCAATATTATTATCATTCATATTATTAAACTAAGTTAGCTATCATTACCATACTCGTGTCAATAATATTATAATTATAATTGTATAAAAATATTAAATTGTCATATAGTATTCAATGAAACATTTGGAACTATACTATTAAAGACCGAAACTGTAGACAAAACAATAACAATAAAAAAATCGAAAACGCTCAAATCGATCGACCGTGTGTTACATACTCGTATAATATAAAATCGATTGATTTTTATGTACAAATAAACAATTAATACACCTTCCGCCGTCTGCAGGTACGTGTAAAATATATTTTCTAAACATAGTATTATGTTATTATTTTTCAATACTTTTTAAAATGATTTATAATGGTGATGCGTTGTGTTATATATTATATGGCTTTTTAAATTGCATAATACGTAAATTATATTTTTTATAATATTTACATGTATAGGTACTGTCGTCGGTAATTATTAACGATTGTAATTACGTCTCGTACACGGATTTACGCCCCGATTTGAGATTTTTTTTACATTTATACTCACAGTAACATCTGTTGTTACAGTGGCCTAGGGGTATTTTTTACATAGGTATCTAATTACATATTTTGGATATCCTATAGAGTATTAATAATAATAAGCTTCCTTTCAGTTAGTTTGTACAGTCGTACGGTATATTTATATCATTTTATATTGGAAATTTTTTTTTTGAAATTTTATTTTTTAGAGTAACTACGACTCTTGGCTATAACATCATGGCTATTAGCGATTGTTACATATTTTGTTTAAAATGTGTTCCATTTTTAGTATAGATGAATTTTTTCGAGAGAAGTAGGAATTTATACATGCATGAATTTCGTAATATCTAATGATACATTTACAATACCTTAGGAACGAAAAGACCTATATTAAAATAATTTGTTCAATCCCGATCATAAGTATCTTTTATACTTACGATTCATTAAACACGCTTTTTTTTTCCTTTCAGGAAAGGAGAATATTGTAAAGACTTTAAATTGTACTCAAAATATATTTGTATTAGTATTTCCTAAACAGCTAGAGACATGATGTAATTTCCAAAACATATTGGTTTTTTTAGTATTACATATATAGACATTTTTAGTTTTTTGTTATTCATGTTCAGACATTTTAAGTTCAAATTTTGACGAAATATGATATCTAAAGTTTTTATCCGTCGTTGTGGTTATTATTATTGTTTTGACAAAAAAAAGCAAGAGTGTCCTTGGGTGGCGAAAAGGGAAATCGGAGTAGGGTGAAATTATATTTTTTATTATACATTTTTAGAAACTATGGGTCGTGTGCAATATAAATAATATATATATATATATATGTTATATTGAGTTCATTTCACCCTAAAAATGTATCCATAGGCCAACATTTATTTCATAGTCGGACGTAGATCACAACAAAAAACCAATGTTATTAACCCAATATTATGTGAATAAATGTTATCGACAGCTTTTGTGGTTTTTACGATTATCGAGTATTAACAAATGTATAATCATTTATATATATATATATAAATAATAATGTGTGGATAGAAATTGTTTCAGAGAGTAGGCTCAAAATAAACGCTAACCGCAAACGGCTATCCGGTGATGTTAATGCCGGAAAATGTCGGACCTTCGAAGACAAAACTGGTGTGTTCTTATCATAGAATTAAAATATTTAACATTCATTACAGCGTGACCCTCAAAATATAGCTGATTAAATTCTTCGTTTTGATTTTTTGTTCCTAAAAATTTGGCAATTTTTGTTATGTGTGTGATGAATAATATTATGTTGTTTATATAACTATATAAATATAGAATATTATAATAGAATTAACATTTGGTGTGTTAAATTAACCGTCTATATTTTAATAGTTGTAACTAATTGCCTAAACTTATAAATTATAATACTCTTATGTTATGAAAATCATAGTCTTAAGTATGTCATAACTTATTAGTTATTAGCTATACTCGGAAAATACTTATTTTACTATAAGAATCATATAGTTATAATCATATAGTCTATGTCATGACTCATGAGCGTACATTATATCAGCGATATGTACCTACTGTAATGCATTCGGCTATTAAAACAATTACAGTTTTATTCTTATAAAGTGATTTAAAACCAAGTGGCACGCACATAAACAATAAAGAAAAAAATAGTTCTGTAATAATTAAAACATCGATATAATAATACGCAATTACAAGTAATACAATTAAATTGATAAATATACACAAATGAGGGACGACAAGTGGTCTCAATTATAATTCGATTTCCTCGTCTTCGTTGTGTAATGCAGTTTTATTAAAATGTGGGTGGTTCGTCGTCGTGATATAAAACATGAAAACCGACAACAATAATGTATAGGTATTATATGACTTCATTCCGTGTGATCGAGTTGAACTAAACCTTAGCGGATTGTTTGAAAAGTAGAATTTTACCAGCGATCTTGCCAATAGTACGTGCGATATCCGATAACAACAATAATAATTACATTGGTTTGTAGACACACATTCGATTATTAATAATTATTATACAACTCGTACACATGTACACGGGTAATTGTATTTGAGTTTGCTGTAATAATGCGTAGGTAATACAAATTGTCGGTATCTAAAATATTCTAATATTACGTTCTAATAAACAAATTTACGACCACTTGAAACTAATGAGTAATGGTTATAGTCGTTTTAATTAATGTTCGCCTAGATTTGTAGATCATATAATTTAAGACTTCCAAACGTTTTAGAAATTATTGGACATTTTTATTCTGCAAATCAAAGAGTATTGATACATATTGATTTTGATTATTGGTTTTTAAATCAAACTTAAACTTCGTATCGAACATCTTCTTAGTCGTGTCTGTCTGCGCATTTAATTACATACTTATTACATTAAAATACTAGCCGATCCTACAGGGCGTTTCCAGTGAAAAATTAAATAATGTCAGTGGATTTATCCTGTTTTACTTCCGTTAAACTATGTAAACTGCACAGGTTTTCAACACAATTATTTGGGTTGTTTGACCGAATATAAAATACAGGTCGGCGATTATATCCAATCACAATAAATATTTTATTTCATGTATATACAATGGCAACCCTATATAAACAAAAAAATATTCGTTTTTCGTGAGCCAACAAATCCTGTGTGAAAAACAAATTAAAAAAAAAAATGGTTTCGAGGTGCACATCCTCATCGGGTATAAGATTACATAATGTTATGCACCAAATATGCAATAACCGTGGTTATAGTAATCATGATTATAAGTTAATCGTGATCAAATGAGATTTGGATTAAGTACTTAACCGCGATTACGCTTAACCGGGTTTAGCGAAGTCCAAAATCTCTGGTCATCAACGTTAATCGCGATTAACCGAGTTGGCGAAATCGGCCCTTAGTGCGACACACACACACACACACACAGGCGCATTGCATTTTATTATCAATATAGATTGCTTTCGGCGTCGATATTGCAGAAAAGAGCACTATAAATTGCGACTATATCTCCGACGATTGCTCTTTGCGCAATGGCACATACCTATACCTATTATATACACACGGGGAACGGCGGTCGCCGCGCCGTTAAATAATAAATTGGCGCAATACAGTGGGTGACGTGTAAACGGCGGTTTCCGTTATACAGTCGGCCATATATATAATATAGCATAAACACGGGAGTGGACATCGCAGTAAATCGATGTGCGCACACATTCAAAACGAAAACTGTTTCCGAACGGACGGGCGTACGTAAAAGCTGCACGCACAGCTGCCGCATGCCCGCGATGGTGTGCCTATGCTTACCGACCAACATACCGACGTGTACGGACATAACCGCAAATATCACGAACGATTCGAGAAAACGTCCATAGGTACCTACATACACGTACTCCGCCGTGTACCGGAACTGAACCATATACATATAGCTCGCTCGTTTCCCGCATCCGAAACTGCTTATAGGTAACCCTGACAAAGACCATGATATACTGTTATTATTATTGTTATATTATTATTTCGTTTTGTATGAGTGTATATTTTTTTTATTTTCCACAACAATTTGTTAACACGACCACCAACAATGGCTGGCAGCATACATATATATATATATATAGGTAACGTGATGCACGTGCCTTCTTCTCCGGGGCGCTCCGCGGTGTGCAATGAATATGTTTATTTTATTGTGATGTTTATTGAAACGAAAAAAGTGGACAGGTGCACGTTAATATGTAAATGCGCGCAATGTTCAATGGGATTTGTGCCAAGATTCTTCTGAATTATGTTCTTTTTTTCGTCCAAAAGACAAAGATGACGTCGAGGGGACCGCGCGATCTCAGCACTATCGTCTCTTCGGTCATCACACTTGGATAAAACACATTTTGGAAAATAATAAATAATAATCATCGAAAGCTGTATTTTTATGTTATATACGTATCTATTTAACTAATATAATTGGCCAAATATTACCAATCGTATAGACGTCAAAAACCATTGCGGATATTATAGTAGGTAAACTATTATTCAGTGAGTTTGAAGTTGATACGTCACAAATACCTATCAGATTGTTCCGTAATTTGGTTCTGGACCTATAAAATATAATATCTTAGGATTGATGTATTGGTAAAATTAATTTAAAGCGGTTTCAGCTTGGTAGTTGTCCGTAAAGTAATCTGCCTGCAGGTGTCAACCCTATAATATTATTGTCTTCAAAAAGCGATGAAATTTAAAATTATCACAATATATACCGATTGATCGTGTAAGATCTAAATTAATATTTGATATTAAGTATACTAATCGATTTACACAATCGAATAGATAATAAACATATTGTGTCCATTATTGAACATAATGTGCAACGTGTGCAGCCGAGTTTCACTGAACTCCAGAACATTGAATAATATGCCTATCAAGAAATTTTTTCGAGTGAAACGAACCCCGTTCTACGTTTACATAATTACAATTCGTTAAGGATATACAGAAATCATTAGGAATTTGAAGAACAAAAAAAATGTTATTGGCGTCTCGTTTTTAACCTTCTGTCTCCTTCTGTTCGGAGGCTATACATTATAATATACAGTCGTTTAACGATTAACATATAACTACTTTAATATATATATATATATATATATATATATATATATATATATAAATTCATGCATGCGACAAACATATTAAACGTACAGGTCGATTAAAGTTTGAATTTATTAAATTGTTTCCTTTGTTTCTGCATACGACTACAATAACTAAGGATTATTAAAGATATACATTACGTGTGCATGTATATATATATATATATATACATATATATACGCGTGTGGCCGTAACACATTTCGTTCGTTATAATAAATTGACGATAATATGGTAATAGTAGCGAACGTTTGGTTTAGGCAAGTGTACGCGCACGCGAGTGTGTTTTTTTTTTTATCCATCTTTTATTAATTATTATTAGTCCGGGCACAAATAAATTGACATTTTTTTATTTTATTAACCCGCAGAATCTCGCTGCGTGCCGCCACCGCTGTCGCTGCTGCTGCAGGTGAATCGGACACGAAAAAATTATTTATTCTTCTTTTTCTCATTTCCATAATATACACATTTCTGTGAAACTCGAGATAAAAAAAAAAATGTCTAAATGTGCGTAGGTACGACTTGAATTCTAATTATTGCCGGTCTCCGCGTGTATCGTTTTCACCGTTTCAACAATCGGCCGTTTTTATTAACCGCGTCCATAAAACGCTATATAGCCATCATTGTGATGAAGGTATGTAACACACACACGATGTACTTTGACATTGTGAATACCATATACTATGCTTTACGGAGTGATCCATTAAACGTAACAGACTGCACTCATCGTTTGAGTAAACAGTTTTTGAAAATATATTTTTCGTTTAATTTTGTCGTTAAAACAAAATTATAGTTTTTAGTTTTTGAATGACAATATACGTTTTTTAATTTCATATAATAATAATACATTTTATAATAAATAAAATAAATAATAATATTATATTCCGTAACAGAGTATTATTCGGAGTATTTCGATTAATAAAAATCAAATTTCGGACAAGTATATATAGTTTATTAGTTTGAACTTATATGTATTTGAAGTTTCAATGCGCTCAATACTTCGCTGTGTAGTGGACCAATATTTTGCCTATACCACTTAATTCCTCTCAACAATACTTTCAATATATATAATTCTTAACCTTATCTCGTCTACCGGTCCAAAATTCGTATTTTATAAACCCAAATTATTCCAAAAAATATTCTGCTTGTAGGAATAAGGGATTGAAACGAATGTTGTCATTAAAATACGATAACGATAAAAATAGTAAAAAATATAATTGTTCTAGAAAAACGTCGTGTCATACTTGTGCCTATACTTAAAAAGTAAAAATTATTTTTTTCGTAAAAAGTTTTTGAATTAATTGTGTGTCTTACGTTAAACGGACGATCATCCGATGTAGTAGTATAAATCTGAATCCGCCGAGAGCGCGCATGTACATAATATACGAACACGTAATATAATAAATATGCGAGCAAAATAATTTTGAAAAACCAAACGATTTTTTCATCTTTTTTTTTTTTTTATAGCGACGTTTCGTCGGATTAAATAATATCTGCAGTGTCGTTAATAATATTATATTTGACCGAAGCGGGAAACCACGCGTAGGTAGTTCGCTACCCATCGTGTAATATGCACTAAAACGCGATCTTTCGGAGTTCCCTTCGACTGGTACGATCATGACCACGGGAACTTCTACAATACGTATATAATATATATATATATATATAGTGAATCGGTCCCGAGTCGTCGCCGTCGCGTAATTTTCGGTTAGGTTTTTTATGGTCCAAAGTATATATAATAATAGCTTGGGTTACTGCGTTAAACACGTTAATTTTTATAGTGTTCCGTTTTATTGTCGGAAAGAATAAATATGATCTGACGACTTACCATGCAATGCTGTCGTCGACCAATAAATTCGGTATATTATTATATTGTCTTTTATATTTATTAACAAAACGCTAATATCACATTTTTTTCCTCCGGTAATTCGATCGGACACAATTTACATAAATAATGAAATCGTCGTCAGTAAGAGACATATACCAGAATTTCGATAAAAAAAAACCCCGAAATGTAAAATTTTTACGCACACAGTTTATGTTATTATATTGTTGCCACGTTGTACGTATCTGGCCGATGACCAATATAGAAAAACTCATTTCAGTTTACACAATTTTTACTCTTATTTTAATATGTCATACATACAATATAGTCCAGGGGTATCCAAACTTTTTTTAATTAAGGTCTACTGAGCTGGATTATATTTTTTGTCTGAGGGTCGACTAACGTGAAAAATATATTTTTTATGTTTAAGTCTATACCACTATAATATTAATAATAAACATATAATTATATAAATAACATCATAAAGTGTTAAGTTATCTAAAAATGGATGTTTCTCATTAAATTTCTAAATAATTTCAAAACAAATTAACATATTAAAAACTGTTGGCGTGGAAGCGTGTCATACTGTCATCGCATATCGTTGGCTAGTATTATTTATAATCTGGGGAATAGTCGCTAACTGCTAAACGAAGGCACAGCTGCTTTAAAAGTCTAAAATCTAATTGATCATCAGAAAGTGTAGTTCGGGGTTCAGCTTTTATAACTTTCACGCGAGAAAATGTTATTTCACACAAACAAATTGTAATCCGAAATATGTGTGTATATAATTATCATAATACTGTGACATAATGTGTATAATCATCAGTTCTAACAAAGAGGAATCGACTTTGAAATCGTTCGAGATCGCTTGGCCGTCCCTACAGTACACGACGGTGGGCATGATTCTCAGCTAATATATTATAATATAATATAGTCTATTGACCTAAACTAGAACTATCGTTCCAGAGAGATTGAAAACCGATTTTATATTGATAGTATTGCGGACGTCGTCATATATGTCGACAGACTTAACTTTTTTCTTTTCAAAATACGTATTAGCGTGTGTTTTAAATGTAATTACCCTTTGCAAAATAAAAAGGATGGACAGGTGCCTATCTATTGTTATTCCGAAGAGAATTTCGTTGGAAAATCCTGCAGGAATAATAAATATAATAAAACGAGTTCAGTTCCATGTGTGGATATCCCGCGAAATATTACGCAATAATGGTACGTACGTGTGATCTGACATGGCATATCCGCCGCTTATGCATAAATACATATAATAACGTTATACATAATACATAATAATATCGTAGGAATCGATCGCGTGTGTGGAAATGGTGATTTCTCTCTCTCTCTATCGATCATTTTCTGGCACAAGACGTTTTGGATTATTTATGAATGCTAATTTATGGGCATATTGTGTTCGCCCTATGGTGGTGGCGGCGGCGGTGGTGGAGCGTGTACTTATACCTATACGCTGCACACACACATACACAAACGATATTGGAAATTATA
Organism: Pentalonia nigronervosa; assembly: GCA_014851325.1. Lineage (NCBI taxonomy): Eukaryota > Metazoa > Arthropoda > Insecta > Hemiptera > Aphididae > Pentalonia > Pentalonia nigronervosa. The sequence goes on along the minus strand of JACXSJ010000626.1, from coordinate 130,083 downwards.
GACAAAGATTTGCATACATACGCGCGCGCGGTACACACATAAATAATAATAATATTATATTATATAATATTCAGAACGGTATCGTAATTATGTCGTCGTCGTCGTCGTCGTCGTCGTCGAAGTCGTCGCCGCTATCGAAATATAAAAAGGTAAGAAGGGAGAGGATATCATATACATATTATAAGATCCAAGCGTGAGAGATGAAAACCGTCGGATAACCCACAGGGCATATAATATAATATACCTATGGGAAAATTCTGTGTATAGTATAATAATTCGAATCGCGTGCGCTTGCGGAGAAACTGGAACGCGCACCAGTCCATTGTGAGCTACCGTCCGCTAATTGTGCGAGTGCACGCATCTCCGATCTTTTCTTCTGCTCTCTGCTGTACCGACTCGACTCGGTGCATGTTATAATAATATACTTGTATTTGCAGTATTTGTATGATGTATACACATATTTTGTAGTTCGTTTGTATCTCTCGTTTCTTCTCTCCAAACAGGTGTTTCGGGGCGGCGGCGGCGGTCAACGCGTCCAGCAGGTGGTTGATAATACGCGATACCCATATATAATATATAAAAAGTAAATAATATAGTAAATGCGTCTACACACATACAAGTGTCCTCCAGACAAACGGATTAACATAAGACGACAATTAGAGAACATAATATTATTATACCTGCACGCTCACTGTGTGCAGGTAGTCGCGCAGCAGTGACGGTAAATATGAAGTAGCTGCAGGTACCTTTACCTGCAGGTTGAGATCAGATTTAAAATGGAAAAAAATCGAGATGGAAATAAACGTACCTACACGGAGCATCTTGTATAACAAAGGTATATACGCTACAGTGTTCCAGTGGCAACATTTTAATCGATGACGATAAATTATTGCTTTCTGCCTCGGTATATTCGTATCGTGTCATTCGTATAAACGCAATGATAAGCCATTAGCGTTCACGAGAAGATCTCATCAACGGTTAGTTTGAAATGCAAAATTTCGAACGTAAGTATAGTGAAAATGTCAAACGGTCTCTGTACAGTATATAGACGGCTACTTGAAAATGTCAAACTCGCGCCTCATCGATTCGACATAGGCGCAACTAAGAGGGTGTCAATCTTTTTTTAGCACCCCTGACCCCTGTTATAAAACCTCAAAAATATGAGAAAACCGCGGTTTCATTATTTTATATAGGATTTTTTTATTTGACGTTTTTATTAAAAAAAAAAAATATTCAAAAAGAGGGTTATCCTAACTTTAACAAGTTATTTCAAATTGCATTTACAATTCTAATAAGTTCTGCAATTTATGAACGCAGTTTTCCAAGTATGCAAAGAATTAAAAATTGATTGAGATCTATTTTAAATATTTAAAAGGATAGTGAAAATAACAGAATCAGTGTTAGATAAGTATAGTAGGTACAAAAACAAGGAAAATAGTTTTGAAATTAGTTTAAACTATACACTTATACAATTATATTTGTTATAACTTGTAAAATATTAGTTATATAAATATATTGTCATAATAAGACACTTTGTGAACCCACAGGCTAGTGAGATAGGTATACATAATTTTAGCACCCCCCTAAAATGTAGGTGTAGTTGCGCCTGGGCTATTCGAACACGTGATATGCGGCCGTATACGTTGTACCTATACGACCTAACTGTTTGAAATTTATGCACAAATAACTCGCAGTAGATACACGCGCGCGCATATACCTATATACTTACTATTCGATAAGACGTTTTGTGTGAAATCGGTAGAAAAATTCACGGCTATAACCGATGTGAAAACACGGCGGAAAAAAATAGGTACATATTATAATATGCTGCGGCGATGAGGTAAATTTCGGATTATAACCCGGCACACCGCGTGCCGTGCGATTTGTCACGGTTTTTGCGTGCGCGACGTTAATAATTAAACGACTATGCGCGACAGGACTGTACGTCGTCTCTCGCGCGTGTAACCAGCCCGACCTCATATCGTTATAATAATATATAATGCATATATTATATAGAACATATTTTATGCGTATACATACCAAAACGGCATGCAAGTAAAATAATACATAAATATAAAGTAACACGTAATACGTATATTATGAATAAATATATATATATATACACACCTAGGTACACAATACACATCGTCGTAACAATTGGCTTTATTTTTATACACATACTCAAACACTTTATTATAAAGGTATACCTACGTTTATTAACATTATAATATTATACCTCAATACGCACACACGGACGAACGATATTAAAAAGCGACGAAAATTCGTACGTTCCGGATGACGTGATTGTGTAAGGTCACACTTTGAAACATTTTGCATCGGCGAGTATGGAAAGAATTAAAACAATACATTTTCTACTGATAATATATAGGTGCATATCGTTCGTAGACGCGCGAGATTCACGTCACGCATACAAGGTGAATCAACAAGTACATTCACCACTTTTTTCTCCAATTTATCGGAATACTTAAATATAATATTTAAACACAATATTTTCAAACTCTTGAGATTTTTTGTACTATTTAAGGTGTGTCCAATGGAGATATAATCTTTTGTAAACCGTAAATAATTAAGTAGATAATTTTTCTAAAACTATTGACTTGACGTATCAAAATCAAAATTCGAACAAGTAGTTTTTGAGTTATTGAACTTTGTGTACTATTTGTGATAATTATATAGGTCCATGATAATGGATTGGAAGATATGAGGGGCTATGATGATTTGAATATTTTAATAATTAATATTAAACTATCAAAATTTATAATTTTGTAAAAATGACCCAAGTATAACCAACACTAGATCAAATATAATTACATTATATATTTTTGCTAAACTATTCTTAAGAACTATTAGTATAAACATTTTAATAATTGAGACATTACTAGTTCGAATTTTGAATTAGGTACTCCATCGAAATTTTCAAAAATATTATCCACTAAATAGTTAATTATAATAAGGGGTGGAGGAGGAGGTGGTTCTCATTTGAAAAACAGAAGTTTATATTATCACAAGACACCCCTCGAGTAGTATAAAAAAGTCTCAGGAATTTGAAAACATGGTCTAAAGATATTTAAGAATTTCACGAATCAGAATTTTATTGAATTTATTATTTTAGGAAAAATTGAGGTGAGCGTTCTCGGTGAATCGGGCTGTATACGATAAACTCAAATACAACTGCGACGGCGGCGCAAAGACCTAGGAAAATACAGTAACATATGTTATATATACACTTATAATGTATATAATATTCAAGTGGATCGTACACATATACATATTTTACGAATGCAATTTTTACGTGAAATGTTTACGGTACACACCCCATCATACGCCGATGTCACTTTATATTAATATATTTTAGCGTACAATTTATAATATAATAATATAAGTAGTATAATAATAGTTATAGTTTATAGTATAGTAATAGTTTATAGTATAATAATATATACCGGCGTGGGCTACATAATTTTGTATAATACCTACCTCCTAAACGCGAACAGACGTCGACGACGACTTTTTCAACGCTTACGACATATCGCATACACATACATAAAACACTCGTAATATAATATAATTTGTCATAAGTCATAATGCGTATAAATATATGTATACGAAAGACTAAAAGTGATTTATTAATTTGCCGTTCGACAACGAATTACACGTTTTAACGTGTATATTTTATTATTACAGACATCATACGAGTGATATGATATCTATCATAAACGTGGCACACGAACGGAGTAAAACGCATATTGGACGACATTTGATGCGGTCTCCGTACGGAAGAAATCTAAAAAAAATTTACTAAAAAAAAAAAACTATCAAAATTAATGTAGAGATATAAAAAAAACTTTTAGTTTTCAAAATTTAAAAATGTCGAAAAATGGTGTACAATATATTTGAGGAATTCTAATCTCTCCCCGCACCGATTCTGAGTGAATACCGTGCGTGATATTGATATATTATTTTGGGGGTATCATAAGTCATCGTATTCATCCAAAGCGATATGATTGCTAATCATTGTAATTAATATACAATAAATTTTCCAAAAACAGTTACTTTTCGAAATATCACGCATGCGGTGTTTCACCGCGCGTTACAAAAGAATCTCACTATAATATAATATCATAGGCTCTGCAGCTGCAGTGTTATTTATTTCATAAAAGCTGAAAATTCCGACAAAGGAATCTCTCGCATAAACGATAGGTTAAACATTCGTTTATGACATTTTTAAGTCACCGTTCTCCCTGGCGGTGACGTAATTTGCTGTGTTTGTTTACATCCCGAGGACGGGGAGTCCTCCGCAGCGCTCTGCGGTATATAATATAGGTATTTATAATACACGTCATATTATTATATACTATTATATATATATATATATATTGGTTCACACTCGCGAAAGTCGAATGAAAAGCTTTTTCATATCAAATCGTTTTCTTCGTATTAATACACCTCTGCAGCAGCGGACGTGAGGCCGCATTGCATTTTCCTCCTCGAGAAATCCGTCCACGGCCGGTGCCCCCCCCCCCCCCTCGCGGGGTTTTCCGCCCCACCGCGCCGTCGTCGCTCGCGTTTACAAATATCTTCGCGATTACTTCACGCGCCGCCGTTTTTCGTCCACTCGCTCGTCTCTCGTATCTGCACACAACATAATAATATTGTACATTATTATACGCGCAATAATATAATATTAAATATTATACGCCAGCAGTGCACCACCACCTCAGGGCGGCGCGTCTGCAGCCAGATAATAATAATAACAATGATAATGATAATAATATTATAATAGTGTACGTTTATACACGTGATGTACGCTGCAACAATTGCGGCACTCGTGGACCTCGTCCAACGACAATAATAATAAAAAAAAAAATCCGCTGTGCACCGAAGGCCAAACCCGAAAGTGTATTACATCATATTATATTATTTTGTACGCACATTTTATAATACTTGTCGTATTATACTATGGTATTATTATTATTACGACGACGAAGCTTTATATATAATAATATAATATACGTGGCAGACTTCCAGCCCGAACATTGTGTGCATAATGATTGTTATGTATAGTTGTCGTCGCTATATTATACTGCGATGTCGTCGTCGTTACTGTTATTATTAGGTATTTTTTTTGTTTTACGAGCGTCTCGTGAAACTTTCGCGTCGACGATCCGTTTTCGTCGATGGCACGAGTCGCGGGCAGTGCAGTTCTTTGCTGCTCCGTGGAGGCACAGATTACATTATGATCTGTGGTGGAGGCGTGAATCCAGCTACATACATCTATATGGAAGGTATGCGTAGTGTTCGAATTGTGGGGGGGGGGTCTCTCTCCTTTTCAAGAAAAAAATTATGCGCACCCCTTCTATAGTTATGCATATATTCTAATCGATAGGACATTTAAGTGATCGGGTACGTACATTTTTTTTTTTTATACTTTTGCATCCCCCTTTCAATTTTTTCAGAAAAATGATCGCCTACATAATTTACAGCACCTATATAATTGGTTCTTATTTGAAAATCAAAAGTTTTTATCGCCACAAGACACTCCTCGAGGAGTACAACAAATCTCAAGAATTTGAAAATATGGTCTTTAAGCGTAGATATTTGAAAATTCAAAAACCAGATTTTTGATTAATTCATTATTGAAGAAAAAATCGGGGGTGGTCATGCTCAGCGAATCTACTCGAATAATAATGACGTTAAATTACATACTTATAATAAAATTCTATATGCCGCGAAGTGAACAAACCTACTGAACTTCAGCATTATACAGCGTTTTGATAAACTTGTATTTTTTTCGTCGTCGTCGATTTCTTTCGAATATTATAATATATTATGTCCACGTGATAATGTGTGCGCGAGTATTTTCGTACGAGGCCAATGCACGATGTAGGCCACAGCGAGAGAATTTTATGATGGTTTTATTATAATGCATTACAGCCGCTGCCGTAAATACTCCATGCGCTCATTTGCGGCGTCGCGCGGATTAATCGTATTATAACACTCTTCCCGATAATAATATTATAATAATGTTCGAAACGATGTCATTCCTTCGGACGGAACACCGGACTTTTACACGCGCCATGATCGTTAAATTATTCGTATAATATAGCCATTATTCCGATTTTTGAATCATAAATTGTATTTTTATCGAGTCAGAACTCGGGATGTAACGACATATTATAGAGGATTATAATAATATTAAACATAATAATATTACGCAGTCGCAAGAGTATTATTTAATTATTCCACGCGGTCAATGTCAACGATTTTATACATTGTACGGTACCTACCTGGTCAGTGGTACCTGATGCACCGATGAGCTTTGAGCTACCAATATAGGTACCCAGATACTCACTAAATTTACAAGAATTCCTGAATTATTATTTTTTAAACGTACATATTAAATATCACTATAATGGTGTACGTACGCATATTGTATATTTTTTATGACCATTTAACAGATGATTTTCATCACGCTCATTCCTTTTTGGATCATGAGTACCTGAATGCGTCCATCGGGGCGGTCTATTGATCGCGCCTGCAAAAGTGACGTCACACGACGATGAAAAATTGACTCTTCTGCAAAAATGCATAGGTATCCCCGGTATTCTGAAAATAATTGAATCTATACTCATCGTGTAGACGACTGTCCTCTGGACGAATAAAATAACGTTCTGATTCGTGTATAATAACTAAATCAATCGTTCTCCGACTGAACGGAACCCATCTACCCGATGATTAAATATTTACTTAAAAATCATCACATTAGATTTATTGCATTACCACCGACGTTTTTGAACTTTTCTACACGTGTCGCCGTGATACACAATATAAACGGAACACACGAAACGCGTCGAAAATATAATAATAATGCTCATAGGTAGTAGGTACCTATATATACTTACTTTAAGTCTTATAGTTGATTCCCGAGTCATTTGGTGGATGTATGCATTTTATTCCCGAACCTCAGCCTATTATTGTTTCCCAATACACAACACTCGGAGATTAATAGACAAGTCTCCAACAATTTTTTTTTTAGTTATTAAATTTGGTCAATATTGTCATATTTCAATGTATATGATCATGATTAGGTATGTTTAAAAGTAGATTAAACTTTTTTGATTTATTTATTATAAATGTTGTCAGTCATGGTCATAGTGAGCTTTTTTTATATACTATAGGACAGCGGTCGACAACCAGTCGATGGCGATTGACTGGTCGACCTTTCGAAGAATATAGGTCGATCGCAATAAAAATTAATTTTACCATTATCAGTAGATCGTGATAATCGGATTAGTTTTTTTATTGTCAATTATAATTCGACCGTTAGTTAGTCATATGTAACGCTCCGTAAATTCTTACGAATTTAAGTTTATATCAAATCCATTTTTTGAGGATTTTCAGATCACAGAGTAAATAAAATTGGCAATTTGTTTGATCCGGATAAAACAATTTTGAAAATGGAAATAATAAAATTATAGAATGATTTAGCACTTAATATAACTTTGAAATTTTGGAAGCATACAAGAAACTCAAAAATACCCAAATCTACGAGTTATTGATCTTCGTATGACTTAATTTTTTGGTTCAAATTGGCTTTATGTGAGTCAACATTTTTGAGTATGAAATACTTGAAGAACAAATATCAGCCAAGAATTATAAACAGTAGGTAATTTGGATTCGAGTTTACGAGCAGCTGTTTCTAATTACTCAGGTAATTCTTAAAACTTGCAAAAAACCAATACCAAGTAGGTATTCACATTAATAAACCTCCAATTTTTTATTTTTTTCTCGTGTACTTACTGCTATTTTTACTTATATAAAAAAAATGTTAAGATACAGATTTTTCGCATATTAAATTTTTTTTTAAACGTTGTTCTCGTGTACTTATATAAAAATGTTTACAATTTGTTCACATAATATTAAAGCTAACTTTAAAAAATATGGGTGTAAGTTCTGTAATTAAATATTTTTACAATAAACGCGTATTATCCGCTGACACAGGTTTATAATAAATTTATACTAGATTTAAATTGCTCATTACAAAAAAAAAGTCCTCTTAAAATTTCTTGGATGTCGATCACTTATTTAAAAAGACTCTCAACCCTTGTACTAAGGGACTATTGAGGGGAAGGTAAAAATTTGAAATACATACCGCTTTCAATCGGTATTGTATCTGCCAATGAGGTTTTGGTTATAATTGCAGCGCATCATTTCCCCAATATAAATACTTCTTTCTTTCCTCATTTTTCACTTATATAATACACGAGTATACGACAAAAAGGAAATCAATACTCATGTCATAAATAGGTGCACCTCTTAGTATCTAATCTCTCTTGCTCTGGTCTCTATTTAGGTAAGACACAATTACCTGCGGGAATCGGCTCGTACGCATTCCCTGCCAATATTAAATTATAATATAAAACCTATCGCCGGCCGTTTATATATATATATATCATGCGGTCGATGACGATTTTATATTATACACACGGTCGTCGCCGTACGCGTATAATATATATTATACTATCATCATCATGTACCTGCTGCGATATGCCTTTACTGAGGCATTATATTGTGCGTGTACGTTACACGGTGTCCGGGCAAGTTATAATGTACGATGTAAATTTTTCGTTCAAAAACCGTACGAGCAGGCGGCAGGTATACGCGGCGCGCGTTTTTCAGACTATTATATTATATTATATTATAATATACTCGTCCCGTTCGATTTGCGCGCCCGCTTGTTGCGCAGAGTGCCCGTACAGTATCGTATAAACATTTGTAAAATATGTGTGTGTGTGTGTGTGTGTGTGCAGCACGGGACTCGGGGCGGTTTTTTTTTTTTTTTACTTTTCGCGCGTTCGTTTTCGTAATATATTATTATAAATAATAGCGATCGCGCGCGCCGCGTGATAACCATCGAACGCATAAAACACTCGCCGGCGCGTGTGACTCCGCTCCGGCGTAATAATATTATGCTGTAGAGGTACACGCGCGCTGCAATAATATATACGTTTTGCGCGTATTAATATTATTATCGTATTATTATTGTTGTTGTTGTGCCGCCCGAGCCGCAGTTAAAAGAATGATATTGCCGGACGGCCGCGCGAAAGTAAAAAATGAAAAAAAAAAAAAAAAAATCGGAGCATAGTGCCGGGCGCGTACGCTCTCGGACCGGCCGCGGGAGACGGATTTATGGCGCTCGGCCGGACAGCGATAAAATACGACGCTGCCTCGAAACACGCGCGCGCGAGAGTGACGGATAGCAAGGCGTGTAACTGTGCAAACCGTGTTTGTTATGCATATGTGTTTATTTCAGTCCGGGGGGGGGGGGGGAAAGCGCGTACGAGTTGCATACCCGCAACAGCCGCTGCTGCTGCGGGTTCGCGCGCGCGCGCGTGTACGGCTCGCATATCAAAATTATCGCGAGAAACGCGCCGGCGATTAGAGAGAAAACAAAGAAACTACGACGGTGATATCGTAGGTTCCTGCACGGCGTCTTGTACACCAAACAAATAGGTAGCCGATCCCCCTTCTTAATAAACTACCCGTTAAATGTGTTCAGCGCACAGATTTTTAACACGTCATCCGTTCGGGACGTTTGGACCGAACACAAAATACAGGCCTGACATTGTACGTCCAATCGTAATAACTGTTTTGTTTTGCGTACCCGTGGGATTACATATGTACCAAATTCTGGACCGGCAGTGCCATAGAGTCGACCGTGGATCACTTGCACACATACGCGCGAGTCGACAAGTGACGGACAGATAAGTCACCATATTGTGTTGTTACCTAATTCATATATTTGCTGTCCGGATGACTATTTTGCTGTACAACGGGTGGTGCGTATGGTTTGCGTATCTAAGTTATCGCGAGGAACGCGGCGACGGTTAGAGAGCAAATAAATTAACGACAATACGCGGCGGTGGTTACAATATGTCACGATAGGTTTCACAGCATCTATCATACTATGTATTATTATATTATACACGCGTTGGTCGTATCGTTACCGCCGTCGGAATATTATATAGCATACTGTTTCGGACGGAAAAAAAAAATAATCCCACGAAGTTTTATATAACTATTTACTGCGGTCGCAGAGAATTCTTTTTTTCAGTATTCCACGGACCGTTTTATTTTATTGTTATTGCAGCAGCCGTCGTCGTCGTCGCCGCCGCGGACGCTTCTCGTTTTCCGCGCGTATTGCCATGTTCGGACCTCCGCCGCCGCCTAGATTTCGCGACCGTACGGAAGATCACGTATAGAATAGGTATATATATATATATGCGTTTTATTATATACACACATAATATCGTTATATGTACGCATGACCTGCCTTGTGCAAGGCTGTGCAGGCTCGAGAGGTATATATATATCTGACGCGGACGCACTGCACGCCGCAGACGTATACGGTGCGCATGTATACAGGGCGATGGGTTCAGACAGATTGGAGGTGTTATAACGGGGCCTGATCGACGGGATGCTGATTGATACGAACAAATTGAACTTTGGTCGGATAAGGGAATCGGCCGGCGGACAGGTTTGAGTGCGCGTGCAATACGGTGTGCGTGTTTGTGTGTGCGAGCGCGCGCGCAATTGCCCGGATAGCGAGGAATGGCAAATAATAATGATGGAAAAAAAAAAAAAGAAAAAAAAAATCAGTAATAGAAAACTACAGGTTGCGGTATGTATGCATATATACATATATAGGTAGGTACCGGGTAGAAGGTAGGTTGGTTGGTTGGTCGGTCGGTCGGTCGGTCTGTCGGTCGGTCGGTCGGTGGTGGCTGCGGACGACGCGCGGCACGAAGCTGCGGGCTATACGTGTTGCGGCGGCGGCGGCGGCGGCTCCGCAGCAGTGCATATCCGTTTTACCGTATTATATCGCCGTAAACGTATTTCAATCCGAAAAGAATAATACCAAATGTTTCGTATAATTGGAATGTCCAGTCGTTGTCGTGCGCGGTCGCTGCAGCAGTTGTATCTACCACGGCGGCGCCGATTTCTTCGTTTTTGTATTATGTTATTATTGCTATTATCATAGAGTATACCGCACTCGTTGTTCTGTAATTTGTGTACCTGAGTATGTGTACCTCGCGAAGCAACATTTTTAAATTTTGCATTTTAAAGACACTCGACACTCGGAGATTTTTTGGGTTGGCTAAAAACGAATATTTGATTGTTCGTTGGGTTTGTCGGATCTATTTTTGGATATAAAATAGTCATTATAAATTATAAGGACCGTTTCTTAGAGGTAGGCAAGCAGGGCCCTGGCCCTAGGTCTCGCACTTTTTGGATGAATTTGGAGCCTCGCGTTCAAAAATAGTAAGAACATTGCTTTCAAAAATAATTTTTGCCTAAGGCCTCGCAATTTCTGAGGACGGCTCTGATTATAATTGGATATAATTACAGACCCGTATTTTAAATTCGGTCGAAACCACCCAAATCAATGTGTAACGATGTGTGCAGTTTACATTTAACGGGTTATCAGAAGATTAATCCAAGGGCATTTAATTTGTCACGGGCAACGCTGTGCAGGATCGGCTAGTAGGTATCGAAGGCATAACAAATTGACCTGATAAATTAAATAACTTTTATTTTAATCAATATTTACATTTTTTGTATATATAAAATTTATAAACGCTCGTGACACAAGTACAGTTTACAATTTTTTATACTAAAAATAAAAATATTCCAAATAGCTGAATTGTAAATCTAATTTTTAGAAAAATGTCGATCGTTTATTTGACAATAAATATTTATTTGAGTCAATTAGTTATTTTTTAAATATAAATATTTTATTGGAATAAGTTAATTCGAAACGTAATAATAACTTTTTTCAAATTATTATTAATTTTGGGAATTTTTAGATATAAGTAAATCTTAAATTATCTACTACACATATAATTTTCATAATTTTCGTCATTCGTTTAATTAATACCTATCATTTTTTTATTTTTAATTGAATGATTATTTTTTGTATTTACTTTTACTATAAGTGAAGTAGGTACACCAACATTCATATTACGATTTAATTGTTGGTTATGTATATTTTAGAAATGTGGCTACGCACTCCCCCTCCCACGCACAACCTAAAGAAAAATGCGGGTTCTTCTGTTAAATTATCGCTTTATTATAAAAAATTAATAGTAAAACGAATAGCTAAGGACAGCACATAGCCACTGAGTCTATGGAAACTGTAATATCTATTTACTTTTCGTAAAAAAACTGTAGAATTGTGATCGTCTTATTTGCAATCGGTTTTCAATAAAAACGTGTCAATTACGAGCACTATGTGGATCATAGTTTTTCTACCGACCGTCTCTCAAAACGGTCCAGCCGCAGGCACCGCCGGGCAATAATGAGTTTCGTCTTTCGTATATCTATACCACAGTATATTTTAATATACTGCGGTCTATACCATCTCTGCTATGCTGCCGCGCAGTCGTTGGAAAGTTACAAATGATATTATTAAAACGTTGGACGGTTACAAAATTATATTTACGGATATCTACGTGTAATAAAATACGTGATTAACACTGCAATACAAATGCAAATAATATATTAATTCATAAGTCGTTTTAATCGCATCACTTGCAGTACGGTTAGGTTATAATTAAATATATTAATGTACATTATAATATACTTAATAAAATGTGATATTTTTAATTTTGTTGTTAATGTGCCGATAAAACACCGTAATAATATACTTGAAATGCTCAATAAATCATCTATTGTTTTATGCGAATATAAATAAACGACGTCAGAGAAGATTGTTGTAAATATTGTATTCTACGAACACCGGCGGCCATAACTTGCGACCCGGAGTAATCGTACACCAGTTATATATACCTATACATATTATATATATATATATATAAAAAATAATAATAATATAATAATAATGTCCGTGTCCAACCGTATTAGATAATAAAAAGTAATGTACTTCTGCGTGCCTTTCTTGAATATTATTATTATTATTATTATATTGGCAATCCGAGTGTTATGCTAATGAACATTAGGGGTATTTAGAGAACATCCGACTTAATTTGCATACGCTCGCATACAAAACACGCACACACACACACATACAATAGTAATAGTATGTACTATTTAATATGCACGTACGTATAACGTTAATGAAGAAAACGTAAAAAATTACCACCTTTTGAACGATCGGATGATGATGATGATGATGAGGAGGAGGAGGAGGAGAGATATAAAATAAAAAACACGTCGACGATGAACACAAAACTCCAATCATAATATTATAGATATATAATATTACGTTGTTACAGCCGCACCTTTTTAGCCACTGCGTTTGAACTGTTGAGAAAATTATCTCTGATACGTTAAAAGGCATATATCAGCTGCAGAGTAAATAATAATAATAATAATAATAATATAATATGACATCGTGCAGCTGGGTAGTGGCTATTTGCCACGAATTCAAGGGGGGGGGAGCATATCTGACCGAGCCCTTCTTTTGCGCGTTTTCGTATAGTTCATATAAATATATTTATACATCATATTATGTATAATATTATAAAGTTTAAGCGTAGAACTTAAAATAAAACTAATATAAATGTATCGACTGTAAAAATAATATAAGGAACTCAATAAATTATTGGCATACTTACCGTAAAATATAAGCAGTGTAATTGGTAATTTGTTATACTATAATTAAAAAATCTATATATAAAAATTAATTCCTTTGTACATTCTCAAACCATTCAACCCATTGTGATTAAATTTGGGACAGCGGTAGATTAGATCTCTGGGAAGAAGAAAGGCTAATTTAAAAAGGGAGAGGTCCAACCCTGGGACCCTGGGACAGCGATTTTGAGATTTATGTTGGAAATATTTGTTTATAAATGGTTGCTATTGGTTAGGTTAGGTTAGGTTAGGTATTCGTGGTCGTTATTGGTTTGTATAATCTCTGTTTATTTATAAGATTGTCAATGGTTACATATTTTATAACTATTAAATAATTAATAAGAATATACCATATACACATTTTTGCAAATAAATTTATAGAAAAAAACAAATCTTTGACATCAGCAACCGTCGCAATGTTTTTCATGTACCTACCTAATTCTGATTATACTCAATTACGCACCTCATTATGTCCGCAATTCATCACAGATGGATAATTTTACCTGATAATTTTACTGCTCACATACATATTGTCCGTGATCTAATGCAGTGGATTGCCTACTTAGGTGGTTTAGATGCATGTAAATCACTTCAGGTTAATCTTAACTTAATATTTGGCTCAGGCAACACTGGGCGGGACAGCTAATAAAATATAAATATAAATTTTGTTTTAGGCGTAACTGGCTGCGCTATTTCTGATAGCCTCATCATTTTCAACTAAACCCGGACTCGAGTGCCCAAGTTCAAACAATATATACCTAGGATATTCGTTCCAAGCACCGTTTGCTTAATGTAAATAAGGCTAGTAATGATTTTTCCAAAGAGTTCTTCGTTTGTAAGTAAGTTGAGCTATTGTCTAATTACATAAATCATAAACTATTGTTAAATTTAGTGGCGTAATTAGGGGTGTTAATTATTCATTTATGTATATTATACTGTATTAATATACATAATATTATACATTTATACATATTTACAGCAGTTTCTAGAATCCATAGTTAAAATATTAAAAGATAGACAGTTTACATTTTTATGCACAAATTACTGTTATTGACTTCATATTATATAGTGCGTGACATTAAAACAATTTGTAATCAAACTATGAATAATGTAATTAACCAATATAAAAAAAAAATTGTGATGGACAGACCATGATTTAGGGTAGCAGTTTTTTTAAGTGCATGCGATAGCTACTAGTGACATAGATAGCATAAATATACTGTGGTATACGTGGTATATATTGTAAAAATTACTATCATGTTTGACGTTATCACTACCACCGAAATCCAAAATATTGATGAACACTCGTTAGATTGAGAAGAGGTGCCCCTAAATCAACATTTATATATGATGTAAGCCAGAAAAAAATATATCCGGATTCCAGAAATGCAACTTAAGTTGTCGATTAAAAATGTAGGATATAATATTATTGAATGTTCTAAAAAATTATATTTTTAATAGATAGTTATTTTATATCTATAAATGGTGACTCCATGAGTATGTATTATTTAAATCAATTGGTAAAACTTTCATAGCTATATATATATATATATATATATATTAGTTACCTAATAAGACAATATAAGAATATACATACACGTGTTTGCGTATATAAGCGCATCGGGCGCGTGTTTGGGGTTGAGGTTTAAAAACTTTTAGCTTAGTTCACACAAAAAATATGTCCATCATAATTTATATTATAGCCCACGAGCATTTCTATAGGAATAAAATATATGCTTCATGATCCTTTCTGGGTTTTTGAAGTATTTAGTACTATTCTGAAAATCAACAAGATAAGTATTCACTTTCTAGTTTTTAGTTATATTTTATGGTTTGAAAATGTATAATTTGGGAAATGTGGTATGAGAGGTGAATTTTAATCAATACGAATAAAGATCTACGTAGAGTTGCGCTTAGGCATGTACGTTTAATTTATGTAACAATGTATTATTATGCCGAAAACGTTTATTATAATATTATATTCGTTGTGTTATCCCGAAACGGTTTTTTTAAAAATCAAATCGAGAGCGGTATATTCCTCTACATATATGTATAAACACATCTTACGATATTATATAATACCGAATACTATGTTTTGATTACGATATTATGCGAAACTCGCGTTTCCGTTTCCGGCGCACAAACACAATAATATTAAAAATAATTATTATTATTGTCCCCGCACATAATAGACATTATTCCTAAACGTTTTTTTCAATATAATATGCGCACGGGCACTCCCCCGCGCACTGTGTTATTATCGCTGTCGCCGTCGCCGCCTTCGTCGGGCGTTTCACCTCGTTCCGGCCGTCTCGCATAATATACCCTCTGCGCGGGCGTACCAGCAGCTCTTACCCCCCAAAGACTTCGTACATGCACCTTGGTCCTGGCTCTTTGCAGGGGCACCGCCGCGACGTGTCTATAATTCGAAACTCCCCGGGCGACCGCCCATGATGTCAACAACCGGTCAACGCGCGGTACATAAATGTTGGTATATAAACACGCCAGTGTGTGTATGTGTGCGCGCGCGCGCGTGCGTACGGCGTATAAATACACACGAAAGAAACGTCTCCGGGTACAGAAGCCACACAAAAACGCACGCCGCCGCCACATTCTTCCGAATGTCGCAAGCAACCCGATGGCCCGGCGATGACGACGACTACGACTACGACGACGATGCGACCACCGACGGCTATATATATACGATTTTTTTAATTTCGGTTCCCACGTTGCGGTGCGCGGGTGTATATAATAATATGTGAGTCTGCGTACGCACGTGAGTGTGTGTGTGTGTGTATACCTACGAGCACAAAAACCAGTTTGTTCTTCTTCTTCTTTCATCTGTTTTTTTTTTTTTTTTTATTTTTTTTTCATCTTTTCCTCGTCTTTTTCTGTTTATTTATTTTATATATATTTCTCGACGTTCGGTGCGTGTTTTTTTTGCCCTCGGCGCGCGACTTACTATAACGGCGTCGACAAACAACTCCGCCCGCGCATACCGATCGGCTTTGACAGACGTCTCTCTGGTCGGGATGGTCATCGTGGCGCATACCGCTCTACGGATCCGGTTTTGTTTTCCGCCCCTCATCCCACCCACCCCCGCACCCTTCCCTCGGCACGCCGACCCGACAGTGTCATAGACACATTGCGTATATGCTCACACGTGTTTGTATATTATAATACTACTATATAGGTACGTGCGTGTGTTGATAATAATAACAACGAAAAAGGTACACATTGCAGGTAACGCCTATTATATGGGTAGGTACATCTTGACCGGAGACTCGAAAATCGTTATTACGTAACAATATTATATTCGTACATGTGGCCATATATAGGTACCCGGTAAGTGGTACCTACGGTTATAGATTGTGTTCAAGCAACTGGTGTGTTCGCACGCGGATATTATATTCTAGTATGCGACAGCTGTATAACAATCGTACAAAACTTTCCAATCGTCCGTCCATCTGTGCATTGTGCGTATAAGAGTATGATAAAAAAATAATCGATATATTGTATTATCGCACTTCCCCGACACTACAGGTATGATGTCACTATATATATATAGGAAAAGAGGTACAATTTGAGATTACGAAATACGAACTCACCCGCACTATCACCCTAATACCCTCTAGCGGTCCACAAAGGCACCCTTCAACTTCCACGAGCGGTAGCTGCAGACTCGACTAGTGTTCGCATGAGATTTTTCCAAGTCTCCACCGCCGCTGGGCTAAATATTTTCTATATTTTCTAAAAAACTCCTCCTACTCTTATCGCCCTGTTGCAGTGACGTAATAACGGGAGATTGGATTTGGGTGTCGTATCCCCCGTGGTCATTTTTGTTGTAGGTACCTACATAATTTTTAATTGGCGTTCAGACCACGCGGAGAACGGAACTCTTATTATTTTTTTTTTTTTTTTTGTCGTTATTGACAATAATAACCTATTATTATTATTATTATTCAAAGATTTCAAGTATATAAAATGTAACTACTGTATTGAAATGTGCAAGCAGACGTATAAGGGAGGAGGGATGAGTGACGTTAAAAAAAGGCATACCTTGATATTTATTGTGCATATTTGCATGCCATTTTTTTAGAATTTTTAAGTTCATAAACATCCTAACCCTACTATTATCAGTTATCGCTGTTCATACGATCGCGCTGTGAAAATTCCGTACAGGTACGATCGACGTAGCATCGACATTTTTCAACAATTTAATCGTCATCAAGGTGGAATAATATTGATATTAGGTTCCTTCTCATACAAGAATCTTGGGAAATGAAAAAGTGGACATACTAGAAAACGAGGCAATCACTTCGCCCCCATTTTCATTCATAACTTTATCATCACACCAAGATATAAAAAAAATTATAAATATACTAACTTCCATGTTGTTGCAAACATTGAATCTCGAACAAACTTAAAGAAATAAAAAATAAAATAAATAAATGATTTACCCAGTCCAATACCTCTAAACGTTTGGAAATTATTAATACAAGAACAAGAATTGGTCACACCAACTTCACTCACACGCATGTCATAAAACACGAAGAACAATCTCACTCTGGCTAATGTGACGGACCACTCATAATCAAACGTATAGTTTTAGATTGTCCGCTATTCGTCACCGCAAGAAACATCCTCAACTAACCGTCAACGGTGGAATAAGCACTTGGAGAACACAACACACACTTGATCTATAGCTTCTTCAAATCCATTATGGTATCGATACAAAAGTTTAATAATACTATAATACTATGAAATTAACTTTAAAAAAAATATATAAATCTATAAGTTTGTAAATATTCTTTAACTTGTAACTGTAGGCTAATAACCTAAGATGTTGAAGCCTTTATCTTTAATAAAAAAAAAAAAAAAAAAACAAAAACAACCGTCGTCGCAGCTGGTTATACACAACGAATGACGTTTTATATTGACTGGTACGCTCGGTGCACGCATCGAATCAAAATTGTTTTTTGGTTTTAAAGTTCGTAAAGTGTCCTCGAATTAATGCGTATGTATATAATATACACACCTACGGACTGATATATTGTAACGGTTATAATTTTTAATTTTCAAATTTCTCTTTTTAATATCGCTCATCTATTGTGTCTAAACAATTTTCGTTTTTAACTGTCTCGAGTAAACCACGGAAAACGCATTAAATAAATAATAATAATAAACTACAGTATTTATTACAATATAAATTACCCCGAGTTAACCAAAATTAACAAAACTTGTCAAATCCATACAAGTTATAATCTATTTAATATTAAATTTTAATAATGATATCATACTTTAAAAACACTCACACATTGGGTCGAATTACATAACGCCATAAAGGCAACAATGTTTGTTTTAGAAGATATTAACGTTATACGGTGACAGCACACGCCGAACAAGCCACAGCCTGATGAGTGAGTATTTATGTACATTTTATATTATACATTACCTACATATAAAGTACGAACTATATTAAACTACATAAAATGCACAATGTCGCGTTTTGTACTCACAATTCAGCAGGTCCAAATCGTGGGTGAAAAGTGATAACTGGTTTAGTTTTTTATTGGTACACATTTTTGAATCTTGAATCACGGTCGTATACAATATACATTTAATATACGTGGCGTATACCTCGTCAAGGTATAAAAATATAAAACTATGACAGACATAAAACACTGGGTACAATAATACGTCATGTTATTAAATTCGCGTTTACTCTCTTCCTCTGACCCTATATGCATATATATCCTATGGTCAGAACCGATAGCAGAAACGTCGATTGCTAAAATCAAAACGGAACATTAAAATATTTGCGTTCAGTTACCTACCGTACACTCATATTTATTGTATAATACCATATGCATTCTTTATTTCTTTGGTATGTGGAGCCGTGTTTGATTTCTGCCACTTAAAAAAATAACAATGACAATTATTAATATCATATTGAAATATGATTTCCGAGATGGCAATGTTGCGGGACAAATGTCATGAATTATTGCGTATATAATTGGATTTTTATGAGCCATAAACGCGATTAATCGATGGTAGTATAATAAAATACGGGTATATATATATATATAAAGGTTTTTTTATAATTGTAGCGGGATGATCAAAAGATGGCCAGTATCTACCATGCCTGCGCATTAGATAAAAAGTATTCCTATACGTTTTAAATAGAGAGAGAGAGAGAGAGAGAGAGAAAGAGAAAGAGAGAGAGAAAGATGGACAGAATAGAGTTTAACCGACCCCGATCAAACCTATAATTCAGGTGCAGCCAATGACATCATAATAATATAATTGATAACAAAAAAAAAAAAAAATAATAATAATAACAACAATAATATTATACGGATATGGCATACCGGATTCCGCATATTTATATATGACGTCAAGGTACAATATGTATATATATATATTGATACTTTATGATTTCGTTAAGTTCTGTAGTCATGATACGATAAAAAACAGTCATCGGCCGATGACGTCCATACGCAGCAGAGTGCCGTATGCAGTCGAGATGTGCACTATTCATAAATACACGAGTAATGACAATAATATAATAATAATATGGGCTACGAGAACGATAACGGCGGCGGAGTGCAAGTACACGCGACACGCGTAAGGATTTACCCATAAATTTTAGGCTATGTGACACGAGCGCCAAAGGCGCAAAGATGGCATAATGTCTTCTACCGAAATTTTATTTATATAACGTATCGCGAGCAGGGGCGTGCTCGCGAACGGTGGAGAGTGTCCCCCTTGACTTATTTTTGGCGCATGAAATATACGATTGAGCAATGAAAGAATAATATTTACAACGCCACTGATCGCGAATGCATTGGCAGCCACGACTTGGTTCGCGCAAGCGCAGAAACATTATTACTATGATATGGGTGTACACTGCAGCAGCAGTAGCAGATAATGTTTAAGTCTTCGTCATTGTCATTTGCGCAGAAACGAAAAACGGCCTATATTTAATTCTAGTCCCACCGCTATACACAGTGAAATAAAGATCTAGTATTATACATTATTGCAGTGACCGCGGGTGCAACGATGATACGCGTGATGTGCGTGCACAGTTCTGCCTGTATCTGCAGTCAACAATTGCACATGCATTATCGTTGTGTCTTGTACTGCAGTCGTAATACGCAAATCAAACAATATAATGTACACTTGTCGTGCGAATGTGATAAACAAACACTATGCCCATATAGAATCTGTGCGATGAACGCGTAAACTTAAACGTATAATATACAGGGCGATTCGCCTAGCATGCTCGCTCCTATTTAATAATGCAATTATTTTTCAAAAACTTATTTTTGGAATTTCCGAATAATATTATACTTGAATACCATATTATTATTAAATTATTGAGATTTTTTTGTACTATCGAGTAACGTCCTGTGGAGATTCTGTTTTTCAAGGTTTTCGCCAAAATCGAAATTTCAACTAATAATTTTTGTGTACTGAGGATAATAGGAGCATGAAAATGAGTTTAGAATATATGAGGAATATAGTGATTTTAAAATTTTAGTAATTACCTAATAATAGTCTATCAATAATTATAATATTTGTAAAAATGGTTCAAGTAAAATAACGACTAGATGCAATATTACAATTATTTTGTTTTCTTATGAAACCGTTTTAAGGGACTATTATTCTCAGTTTATTGATTTTAAAAATTAAAAACTACAAAAAAAAAAACAAAATGATTTATAGTAAAAAAAGGAGAGTTTTTGTTCGCCACGGAAAAATCGTCCTCGAGTAGTACAAAAAATCTCAAGAACTCAAAAACGTGGTCTTTGAAAATTCCAAAAATCTGAATTTGAATGAATACGTCATTATTTAAGAGGGGAAACGGTGGCGAGCACACTCTGAAATGAATCGCTCTGTATGAACACGATATGCAGGTATACCGAGGCGCTTGTATATATTATTATTATTATTGTACAGAAAACGCCGACACCACCACCTCCACCGCCATCACCACAGATGGACTGGTCAGATAAACATATTATTATTGCGCAGATAAACCGCGCGGGATTATCTACTTATACTGCGGCGTTTTATCCGCAAAATCGACTTGAGGCTCGGCGCCTTCGGGAAACCGAAGACGGTATCCTGGCAATGGGCACCTATATATATATATTTATTATTTCAATACTCGTATGCACATATCATTATTATTATATACCGATAAAACGATACGCGCGCCAAACGGTCGCGTAATTAACTCGTCAGGAATACGCTCGAGCACTGCTGTCGATGAGGACTTATATTATGATATCTCTTCTCCACCATCGAACCGTCGCCGTCGTCGTCGTCGTGTACAGCTCGCACACACAGACGCATTTCATTTGTCCGTCTTTCGGTTTCGTTTTGCGCACCATCGTCTGTTGCACGTTGCGACGACGTCAACTGCAGCTGCACCAGCGTTCGAGTACTGCATTTCTGTGCATTTCTGTGTGTGTGTGTGTGTGTGCGCGCGCGCGTCTTCTGGCGCGTACGACTCATCGTGTGTACACGCTGCAGTTCACGTCCGATCGACAATTCCGATAATATTATAAAATAATGTACAAAACGACGAGAATTATCATAATATAATATATCGCGGAAACTGCACGAGACCTGCAAACACACACACACACACACACACACACATACCTATACATGTTTATATCACCCGACCGCTGTTATACATAGGTTAGGTGAAAACGTACATTATCGCACGAGACATGGTATCCTCGGCCGTCGAAGAAATCGCACACCGCACGCCCACTTTTTTGCAGCGGCGGCGGCGGCGCGTTCGTATTATAATATTATCCTCTTCGTTTACACACACACACACACAAAATATATATTTATATATACATATTTATGATACCTATAATGTCTAAATAACGTATATAGCCGCCACGTTTCATTCTTCGTCACGGTTCTTTGAGTATTTCGCCTTTCGTCGGCGGTCCCCGCAATCGCCGAGCATATGTACATATAGGCTAGGCACACTGGACACTATTACGTCATATAATACTATTATTATTGTGGAAGTGTAACACCTTCCACGAAACCGATGGAAATCGCGAGATCCCGTGTCGTCTCATTGCGTACGCAAATCCATGCACATTAACCGCGGGGTACACGATGGTACTTATGATACGAGTATCGGAATAGTTATATATATGGCTGGAATTAAGAAGTACAGGTTGCGCAACGAGAGCTTATCAGCGGTGAACACGAAAGTTTCCAAAACCCAGAATGACTTATAGCTCTTTTTTGCCACGGTGGCGTTTAATGAACTAATACAGTGCCATATAATATCATTAACCATAAGAATTATAATTTTACTTATGAACTGACATCTTGATTATTTTATTAATTAATTAGTATAAAAATACAATAAATACTATTGAGTACTTAAAGCCCATTTGAAAAGTATTTTACATCTAATAATAATAATAATAATAATTATTTTTTTTATTAGGTTAACACCGTAACATTTTTGCAATGTAAGCTATTTTGGGAAAATGAAAACTATCGGATCGTATATATATGTGTGTGTGTGTGTGTGTGTATGCTCTGATAAGCTAAAACCCCACAAGTCCAAACAAAAAATGAAAAATGAACGATACAAATGAAAAAATAATTAAAAACTTCATCTCGTATAGGCGAATAATATGCTGCGAGTCTGAAATATTGCATCACGATAAAAATGAAATAAATAATTTTGTTTAATTAGCAGTAAAATCTTTGAAAAATTCACAGATATTATAGGTAAGTATTGTTGTTAATTTTATCTCGGTCTATAGCAAACATTATTGTTTGCGGCATTTGTCTCAGTAACCCGACCCAGTTATGCCTCCGATATGGCCAGTATTTGTTGAAATAATTTATAAATTTGCTTTTTAAATTGACTTTTGTAAACAATTGCAGTACATTATTAAAATAATAATATAAAAGTGTGTATTAATTGTATTAATGAAACATATATTATATAATTTTATAAATAATTTTATTATACCTAATAATATAGATACTTAGACTAATAGGTATTAAAGATCGACGTAAAAAGTAAGATATGTTGTTAAAATCAATTTCACCGCATAGTATTCACAAATAGAACAATAATATTGACATTTGATATGTACAAAAAATACCTAAAAACTATTAAAGCAAATATTAAGAAAACAATATTTCTGGATTTAATATTTTGAATTTTCTAATTTACACTAAAAGCTCGTACAAACGCCCATAGCAATGTATTGGTATGTTATGCAATAAACATTATTATATTAAATTATAAATATAAATTTTACAATTTGTAAATAAATTTACGTGAGTATTAACCTTAATCGTACTCTTTGTAAAGCTATTTATAATTATATATTATATATTTGTAATTGCTACGATAATATGACACGTAATATAAGTATTTAACTTTGGATTGCTGTTGTGCAAGGGTTTTATTGTATAATCAACAAAAATATACTTAAATGATATATATTAAAGCGGTAAAATACCTCCATAGCCCTGCACCCTGTATAATATAATATAATGCATACAAGGATAGATAAAATATGTATACATAAATATGTTATAATATTATACTTAATTTTAATACATCTAGATACCTATAGCCGTTTACGCGATGATTTTAATAATAGTTTTATTAAAAAGTTTATTATAAGTGACAAAATATTAGATTTGTTTTTACATTTTTACAAATTCAAATAAATTGAACAAGATAATAACACGTACAGAATAAAAAAAAATATTTTCTATACTTATATTTAGTAATGTTCATTGTCGCTCGAGCGATCAATGATCTATCGTATTCTACATCCACACAACAATAATATAATTCACAATTAGTTATTATATTTATATATAAATGTTACGCATAATATAAAATACTTTTGAACACACATGCATAATATAATAAATTATAATAAGTATCACAATTATTATTAAAAGGAATTTAAACTTAGGAATTAAAGAAAAATCATGCGATTAACATATTAGGGCCTTAAATAGGTGGCAGTCACGATGCTGACACCACGAACAAAAATATATTATTTTTTAATAGATTTTTGTGTAAAATAATATCAATTAGCGTTAAAATATCTGATGGATAAATATTATTATCTATACCTATTAATAATATTAAATTGTTAATAAATAAATAAATAAATTGTATATTATATATTATTCTTAATTATTATGATCATCTTCCTTTATACTATTGTGAGTAAGAATTAGAACAAGAGTAAATTGAAAAATGTTAATAGGAATAATTGTCTCAAAATGATTTCTTATCATCGATATAACATAATAATTTATAACTATTTTATTACACGCGTCCATCATTTTAGGAAAAAAATTTAAAAACAATTGTATGCCTAACTATTTATAAATAAAGATAGCTTCTATAAACTATACAGGAATATCTTGTTTTAAAAAATAAATAAATGCAGGAATTACATTGTACTACTAAATAAAGTGTATTGTTAATGTTACATAATTCATCAACATTTGTCTATAATATTAAGAAATTATTTCATACAAAATAAATTTGATTTACCAACTAATATATATATATATATATTTATCGTAAAAATACAGTATATTAAAAAAAAAAAAAACAGTTATTTGGAACATTGCTAATAATTTGTACTTAGTTATTATATAACTATGTATAATTATTGCACTAACAGTGAAACCCAAATATTATACGGGACTTTGTATATGGGTCACGATTTTTTTTCGAAGAAGTCTCTACAATTTACTATATTATATATCATTACAAATATCTGAACGTTTTAGCTTCTTCACTACCAATTAAGATAAATAATTGAGACGAATAACAGAAGATGTCCTCCAATTATATCAGATTCAGACCCTAAAGTAATACGTCCGATGTTAATATTAAATACACCCATTACGTTATATTTCCGGCCCTATTTAACTAATTCCTAATATAAAACGTTCTAGACAACTATTGAGATAACGAATTTACTGATAAAAGTAATAATTTGTGTCTACCATTAAAATTACTGCTATGTTATGCATTAATTAAATGTAGACAACA
Source organism: Pentalonia nigronervosa (assembly GCA_014851325.1). NCBI lineage: Eukaryota > Metazoa > Arthropoda > Insecta > Hemiptera > Aphididae > Pentalonia > Pentalonia nigronervosa. The sequence goes on along the minus strand of JACXSJ010000626.1, from coordinate 104,312 downwards.
CGCCGCAAATTGCCGTTTAGAAGAACCACTTTTGTATTGTTAGCTTTACTATTTACTATAGAGTGGATGGATTTATTATGTCAAAGGTAAGAATATTATAACTGTATTAGCACTTTAGTTTTTTTTACGAAATTTTAATTTTTAAGTGAGATATGAGCGTTTTTATACCATAATATTTTACACGATCAATAAGTATAAAATTATCATTATTCACTTAAAAATAGAAGTACCTACCTACTTATCATAAATAACCAATCGCGAAAACTCAGATAATGTTCTTACCTTTAAGTTTAATAGACTTTAGGTTATCTCACTCTAATATATTAATCACGATAACGCAAAATCGGTTCTTCCCAATGAAAACGGCGTGCCGTGTTGACATACCCATTATGTTCGTTTGTAAGACGGAGACAACACACAATATGCGGGCGTGGTATCCTTTAGTACGGGAATTTATTAAAGCATCTATATAATATATATATATATATATATAGAAGCGCGTGTGTTGCTTAAAATATGTACGATGAATATAATATTTATTACTTTTTTCGCAAAAACTCGTTTGATTATGGAAATCGTATTGGCAATTTTTTAATCAGAGAATTACAAATAATACATATACAATATGCAATGCATGATGCATTGAATGCAAACGCCATATACGGGACACCGTCCTTTTTTTCACCCTGTATAATATTTTATGTGTGCATGCCGAGAGCGCGTGAACGACATAATATTACATACATTCCACGTGATACATCTGCTTAAATGTGTATAGACTGTTACTACGGTATAGGTATAGGTAACGTCACGTAATACGAGTAGCTTACAAATGTCGATACTTATTATAAATTTCCGTATAAAGTGACACGAAGCTGTAAGCACATATTATTGTGTTTCGTATGTTGTATATTGAATATTTGTTAGTATTTATGGGGACATTAATTAATTATATCAAAAAAAAAAAAAAAATTATTGGTGTTTGATAAAAATAATTATTATTATTAATTAGTTTTGTTTAAAATGTACAGTTAACATCGTTGCAACTTCTACCTTTATTTTTTATTCAATCACTGTATTATTTCAAAACATATTTTATGAAATTCGAAGTAAAAATGTATACAATTAAACTTCACACTAACTTTATAATTAATAATCTTAGTGTAAATAGTGCGTAAGAATACATGATAGATATTATTGATAGGCACAGCTGGTATTGTAAATTCGTAACATGTGTGAATTGGTTAATATTATTAAGATTTGTATTTGTAAGTACCTAAATTAGTATTCAAATAAAAAAAATTAAATCGTAAAACTTTTTTTTCATTTTTAGATCATGTTTGAGCACAATAATAACATTCCAAATTACCAAATAATATTCCATAGGTAATTAAATTATGCGAGTTATTATAATAAATATTAAATACCTAATTATTATGAAGATGTACAATACGTCAATAACTCGATGTAAGTTAATTTACGTTTTTTTTTTTTTTTTAATAATTTAATTAATTTCCTCAAACTATACTTTTGGGAACATAATAAGGATATGTGGAATTGCATATTACCTGTTAGAAAATATTCAAGTATTTTTACACGTGTAAAAAAATAATATAAAAAAGTTAGTGGTTTTAATTTTAACATACCGAGTATAATACATTAATACCTATAATAATATAATCATTTTTATTATTTCATTATGATATAGTTATTACCGTTATTGTATATATTAAAATAAAATAAAAATAAATAAATACTGCTATTATTATGTTCGTGTATTCATTTTTTTAAGTAGTATCTCTATAAACTCGACCACTAAATCGTATACGTTTTCTGTCGGGGATACCGAATAAAAACTACTTGGCAGAGGTCAGAGGTATTTTTTGTCATCGTTTTCAAGATGATTTCCAATTGTAATGCAACAATAAAATATGGTATCATTACTTTTAATATCCATCCAACTACCCGACTTAATGGAATATTGTAGTTTTTTTTTAACAAAGTGTGCTGCTCATATTATATAAATTATTGTTCGTGGGCAATTAAACTGTGATAGAAAAGTAGGCGCAGATTATGCAGATCATAAAATAAAACAATGTCACCGCGCCCGCAGGTTGAAGTTGTTAAAGTCTCCCAAAATACGACGACATATAAATTATTAAATAATAATAATAATAATAATAATAATATTATCACGAGTCAGTCAGTAACATATTATTCGGCTGACAGCCCGGCACTTAATTTATAACGTCATCATCGTATAAATATACGAGTATATGCGAGAAGTGAGTTGTAGGTGATGACGAGACAGGACGAGAAGGACGTATATAATAAATAATATAAACCATAAGTTTATAACCATAGTAAAAGTTGAAAAACGAAAAATATCGAATAAAAATATATAAAAATAAAGAGAGAGAGAGAGTTGAAATAGCGAGGGATAATTGAACTAGCGTTGCGTGGGATGTAATAACGTAATAATGTGTCATAACTCATAAACCTAGTTATTTGTACTTATTTTGATAAGGGCATAAAACGAAAATCAACGAAATCAAAACGAACGGTTTTAATGGCGTATCATTGATGTATCGCTGGGCGTAAGTCGTCCGTCGTCGTCGTCGTCGTCAGAAACTTAATTGGAGGTAGTTACCTATAGGTAATATAAATATATTGTATAAAAAATAATTTCTCGGTGATTTTAAATCACTGCTTAAAAAAAAATCAATTTTTTCTCGCCTTTAAACTTGTATGATTTGCATAGCTTATAGTAGTTTATTTATTATTTTTATCAACAGACATCAGACATTGGATGACTTGTACAGTGACGCATTAAAATTTTACACCTCTATAAATTTATAGTCTATGAACTCGAGTTTTTATATACCATGATAAAATACACGTAAACATACAGAATGTATTCGATTTTAAGCCCCTTCGCTACTATAATAAATTAATATAATATATGACCTATAAATAATACATATATATCCGCTTAAATATGAGCATATAGATGGTTGTATAAATATTACATTTGTAAATAAACCTAATGGTTTTATACGTGATTGAGATTTCATCTCGATGAGTTGTCATTATATAAAATAGCTTCCTCCAAAGCCGACTTATATACGCCTCGGAAATAATATTTTTATGTACACACATTATTATTGCATTTTCCGTGTCCGTCGTGTTTCCAGTTTATCCTATTCGAATGAAGTATATTCTAAATTCTTAAAGATTTATTTTAGATAATACGCGCGGTGGCGGTTCTGTACCTATATAAAATATGTAATTTTACAAGTTTTGATTACAAGTCAGAACATGACTATTGTGTATTACCAGTCAAACACGAATACCTAATAATTACTAATTCGTTTTGCACGAGATCATCGGAGATACGTCGAATGCGCATTTCATCGAAACCGTTGGGGGAGGGGCTAGGGGAACTACAAGCAGTGAATTCTATGTCTTTATATATATATCGCGAATCGGGTACATAGAAATCGTAAATTTATAATTTATGAATGTACGGTAAAAACATTCATACACTTTTATGGCCGGAAAAAACTATGTTAATATAAAGTAAAATAATAATGCCGTATATTATAATATAGGCACAAGTAGTTGAAAAGTATCGGAATCGTAATGGCTGTTATTTAAGATCGATCTGTATATTATATAAACATGATATATTATATGTATTATAACTACCACTGTAGTAGGTCAATCGTATTTGTTTCCACCGAAACAAATGTTTTTCATTTCCGTTGCCCGAGGTTTGGTTTTCGTTTCATACTCGTTGGCAACATGCGCGCAAGTACTGTTTTCGAAAATTCCATACAGTTAATATTTTTTATTTTACGCAGTTGACGTGTCAATTACTCGTTTTGAATATTTTATATTTTTGGATATTTAATTTACAACTGTTTATTTGTGTATTGCATACCTGTACAATATAGTCTGAACACATGGAATTAAAATTTATAAAAAATATATTATTACGATGCGATTTGTAGAACTGCTCGTTGAAATGGGCACATGAAATGACTAGCAATTATTTGTTATTCTTTGTTAAACTATCACTGAAATTGGATCACACCGTGGGCGGAAAGTACCTACTATTTTCAGAATACCATAAAACAATAAAACCAGAATTATGACCAAGTAGTTATCAAATCTCAAACGATAATTTTTGAAGAAAAACGATTTGGTAGAAACGAAAAACTGCAAACCTTTTTTTTTTCATTTGGGCGGAAACGATGCACTCCCGGTCGGCCTAGGTGCTATACGCGTACAGTGTGTCATATTTCAGATTTGTCGGTTTTTTGCTTTATCCTTAAGTATAATATTTCAAATTTTTAATATAAAGCGTTCCGTATTTAGTGTAATATAATTTATTATAGTGTCTTGCAAGCCGCTCTGATGGATATTCGGTTGTTGCGCAATGTAAAATTTGGTCGGAGGACCTCATTACGATGTTAGTTGTCCATTGAAAGATTTCATTATGGATAAGTTTTCCGTAGCTGGGGTTTGAGCTTCTGTGCAATATGTTTTTATCAATAAAAAGACAAGCTTGTTATATAAAACTACAACATATTTTATAAATATAATATTTTAAATAGTACTCAACTGTATACAGGTACCTATATCGGAATATGACTGTTTATATTCGGCGAACTCATGTTGACAATATTATGATGACAGTCATGAACTGACTGCCGTGTCATTTAAACAATAATTTGGCAAATTCGAAAGGCGTCGAGTGTGTTTATTTTATGTTGGTTAATTTTATAGTGTGTATTTAATGTATAATTTAAATACGGAATGTAACTAATGTACAGTAAGAGTATAGTTAAAATAAAACACTCCGTTATGAAAACTCGTTAATTTATACTAAATAATAAGTATTCAAATTAAAATTTAAAAAGTATTTAAATAGGCTCGTGTATAATATCTACATATTATTATAAAGTTGGTGTTTAAAATTTATATTTCCGAGCACGCGATACGACATCATAATAACAATTTTACGACTTAAGATAACGGTAGCAATACTACGATAACGTCGATTGTTATTAATATGCAAATGGCAACGTTTCCCAAAAAGTTTGACGGCTGATATGCTGACGGAACGTCCACTCGAAAATGACGTGACAGGTAAATGCGTTCACCGTGGTTGTATAATGAATGTAAAATAATATAAGGACCTTGGAAAGTTCATTTTAGACAACAACTACTTCATATGCATGAAATTGAACCAAGTTCATTGGCGCAAATCGTCTGAAAGTATATTATGGGTACTTGTAAGTAAGTACTAACTAAAATTTGAAAGACTCAAAGCACAGGATCATTTGTGCGTTAAACGCTTACCTATAAATTAATAAAAAACTATTAGTAATCAAAAAATTCCTTAATTTTATATATCGACAATTTAAAAAAAATAATTATTTTAATTATACGAATGAAAATGGAAAAAATAAGGGTGAAATAAATAATATTAAAATTGCATGTAACTTACTTTTTTCAAAAAAAAAAAAAACTTTTTATAAGACGCATTGAACAGGTTTGACATAATATAAAAGGTATATTAAATTATATATTAAATCACTATTTAATGATAAATAAAAAGCGCGAGAAAGACGTTTCATATTCTGAGATTTGAGTAGGAACACGTGGGCATTTTGAGTTAAAAGAAAATGCAGCAAAAATCAACGAAATTATGGCTAATAGAAACAACAAAAATTTTTAAAAACAACGAGCCAGTTTTTGGAAATGTATAGTTAAACAGTTTAAGATAAAATTGTAGTAATACTGCTTTAAAATATAAAATTAACAATTTTGCATATTATATATAAGTATAGTAATATTTAACTTTCTTATTATTTCTTTTAACATCCGAAGTCTTTTTTTAAATTCTGCATAGTTAAACAACTATATTAATAATTATTAGTTGCATTGAAAACTGTATTTAAAACAACATACTTTCGTTAGTTCATTAGATTATCTTTATAGATAATACCAATTTTAATATCTGGAAACTGATTAAGGAGGCGTGTACCATAAATTGCATGTATACAATATACATATACTTAAGTAGGTAATTATTCTTTTAATTTTGTACTTCAAAAATATATTACTTACTAAAAGTGAGTATTAAAAAATGTTATCTAAAAATAAATAAAATAATTTACCTGATTTCAATTATAATAAATTATTATAGTATTAAACACACTTCGTTTTTATTTCAATTTTAATAAAATATAATCGATAATATAAGAACGATAAAATACTACATCAACAGAGAAAATAAATTTTAAAATGTACTGGTAACGAAAGAATTTGTCGACAAACAAATAGATATATTCACATATTTTCTCAGTATAAACGTGTATGCTATCTTACGACGGGTTTGCCTTGCCCATGCAGATATTTGGCGCTCAGGACAGACATTTTCTAGGTATTTAAAAATATAAAAGTTATAACTTTTACACGTCATACATACGTATATACTATATATGCTAATAAACTCTGAATAAATATAGCGATATTCTACAATAACCGATAGATAATAATAATTATTATAGTAATATTATCGCGGCAGAATATAAACGATTATAGATTTCCGTTGTGCGATACTACATGCAGCTAATAAAGTGTATTATTTATTTATTTGTTAAAAGTACGGGCTGGTAGCCCGATGGTTACATCACGAGAAACATTTGAGTGCATAGTTGAAATAATAGCATACCATTAAGAGATACAGAATAAGTACGAAAACAGCAAAAGTTCATGATGAACAACAAAGAGAAAATATTATTCTAGTATAAAACAAATGCCTTTGGTTCGTTTCGGCGATTCATATGATAGCGCAAAATGCATTATAGGCAATATTGTAAAAAATCAACACATTTTTGAAAAACTCGCATACGCTCACTCTGTCCCCTTTTTCGTCTTTTAATGTGAGACCATACGTGGATTTTATGTACAATTCAACAGCGTTTAAAATTATTAACGAACGAATACGATTCAGTTTATGTTATAGAGTTTAAACATAATGTACTTACCATTAAAATAATAATTATACTAGTATATATTCTGTGTGTGTGTATACAGATAGTTTAAACATAGAATTTCAGTTATTTAATACTCTGGGGAGCCCTTGAGATTTATATAGAATTTATTTAGTCTACTAAAATACACGCGTGAAACAAAAAAAAAAAACGTTAGACAAATAGTGCAACAAAAATAATGTTCAGCACATTGTACGATGGCACATAATGAATTAGATATTGAATATAACATATTAAAATATAATATTTTGGAGGTGCTATAAAAAGAGTAATAAAAGTTAAGATATGTCATCTCGTACTGTTACCGATGTCAAGCTCCCGCCCACGCGCAACATGTCCAAAACGTATTCACGTAAAATCATTTTTTTTATGTTTTTGAGTTATTTCAGAGTAAAATCATATATTACAAAAATTATGGAGAATAATATTTTCGAGGGTATGACATTTTCTAAATATTTCCTAAAAACAATTAAATATCTATTTAAATTTACAATTTTTTGTGTGTAATATCAAATCAAATAATGATAAAATATAAAACCAATATGCCAAATTCTCAAAAATTATTATCTATTCGAATTTTTGTAGCATGTGATTTTACTCTAAGATTACTCAAAAATCATAAAAAAACAATTTTATGAATGCGTTTTATCCATGTTATGGGCCTGATAGAGAAGACAAATATTGCACCGATATTATTTTTAAATAAATTTAGATTTATCATTCTTATTCTTATGAATACTTCAAAATTATAAAATCGTAATTTTTTCGATTATCCCTACAATCTCCCGGCTCCAACAATAATTATATCTATATATTATTTATAATAGATATACAGTAAACGAATTGTTTTCTTAATATAGCAGCTGCTAGTTAAAAGGTAATTTAATAAATATTAAATATTAAAACAGAGCGTAACCCAAAAACGATTCAAGGTATATGTGATTAAAAATCTCTATAAGGATAAGATATATCTCATTTAGTATTTTAAAATTTTACGATCGTATAGAACGTTGTTTATGTGAAAATTATTGTCTCGTGCTACTGTGTTAAACAATTGTTGCTGCTACAAACGTTATCACATAAAATATAAATACGTTATTTTACGTGTTCACCGAATGAAATTATTAAACGAGGTTGGGAGCATATTGTATTGAATTGAATGGAATACCGAAGTGAGGTTGACAGAATTGGTTTGATTTATAGCGCAAAATAAAATGGTATGCGGTTTATGCGTTGGTGTAATTGTATGCGTATAATATAATATGCATCCTATACATTTTTACAGCTAGTATTATATTATGTACACTCGCGTGGAATTTTACGTCATATTGATATGCAAAAGATGAAGAAAACCTATATCGTTCAATTTGAAATAAATCGTATTTTAAATAATCCCGCTGGAGGCGTATAGCGTGCCAACAATCGGAACGAGGGTGGACAACGGCCAACGAGTACGCATAATATTTTTTATGTATTGAAGGTTGACGAGACGATAATATTTTTGCAGTCGGTGCGTATAGTGTGCGCCTTGCAGGGCACTGTGCACTTGAACAAGTCATGTAATTTAAGAGGACGCCACACCCGTATGTGTTGTCTCCGCCTTACAAATGTAAATCATAGCAAAAGCTGTTTTGCGCGGGAAAGAACCGAGAAGGCTACAGTCGTAACTGAGAAACGAAATTTTCATCACATAAAAAGGAGAACTTTTGTTGTGCAATATCGTTTTTATTTTTGCATTATCGGAACTACGAAAAAAGTTCTTATTGTTTCAAAAACCATTATTTTCAAACTCGAATAACTTTTTTAGTAGTTCCGATATCGAAAAAATAAAAACGATATTGCAAAACCAAAGTTCTCCTTTTCATGCGATGAAAATTTCGTTTCTCAGTTATGACTACAGCCCGAGTGGTTCTATACCGCGTAAAACAATTTTTGCTATGTTGTACATTTGCAAGACGAAGACAACACATACGGGTGTGGCGTCCTCTTAACATTGTAGCACGAAGTAATGACCCTCATGAAGTCAGTAGCACAACTATTAAAACAGACAAATATGATAAACATCCAACATATTTGATGATGGTAACTTGTTGGACGTTGTCGGCTCTACACTCCCACATTTTGTTGGGTTTAATTTTCACTGGTAGAGCTTTTTCATAATACTATGTGTCTGTTATATTTGCGCTGCTAACTTTATGAAGGTCACGTAATGCACTGCATTATTATCTATGCACACATAGATGGTTTATCGTAATATAATATTATAATGAAAATCAACACACATATATCGCTTCTTATTGTTGAACATAACACGATTTTTTTTAAATCTACACTTTTGAAAAGACAACAGAATAAAAAATATTTGTTCAGAGATACTTAAAGACAGAATAATTAAATGATTCCACTTGTGGTAATAATAGTCGCTCAATACTGCAGAAATGAACTTTGTAAGCTGTGAAGTTGTACTGTGTGGGACAACGACTTATGCAATTATTACTTCATAAATCCTACGATTCGGGAGTTGAGACCAGATCTAATTCTTTATGAACATGCTTTTTCGTATTTATATTCAGCTACAGATTATAGTAGCGCGTGATCATATACATTTAGCCTCTTCTTTATTACGAATATAGAGCCATAGAAGTCTTAGCAAAATTTTCTAAAATATAAATAATAAGGGCATTTTGTAGATGCATTATTTTAAATTTTTAGGGCCTAAAAGCATTTTTGAAGTTTTTTCAGGGCATTACATTCGCAGTTCTAATATTAAGCCATACATTGAATAAATATTGTGTTTACTGCAATAATAACAATATATACATTTATATGATAATGATGCGCTTGTAAAGCTTACTACAAAATTGACATATTATTATTCAGGCACAGTGTTCAATTTTAAGTTTTCTTGTCTAACGGTTGTGATTACATCGGGCGTGAACACAATATGATATTACTTTTTAAAAGCACATCATCTGTAAGTACCACCAATTATTACGATTATCCACAATTGGTTATATCTTAATGCGCATTATACGCAGTTGTTCACAATTGTCGAAACTAGGATTATATAATAAATAATAACTTGCCAAAAAAAGGCAAACAACCCATATCAGCACCTCTGGATTACAAACTCAGATAAAGACCTAGCAAAAATTATTTACAACCTATCTTTTAAAAATAAATGGAAAAATGAATGGCTAAAAATGAATACCAAATTAAACGAAACCAAAAGAACAACAGAAAAATGGAATATCACTAAGTCCCCTAAACGGACATATGAAGTCATACTAAATCGCCTCAGGATAGTTGGCCATACACACTACACACATGACCATCTAATGAAAAAAGAACCACCAAGAACATTTCAAACATAATGCGGCTATCCGACTTCTATCAAACACACTTCTATCTACACAAAATGTAGAGACACACAAGAGGCCCGGAAAAAATTCGACATACCCGAGCACCTTCATGACGCACTTGGCCTCGCCGACGAAGACACCGTTCAAAAAATTGTATTATTTATGAAACATATTAACTTGTACAGTTTAGTTTGAGTAATTTAAATATAATAAACAAGCCAATGGTCTAGCGTTATCGAGGCTTTAACTTAATAAAAAAAAATAAATAAATAATAATATTATACATTATCATGTCATTTTCACGATTGTCGATTGACATTGTAATTATCATTATTATTATTAATAATTATTATCGAATATTTTTATACGTGTTGTGGTGAGCACTGTGTATAATGTGTAGCGGCGAATAATCCTCTGTTAGGTTAGGTCGCCTCGGCAGGGGCTGCCCTGGGCATACATACACAACTAATATTATTTTAAATTCATTCACAACGCGTTTGTCGAACTGGTCACGACTCGCGAGCGGCAACGAAAATCTACGACATAATATAATATACACTACGCGCGGCGGCAGCGGACCATCATCGTTCGGGGCAATACATTAGCAGCTCAATTAGAACGCACGGCCGGACGTGCCCATTAAACGGCTTTTAACAAAAACCGAAAATTGTTTGTTCGGTAAAATCGTTTTCTACACCTCCGAACACAACCTCCCACCATTTGCACCACTCGCTCGCCATAACGCGTGTGTCCCAACAACTGCACACAATCATCACGAGATCTTATACGACGTTTACCTGTCATAAGTATAGTGCGAGCGAGACTCGTTTTACACGTGGCACACGATATTACAATCATGCGACGATTGCTGCGACGACCGTTCTTCGGTAGACAGACAGAGTCACAACGACGTAAAATATATTTGATTGTTTTATTATAATGTGTGTACAGAACTGTAGAGCGTGTACTTCCATTATCGATCGTAGATACGAGAGAGCATTAGTAGTTATTGTCACAAATAATTCGAAACATTAAAGATTATCGCATAACATCAAAGTGGTTTTCCGTAAAAAAAATTACTCGAACACAAAACCATACGAGATAAAATTCGCATTCGAATTTGAAATAAGTAAGAACAATTAGTATAGAATAGTGATAAATATTATAATAAGCAAACCGCACTAAGACAAAAGTCGGACATCAAATGTGCACTACACAAAATATATGGATGCAATCACTTATGGTTCTCATTATGAATATTATATGTTTATAAAATTTATGAAAATAAAATCATGTGTACATGATGGACACTGAGCAGTAAAACCACTGCAACAGTGTCTGATTTATGATTTTTTTTTTTAGAGGATGTATAAAGGGACCAATTTTATAGGAATGAAAGCTATGTACACATCAACTGACTAATTAAGAAAGTCAATTCGTTTTGTTGTGTCGATGTTATATATTATTATTCAATAATGCACGAGAGAAACATAGGCTTTCTCTAATAATGTCGATTGCGTTTTTTTCCAGTATATTTTCTTTCACGACTGAGATTTTCCAATACGTCGGTTTTCTACGAACCGCGTTGCAGTATGGAACAGAACACGGGATTGGTCGGTAACAAGATATGTTATAATAAAGAGAAACAGTGATTCTGTGATAAAATCTAAACCCGAAACACGGGGTGTTGTTTAATTGTTATTACATAAAAAAAACATGCATATTAAATTAAATGTAAAAACCTGTATACACGATTTTTATCGAAGCGTTGCGCTCGAAATCCATTAGGTCGATTCGTACGATTATTGTGACGCGAAGACACTCAATCAGTGGCCATGTGATCGAAAAATCAAAAAAACGAACGAGAAATAACAGCGACCGCGATAGAAAACTATGTCCCCCACCACCCGCGATGGTCCACGACCACGTCCGTATCGTAATAATAATAATAATAATTAATGTCGAACGAATAACATATATTATTAACTGGCTAATAATAATCACTTTTGTGCACGCGTAGATATCATATCGTAATATTATATTATAATAATATGTACCTCTATAATCTCTCTCTCTCTCTCTCTCTATATATATATATATATATATATATATACGTAGTATAATATATCGTGTAAAAGATTTTAAAAAACGACGTCATTATGAGGCATCTGACATACCGTCACCTCGGCGGCGATGGTATACCTAGCTAATACCATAGAATATAATGTGTACGCGTACATTATAATATACGTATGTCGAAATGCAAACGGCGATTCCAGTGGACAGGTGCGCCTACAACGTGGCCGTCGTTCGGCGTATATATTATAATTATATTGACGTTTAATCTATCGCTGCTATAAGGTGGATGGGATCTCGACACAGAACACGCCGCTCGCTGCATTATCGGCGATCTCGATCGGCGACGGAGATACTCGGATAACACTTCCCCTACCACCACCACCACCACCCCCCCCCCCCACCTAGCCGCGCAGCGCTTTTCCCGAGCGCGATAACGCGAACCGATTAGGAAATCGATATACATGCATATAATGTTATTATTATAAACTTGTGTGCGTGCATACAGCTTGATTCACGCTCACTCCCATTTTTTTTTTTTTAAATTCAATAGTGAATTTGTTCAAACATTGATTTTTGGAATATTTGAATATACTTAAAATTTACATTTTCGAAATCTCGAGATTTTTTTATTGTATTATTTAATATATAGGAGTCTCCTGTGGCGCACTTTGTGTCAAACTTTTGGTTTTTAAATACGCAATTCCTGCTTTTTTACGGTAAATGTTGAAAATTTCTTTTCACTCGATTCAAAATTTGATCCAGAGTAGAGGTAGCTTTTCGGTTATTGAAATGTTCGTATTAAGGATAACAGTCCTTAAAGTTGGCTTTATGTCAAGGGTTTGGGAACATCGTGGTCTTTAAGTGTACGTTGAAAAATTTCAAAAATCAAATTTTGATTTACTGCACTATTGCTGAAGAAAAACGGGGCGAGCACCGCGGGCTTTGTGAATCACTCTGTACCCGTATAAAAATGTAACTCAACTTGAAGCAGACGCGTGATATATAAGCGGCGGCGGCGACGTAAGTTTTTCGAATTCCGCGCGTCAAAGTCCGTATGATGGCCGCACGCGTGGAGCTGCAGCAGCAGATTGTGTGAGTATGCGATTATATAATGTTATAAACACAATCTGTAGTAGACGTCTACGACTTCGGTTGTATATATATATATATGCAAAGGTATATCTACATAATGTTATTATTATTAGTAGTAGTAGTAGTCGTATTATAATAACAGCGTCATGTACGCTGTCCGTATATTATGTACGCGTCGGGAATAGTCGCGGGCTCCGCGCGGACATGACTGATAGAGGGCCGTCGAGTCGTCGACCAGGCGCTATCTTTATTGCTCTTGTATTAATTAACGCTAAACAACGCGGTCCGAGGAGGAGAAAAAAATAAAAATAGGTATCTCGTGGCCGTTAATTGAAGTTGAAGTGTGAACGTTTTATAAAACGACGATCGGAACCGGAAAGCTTGTTAATCGTGCCGCGCGCGACGCCCCAAACACCCACCAGCGCGACCGCGGACATACCGCGCATATTAATGGGATGTAAAAAATAAAAAATACAAAATGAAAAAAAAAAAAAAAACACACCGCGTTAATTGTTGCCGGCCGGGACGACGCGAGGTCAGAAAAACGCCCGGCCGCGGTCGCTTTATTTTAAACGATAAAAAGTCCGCATTTATTCGCCGCGCACCTCCTCTGTACACGGCATACCTGGTAGGCAAGTAGGCAGGTACTTTCATAGTTTTATCACCTACACAATATCGCATTATGTTATTACACCTATATATCTATAACAGCGGGTACTGCAGCGCACCGCGTTATACGTACACCGTACTCGTATACAGGCATGAAAGTGTTTAAACGCGTGCGTATATACATAATATGATGATGTCGTGGGTGTGCGTTCAGTAGATAATACAATATATATATATATATATATATACGACACCGCGCGTGCAGGTACAATATCGCGTATAATACTAGTGTAGTTATGTGTGTGTATAATAATTATAATAGGCGACCGAGCACTCTTCGTCTATTGTTTCACCACTCGTCTAGGCGCGTGCTGCGCTCGTAAACTATGTGTCCAAACCCAACAAGATGAGACCAAATTGGACACAATCGCGGTGGACGACAGTCGCGCCGTTACGAAGAGAATAAAAAATTTAAAAAACGTGGGTGGCGACCGACGAGGGTGGAGCACCGAAGCATGTAGGTACCTATATTATTATTATACATGATGTGCGTCTATTTTTGGCCATATTGTACGAGGACGTGTACCGGAGTGTATGCACACGTTTAAAAACCCATAAATCAAAAGCCCCTTCATCCTTCGTATTTTTTTTTTTTTAAATCGTTTTTCTTACAATGTGTATTACACCGTTGAATCGGGCGGGTTCATGTGCTTGTGTTCGTTTTTTCGGTCCATCCGACACGACAAACAAAAATAATAATGCTGCGCATTAATTAAGTAATTATATTGTATATTTTATATGCCTATGAACTATGACATACACACACACACGTATGTGTGTCGAGCACACTCGCCGGTCAGAGTGCCATTTGATATATAAAATATATTTTATTTCAACAGAAATTTCATCGCGTAAATCGTGTAATGTCAAATTTTTCGTTGATTTATCGTCGTTCAAAATATACAGCGTCTAAAATAATTGATAATAATAATAAATAATACAATCACAGAAATGTAAACGTAGTTGTGACACATTCGTGTGGAATGTAAATACGCGATTTTTATACAAGAACATCACAAAAGATTAAGTAAAATATGCTTGTTTCATTCAAAGATTCGTGAAAATATATTTTCTGAAGTTTCATCAATGGGCGGTAATCATCACACACGTGGTGTACTGCCAATTTATTACCATTAATTTTTTTTATTTTCTACACGCACTCGATTTTACGACAGTACATTAAATTTCAAATCACTCACTGTTTAAACACATAAATACACACGTGGTAAAAAAAAAAAAACAAAAAAAATTAAACGATTCAATCGTATAATGTAGCTATTTAAATCGGACATGTCTGATCGGCAGTGCTGGGTAAAAAACTCCATAATATTATTAACAGAAGATTTAAGTTAATACGATTGTTGAGATTATATTATATTGTATTATGTACCTAATAAATTAAAATTGATAAATATCAATGTTTGAAATTTTATTCTTATTATAAACGTTCATTGAATTTGCCAATGTGTGTGTCTTGCTGCAATCAAACGCTGGGAAACTATACCATTTTACACATATTATAACAAAGTATAATCAACGAATAATTAAATATTATAAATTAACGGTTACCCACTGCATAAACGATACACACATTTTGCTGTATAAATAGTCCGTCCAAACGGGTTACAATTTTTCAATACTATTTTTTCCAACTGGTTCAAACGGGCTTTCGTTTTAATAATATAATTTAGAACACGTATTTTTGTGATATATTTCACGTCAAAAACCTGCTATGCAGTTTTGATAGTTCCTCCTCGCTTAGTCGTTTACGTGTTTTACCATAATTACAATATTCCAGACGATCGCGGATCATTCGCAAAATTAAATCACTCCGGCAGTTGAGCCGAATATATGTAAAACGAATGTCGACGGTGATTGGCTATAATTATTATTCGGTTAAGCCATTTAATTTCATCGATAAATCGTCCTATATAACTGCGATCGAAAATCATAGACGTAAGATACCAAACAAGATTTCTTGAACATTTCTTTATGCGCCAACAGTGCAGGGAACCGTTTTATAAGCCGAGTTTTGAGTGTATATTTATTACAGTGCCACGTGGTGAACGAACAGAGTTTGTAATCATTATTTTGTCATGATAAAATAATAAAAACATTCCATCCATAGAAATCAACTAGGTCACAGGACATAAGTTGTATAGTATACGTTTACAATCGATTTATCTCGCACGATATTTTGTCCGTAGTGCATGATTCATTCAATATTTGTACGAACCTTCGTTGGATATTTTGAAATGTGACACGCTACAACTTAACACGTGTGTTCAAAGTAATTGTCGTCTTGTAAATTTTATTACTACGAATTAAGGTTTCAAGTCAAAAGAACTTATATTTTAAGATGAGTTAAGGTGAACTCTAATATATTTTCCGAGAAACGTTGAACAAGTTTAACATTCTTTGAATGAAATACACATTCGTAATGACATAAAAATAAATATTATACAATACACATTTTAGAATAATGTAAAATAAATACCTATCTCTCTGAAAACAATAAGAAAACTCATAAGATAATTTTAAAAAATTAAAAATGATATAATTTTATTTAAAATATTTTTTTTTCTGTATTTATAACCTATTAACCTATTAGATTATATTTTTTTTACAGATTTTGAAAAAGGGGATAACAACCATAGTTTTGTATAACAATCGTAGAACAACTATTTCTGAATGTAAACATGTGCTCATAAATTTACTATACTCTAAACTATATTATAATAGATAACATATAGGTTTTAATGAACTTTAGTATTATCGGTTGTTAAAAAAATTAAATTTTCTAATTATTCTTTTGTATATTTTTAAAAACTTTCAAATGATTTTTTTGACTAATCATTTGATACGCAATTGGTGTCGCACTGAGACCGCAATCAAAATTGATTTATGGTAAATGAATTGTTTATATTATTAAAAATCTTAAATGCAATTTATTATTCAATAAAATATAATAAATTATTACAAATGATTGTTAAATATTTTCCACTCAAGTGGGCCCATTGATCTTTGTAAACGCCCACTTTTTAGATTCTTCGTCAATGATTAAGATTTCTGTAGATAACCCGAGGACCTAACGTGGAATTATATTTTAGTTTTAATTTAAGACAACAATACAACACAATACGAATGTTCTGAAGAGTATCATATTTAACATTATATTATATTCTTTTTTAAACAAAATATTAATTGACGTTAAACTCAAAAATATTTTTTGAGCGAACATTTTGTCAATTGAATAAATAATACATCTATGACTGTTAACGCAAATTAATGCTTTAGTGTACATATTATTTAATATTTATAACATTATATTCATTATAGTAGCTCAACTTAATATAATATACGAGAAATATAACTCATTATTACTCTTAATACAGTCCTGCACAATCGTCGCAAGACATTCTATCACGACAGTGACGATAATTTTATATATGTAGGTACCTGGTTTGTAAGTAATTGTTTTATCGTAATATGAATTATAAAATTGTGGTGATTTTTATACAGCATGTAACATAATTATTATAAATACCATAAGACTGCGTCGATCAACCCCGAACTTGGGTACACAGGTCTGATGGGCTGGCGACAGCACAAGTCAGACCATTTATGCAAACAGTTTTACCTTTTAGTGTCATTATCCCCAAACCGTAATTGAGCGATCCTCTATGCCTCCAACCGAAACCCATTAGTCTAGCGGTGTTTTGTTTACTAAACACAACCTTGATTGACTATATTGTATTCCTTTTATATTTAAAAATCTTTTTATATATATTCGTATATCCTTAGTTCAAACGGCGATTTGTTTTGAAATAACATAACCGTTGTTTAACTAAGGTAAATTATTAAGTTTATTTTTTTTTTTAAGTATTCATATAAATTTTGTAAAATCCAAAATAAATTGTTAGTAGTAAGTTTAAATAATTTATATTTTTAAAACGGTGATTTGCTAAATAGATACGACCGTATTATTTGTTTGTGAAATAAACTATAAAATATTATCCCATCTTAATCAAATATTATAAAATATACTCGTATATATAAATTAATAAACATATTTATATACCTATTAAATACCTATTTTTTACTTTAAGAAATTAACCATTAACCTATTCACAAATTAAAATAAAAACAAAAGAATAGATAAATGTCACAAATACTTGTTTTAAAATCTTAAAGAATAATAACTAATTACTTAATGCTATGCATATTTAGTAAATAACATAGAATACTGAGGACCTCTCATAGTGCAGTTTGTGCCTCCGTCTTGGAATGTCACCTGGTACAAGTGACTACAATATGTTATTGGTTGGCATTTATACATTAGCACGATTGGCGGCGGCGGTGAAGGAGGGGCACACACCCCAGTTTTGAAATTAGTACCCTCACAATTTATGCCATTTGTGGACTAACTGGAAAAATCATGGGTTTCAACGACCTCAGATTTTCATTGAAATTTCGCCACTGTTTTTATACACAGTCTTTCAGAAGAAAGTATTTGTAATCGGTTGACTTCCGGTGGTCTTAATCAAAAACTGGTTCGCTTGTTTTCTTCACACCGTCCGATCAAACCGTTTTTGCGCTGCCGTCTTCAAACTATCCGTCGTTCCGTCTGTGAACTTTTAGACGGTGAAATCTGTGATCCATCCGGGGCCATTCTTAGTGGTAGGCGGGCAGTGCCTGGGCATCGCGTTTTTTGCTTGGATTTGGGGCCTCGTGTTCAAAAAAAAAAAAAATAGGAAAATTCGTTTTAAAAATTATTTTTTCCCTGGGTCTCTTAAATCCTAAGAACGGCACTAAATCCACCTTTGAATGAGTACGACTCACGTGTCCGCCAGGTATCCCCCGGTAACAACTTCGCACCGCATGACCACGACATTTTCTTTGGTTGGTCTGGTATGCGTAGATTATAATAAAACAGTCATCGCCGCGACTATTTTATCTGTCTGTTTATATAGAACCGTTTTCGTTCAGCCGTCAATTCAGTAGGCGTTTATAATTTATATTATAATAAAATAGTATAAGTTGTGCTGCAGTGTGACGACGATACTCCGACAAAACGATTCTGGACGAAACGTGTCGCTTTATTGATTTTCGAGGATTACGTGCCCGCCGTCGAGGTAAGATTATACACACAAGTCAATATAGTCATTAGTCACCTAGATATATCATTCACTGCAAGTGCCTTGTAGTAGGAATACACTTCTAATCGCTTCCACTACCGTTATTTAGAATTTATCGTGCTTTATAAATTGCCTGTAGTTATAGCACGTGTGCGTATGTGTTGATTTGTAAGATTCAGGTAAAATCGTCTCTTAACTGGAATAGAATATTTTATTGCCTTCTCTGGTGGTTTAATTTTTTTTAGGTATATTAAACTTATAGGAGGTTAATATGTATAATAAATATTATATCAAGCAAGTCCTTCTTTTTACATGTGGCAGTTTAGTTTATTAGATTCTGAGAGCGAAGCGAAGAATGTACCTAGTTATTTATTTTATAACGATGTGTGTTTTTTTTTCTATCTGCCATCTCACTTTTTAGGACAGAAAAAATGCATCGATTTTCTATTTCTTTACTGGTAAGAAATTGAATCTAATTGGTACTTTGGGGGGGATCAAAAGTAAGAAATTCAAAGTAAATTTCAAAGGAGTCAGAAAAAAAAATAAGGAAAAATTAGAATTTTTACGCTAAACCATTTTTTTGCAACATCGATTTGGTTTTTTTTTGTGTAACTCAAAAACTAATAACCATAAATATTTTAAAATTTCAACAAATATTTATGTGACCATTTTTCATATGTAATTATATTTTCCGACTAAAATATTTTGTTTCTTTTTAAGATATATATAATCATTAGAAATTTTACTTTTTTTTAAAGTTTTTTTTCCAATAATTGTCGATAAACTTTTGAATTCCACGTTTGGACAAAATTACACATTTAACAAAGAATAACGATGTTAGTTAATTTGTGGTAACTTAAAAATATTATTCGCGGATACTTGAAACGTTTATAAACGCTATTCGTATATACTCAACATTTATATTCTATACAATGACGTTTTCAAATGCAATTTATTCAACAAAAAATAATTTGACCTACTGTATTACTTATGTCTAATAGTAAAAATAAATTACTTTAACAGCAATAACATCATTGATTGTCTTCACACAAAATTGTTTTTCGTATACAATGATTTTTTTTTTTATTATTGAATTCAAATTTAACACATCCCACACAACCATGACAGTGACCCACACGATCCCTAATGTACAGCAGAGCGGTACCCACTTGCCCACCTTTTTTTATAATATAACCAATTTTATTACAAATAGGTACCAATAATATGTTATATTGTTTTTATCTCATTAATTTAATAATGTTATTATGTGCCTACAATTTAATTTCTTTTGATTTTCTGTCGGTCAATTGAATATTTGTGTTTATTAATTAAAATAATCTTTTGATTTTAACCATTTATAATGATCAAGTGAAATTGAAATAACAACACATCAACCTTGAACATGTGTTTTTTTAAATTATGCATTGAATAACTTGAGAATTAAAAATTCTTTGATAACTGCAGCAAGACACGCTATACACATTATTACATTATACATAAACGTAGTAAAGATAAGTTAGATGTTAATATATATCCAAGCCTAAATTTGTATAATATTGTGTTCCAATATTTTTACTTTTAATTTTTAAGTATATTAAAGTAACGTTGGAGTAGTGACCGAATTTCTACTATATCTTATTATGTTAATTATAAGTCATTATTGATAACAAAAATTATTCTGAAATAGGTATTAATATGTTTTCAATATCAATGCAAATAATTTTTAAATTCCTGTAGTAAAAAATTACAAAATCTCAAAAACAATGAGTTTTTTTAAAAAAATTTTATTTATTTAAAATATATTTACAATCCATACAGTTACAAAGTTTGATAAGTAAATTAGATAACTTAATATGGTAAATAATAAAGAAGATTACCATTATGGTCAGGCATTCAGTAATGTCACTAGACTTGGCATGTTTTAGGTTTTTTTTTATTTTAATAGATCTCATAGCCACTGTCTTTTAAGTCTTCTCTGTACGTTACCGGGAAACGAGATGGAGATTAATTATTTGATTAAAGGATTCTATGAGAGTTCACATTAGTATGAAATTAAGAATATTATGATT
The DNA here is from genome assembly GCA_014851325.1 of Pentalonia nigronervosa. Classification (NCBI taxonomy): domain Eukaryota; kingdom Metazoa; phylum Arthropoda; class Insecta; order Hemiptera; family Aphididae; genus Pentalonia; species Pentalonia nigronervosa. The sequence goes on along the minus strand of JACXSJ010000626.1, from coordinate 82,836 downwards.
TTGCTAATTGATTAAGAGTAGAAATTTTTAGGTTTTTGTGAAGATTTTTATTTGTGAAATACCAAGGAGAGGATGACATTATTGGTCGTAAACAAATATATTAAAAGGCCTGAAGCGTTTTAGTGTTGGACGACTTTGCAGAACTCCACAACTGTAGTATACCATAATATTTCCATACTGGTCGAGTTATTGATTTATTTATGATAAGTTTGTTGGATAGAGATGTTTTGGATTTCAAGGGTGGTCTTAGGGGTGGAGTCTAGAGTTAACTGTTTTACGCTTAAATGCGTTTCTTCAATTCGAAAACTATACTTCGCTATTAAACCAATTTACGTTGTTAATTATTAAAAGTTTGTGCTTACTTACCTACCTATCTACCACCATCCTATCGTATAACTGCAGTCGTTATTCGACCGACCAGGACGACGTGACGTGTATATACATCCATATAACAATAGATAAATTGGCTACATAATAATATATACACCTAAATAGACATGTCGCAAGATTAGGTAAATAACTATCTTTTTATTGATACTATTAAACAAAAAACACATATTATTTATACACCAAACAAAATAATAAATCAACTTCAAACATAACCAGCTCGCGAGCTCATAAAATTATATTTATTGTTCATTTAAGTTATATACTTTCAAATGTATGCTGTTTTTGTGTGGATGTCATAAAAATTTCCATGGTCATTTTATATGAGTCATATCATATTTGATATTGATTTCCGTGTTGGAGATAACGTTAGAAATTTGAGGACCGTGTAATGGTAATGATTTCAGAACTGATTAAAGTGAGGGAGTACTTACTTATGTTACTTATTTAATAACGTTTCGAACAGCACGCCTATTTATAAATGATAAATATAAATTTAAAATTGTCGTGTAATATTTAATATCCAACACTCAAGTATTTAAATATGCAATAGGTTTTATATGTATGATATATTGCATATTTGCATATCATATAATATGTTAGCATAGAAGTTTTTTTTATTTGAATTTGATAATGTTTAAATAAAATAGAATTTTTAAATACTATCAAATGTGTGTACGATTAATGATTTTGATAGCATAACAGTTTTTATAGCTTAATATATATAGTTAAAAAAAAAAAAAATAAAAACGAATTAAATCACACAAGATTCAAAACAAATTGAAAGTGTCATCAGTGGGTGGGCTTCTTTCCCCAAATTATGTAACTTACGTTTTTCTCTCTTAACGCACATATATTCATTATGTTATATAATATAGATTGTATATTTTTTTCTAAAAATAAAAAAAACATATATGGTTTAGTTTTGTTCTATGTAATTTATATAACTTGTAGTGTTTTAAATGTAGTTATACACGAAACTTTATTGGCAACCGTTAAATGAAATTTAATCAGTTAATTACAAAAATATTTTTTGGCGTCATAATTGTCAATAATAGATGTTTTCGATAAGAAATATTAATAAACATTGCCTACTCTCATATCGTTACATATCGAATTGAATTAAAAAACGGCGATCGGTAATGAAATATGGTTCTTTGTCGCCATAGTGTTTGTGTCTCGATCACACATATAATATAGGTAGTCATTGAGTCATACGTAGGAATTTTCGGCTCAGATGGTCTTCGACCGCTGGCAAACGCCTCTGCTAATCCGACTGATCGAATAAATCTTAAACTATAATTCGAATGATAATATTATTGTGTAAATTTTTCCTATACTATAATGGTTTTGTCAACATTGCTCGCACGATATAATTACTTAACTTTATTTTAAATGTGCGCCTCCAGACTACAGCCATAATACTATTCACATCACGATTAGTCAATACTAGATAAACTGGTTGGGGGGGGGGGGTGATATTTTATATTTTAGGTACTCGTAAGACAATGACAAATACCTACTATCGCACAAAATTTACCCGTCCACCAATCGCTTAAATTGTCATTTGATCCGACTAAAATTTTACTATACAGGTACCTACATAATATATATTATATTACCGTCAATGTCGGGAATTCCGACAATGCATAGGTAGGTAATAGTGACTTAAGGGTATGTCAGTAATGCCTGTGGACTGCAACAGTCATTATGGGTAATTGGAGTATATTTCCACAATTGACTGTTAGTCGATGAGTCTTAATATCGTTTATTGGTATTTCCCAAGCCGGTCATAGCGGGTTTATCGCTCACGAAATTCTATACCGCGTTTTGGTCGTATTAGCAATTTTTTTTTACTTTTTGGCTGAGGATGTTTACGAACTAACAAAAAATAATTTTGCGAGCCCCCCCCCCTCTAATAATCGTGGGAACATTTTGGGAATATTCGTGCAAAATGCAAATGCATTCGCTTTATGATTATGTGCTAAATATTCGGAGCGGGAAAAATGTGAAATTCCGAGTATTTCGTGTAGGCGGAGTGGGGGCGGCGGGCGGGACATGTGCAAATAGTTAAAAAAAGATTTATTTCTTATCGTATGCCTGCCGTTAACGTGTTCAATTTTTTTTCGTTAACTATTGTCTATTAACTGTTTAACTCGAGGTCCTTAAAATTAATATACCTCGACCGACTCGGGTTCAATTTTTCCATTAACTTATCGCCCACCACTGGCAATAATAATAATAATAATAATATATGTTATTACACATAATATGCGACGGCCGCCGCGGCAATGATCAAATCGCACTACCGTTAATAATAATTACTTTTTGACGCGTCGGGTGCACCGACGTCTTTGGCAGCAGATAACGATAAACGCTCTCCTCTGGAGTGTAGTGGGTACGTATATAATAATAATAATAATAATAAAATACAAAATATACGCATTAATATAATATGCGATGTCTGCGATGCGTCTACGCTGGCATTAATCAAAAAATCGGATCGTGACGTGCACCGTAACCCAAAATTGTCCGATGACGGTTATTATAATGCAGACAGTTAATATGGTGTATAATACATACGGTCTGGGTATAGATAGGTACCTAGGTAGTATTTATAGCCGACCAGCGATTTCCGACCGTTTTCCGCAACATTTCGGGCTTAACGTCCGCAGTGAATGCGTTTCGTTTTTCCTCGTCCATTATGGCAGCAGCAGCAGCAGCAGTAAACATAATAACATATAAATGCGACAAGCCGTGATGTGAACCTCTATAGTCGAAAACGTAGTCATCGCAATTTACCATTATTATAAATTATAATACTGTACGATGTATAATCATCGTCTTTATTACACACACACACACACACGACGATAGTGCTTGGCTGCATTAATACCGAATTCGAGCCGATGTCTATGATCTCGGCAATAATCTCAGAAAATCGCCGCAGTTCAAAGGTGTACCAATTCAATCTTGTCAAACAAAATTGATTAATCGCTTCGACACATTAATTATATACTATTAAAAAACATCGTCTTGTACAATATACATGTTTTTATAAATCATTTTTTAAATTAAATTGTTTAATACAAAACATGGCGAAGGAGTACACCGCGGGAAATTATTTTGCATGGTTGGAAATTATTTTTTATCGGCAAAAACACTTTCTGCATTGCGATATTTAGGATTTATTTATTTTTATTTATATACTTTGGAGGTTATACAGAGAATTATTAAGTCTTGAGTTGCCGCTAGTACATTTTCAACATTTTTTTTTTGTAGATGTAAACAAAATAATTTTATAATAAATACCGGAATTTCATAATTATGGAGTTCCATACTGTAAATTTGTTCGGTTTGTTTAAAATAATTTTTTAAAAACAAATGAACTATATAGGTATAACCTACGGATATTTAAACAATCAATAGAATGAGAAGAGAGTTTGAATTCATTTCGGAAAATATGCAGAATGAAATCTTGAATTGTACTAGTTTTGATAATAGATTATCTACTAAAATATATTATGAACACCATAGGACAACGTGTAATTCCATAACACACATGACTCATACGACTCATATACAAATATACAGTCGTTCAATATCGTATTTACGTATTTTGTTTTGTAGTATAAACATAAATACTTAGTATTTAGTTTTAAACTGTTGAATACGTCTTAACCTGTAGTCTCAATTACAGTATTTCTTTTGGTCGTCATTGTTACAGTTTTTTATTTTCTAATTTGTGACTGTTGGGGGTTTTATGGCCAAAAGTTATGTAGATCTCAATTTTTGATTTGAAATTATTAAAAATATTTTAAGTAAAATACTATATTGATGGCTGCATCTATATTCACGGTTTAAATTTTATCTTCTTGTGGAACAATTTTTGATTTTGTAATATCGCTCTGAGAGTGCTTCTGGGCACTTTATCTACATCTTATGATGTAGCTTAATGCTTCAATAATGACTTTGAGTTCGACTGTATTCGATAGTTGTCACTAATTGTATTCGGAAATTAATGTGGTCGTTGAATTTAAAATGCACTAATAGTACTGAATTCGCAAACAGCATTAAAATCTTAACATAAACAGCTATCGTGAAACACAACAATAAATCCACAGTATATAATATTTAAATTCCTTAATTTACATATCTCAATATTAACTTTCGAACACTCTGTGGCTGTAACAGAGTGGCTATACATGTCCGCACATGTAGATTTCGCCACTTAAGTGAAATAATTAGAACATTACACATTTATTTACTTTAAATGTGCATTATTAACGAGGCGTCTGGTATGATACAATGAATAATAAAACACTTATTTCAATAATAAAGTAAAATGTGTTCGGTAGCGTTTATATTTTATGCTATATAATAATCGATCAGGCAAGTCCATAATGCGTATTAATTTTTTTTTCCGCGGCGGAGGGAGCGGACGCGTATATCGTTCTTCGCTAACTCAACTCGTTTCCAGACACAATTTTTGTTATTTATTTTTCGATTTATACTTGACAATCATTATTATTCTAGACGATATTATATTATAAACATCTACCTACCACTGTGCGACTACGTATATACATTCGCTGTAAACTGTAAGTAGTTGTTTTATTATGTAAGTTGCCAGATAGATGCCTATTCGCATTGATTAATAAGTTAACAATGTACCATGTTATACCAACAATTATATCAACGGTTCAAATCTATTAAAAAAATTAAATTTTTTTTATTTTTCTTAGTAATGATTATATTTTAGTTTTGAAATAATTTATGTATATTTAGTGTATCCAATCAGTTCTGAGTAGACAGACAGGAACGAATGATACCCTGCGGATAAATAAAAACCACTTTTCGATGTTCACGCAGAGAGTTTTTAGCTACTACTCTTCTGACAGAATCAAACTATTTGATTAAATAAGAGGTATATAATAATATGAATATACGTATGCGTGTGAGCCTGTTTATGTGTGTGTATGTAGGTTTATATAGTCTTTGTATTACCATAGGTGTACCTATAATATTACATATTATATGTGTACCGATTTTTACTGAATTTAAACTACTAAAAAATTAAAACGCCAATACCATACTACTCACGTGTAATGTAATTTTCTAATATCGTGCAGTGATTATGTCGATAATTATATTATCATGTCTATGTTGAGCGTTCTTTTAAAAATACACTAAGTTGAGGTTAACTGAATTGCACAAAACAATCGACATTTTAATTTAATGTTGTATGCATTCCAATAATTGCGCAGTTTATGATATGAATTTAGTGTTCTATTGAATCAATAAAAACGTTAATACCTAATACCTGCATAATATTATTAAACTATTTTAATAATTTTAAATGAGTTTAAAAATTAATTTTGTTAAAACAAAAATGTCATTTGCACATTTGGTGTGTTTTTTATTTAATTATTAGTATACCTAATCTATACAAATGTTCATGTTATAAATAATTATTAATTATGTACTTATAATATAATAAGTATTAAGGATTTAGATTGAATAATAAACTGTTTCAATTATAGTTACGGATGCATGCTTATTTATAATTAAAGGATGTTTCACCATTATGAATAATTCCGTATCTTCTAATATCTCACTATTTTTAATTAGTAAATATTAGTTGTACATTATAATCTATTAATTAAAACTATGTAAGTATTAAGATATGGTCATATTAAAGTATTAAACTCGTACTACAGTAAGTTCATATTTTAAATATTGTCAATGTGCACACTTCATAAATACAGTGTATCCGAAGTTAAAAGAATAATACCAATTTTTTGTAAAAGATTTCAATGGTTACAGGATTGACTTATCGAGTTATGATGTATATTTATCGAATAAGAGCTAGTTGAAGTTAAAACTTTTGTTCCATACCTAATTTGTCATAAAAAGATGTTTTTCTTATTCAATAACAAAATCAGTAAATGTTTTAGAATCACTATCAATTAACTAAAATTAACAATTTAATTTGTAGACTATAATATTGTATAGATACTATTATTATCTATACATTTTAAGTTTATACTTTTATAGATTGAGTTATATGCATGTACATTATCCATTACCTAGTGAAAAACACTGCAATATTATAAATACATTTCAGAAATTCGAGTAGTTCTCAAATTTAGAAAATGCATCAATATAGTTAAAACTACACTTGCACTCTTTATTATTTTGAAAAAAAAAATGGGTTTGTGTGTACGCTGTACTGCTGTGGCCTGTTTTTATTATTATTTTCTTTTAAATACGTATTTCAATAATTTCTTCAATTTCGTAAAATAAACCCGAATCAAATTGATATCAGACATTCCTCGAAAATATTTAGTGTCGCTTTTAACCTCAAACACACCTAATAATATAATATTATTGTATAATATTACGCATAATATGTTTAGTGAATGGATGTATGCACATATAACACGCATATAATAATACGTATAATATGTCCGCGCACGGACGACATAATATCTTAAACGTTTTAATCGTCGGGGCCTGCCGTATATAAGATGGCTACCGTATTTTAGGCAATAATAAATTCGGGTAGGGCGAACGGTGCAGAAAAGAAAAAAAAAATTATGATTATCAATTCCGTCTGGAATGCTGGCGGCGGCGTGCGGAGGCCCCGCGCAACGGACGTCAAAAATATTATTCACCTACACGTATGCGACGCGAGTTCGGCAGAAAACGATTTTTGAAAATAATTATATCACACATCACATATATTATATGTTAATAGCGTATAGTTATAATAGTATGTATATATATATATATATATATGATATTTAGGTATATACGGGCGGTGTCAACCCGGGAGCGCGGTGCACTGCACCATATATACACAATGTTATTATTATTATTATTAGTTATTACTAAATCATAATACAGATCGCTCGGAGATACGGTGTGTAATGGAACTCATTAAAAAAATATAAAAAACGAAATTTCTTTATGCGCGCGTGTTGTGTAGTACGAGTTGTAAGTGCCTAGTGGCCCCCCGAGTTAATTGGCCGGCTGTTAATACACATAAAATAATAATAATAATAATAATATGTGTAACGTCGTCGTCGTCGTCGTATGCGCGCTGCGATTCGGTGCTACCGCCGCCGCGTTAACCGGCGCGGGTGCGTTCAGTTATCGCTTTTTTCGCCGGCGGCGGACCGCGAAACCACCCAACATTCCGCCGGAGACGTTTCACGAGAAATAATAATACGAAACGTCTGACCGCCCTCCGAAAACGCAAAACCAGTTGTTCGCGTATCACACTCGCAGAGTTTTATTCGAGTTTTAACGGGATCGACTTCGTACTGGTCGCTTCCGACGGTTTCTTGTTGGCCATTATTAGATTATCGGGTATTATGCATGCGCGTCCATATAAAACGCCGGAGGCCCGCGTTCGCACGACCGAGCATATGGCGCTATCACCCCCGTGTTTTCCCATTTTCGAAATGTGAACTCGTCGAGACGCCGATTTTTTTTTTTGAATTTTATAAAACACTCTGGGGGTTTCCCGGTTGCCGGCTATTATTGGCAACCTTTTTCACATATTGTTTCGGCGTCCCACGATCTTGTGAATGCGCAGTAGTTCAGATGGTCGTTATTTGACAGTGCGAAAGAGAACCCCTCGACTTTCCGTGTATGAACGACGCGAGCGCATTCGCAGGTACATGTCATAGAACTAACGAATAACGAATTATTAGTTGCCCATTTCGACAGACATAAATGACTTCACGTGGGAATATGGATAACTCATTGTCGATTGAATATTTTCAGATAATTAATTTTTTAATTGATGAACAATATTCTACAGCCCGCATTCGACTCAGATTTTTTATTTGATTTTAAATAATTTGCCAAAAAAAGCTTAAAGTCGTCTTTTTTTAAGACTTATTTAAAAGTTTGAGATTAAAATATTATAAAGCGAAATTCGATGCGGGCTGTACAATATTTCTGTCTATCAGTAAAAAAAAAATAATAAATTTGATTGATTCTACGGGTTAGGATTATTATTCCCGTAGAGTGTGTTTTTGAAGACACAATGGCATTAGCTCCGGACGCCTTAAAGACACTGCACCGTATATTATTAAGTATTTGAAAATGTTTGAGATTTTTATAGGGACTACGATACTGATAGGAGTGTCCCGCGGCGAAACAGACTTATGTTTTTCAAACGAAACCACTCTTTTTCGCTGTAAATTATTTAGTGAACAATTTTTTTTTTTTTTTTTTTTTGGAAAATTGAATTATAATTCAGCATTCGAACCGGTAGTTTCCCACTTATTAAAATGTTTATACCGAGGATAAAAGTTCTTAAAAATGGTTTTACGAAAATATGAAAAAGATTTAATATTGGATCTAGTTTATTATTAATTATAAATGTTGATAGTTTAGTACTAATTACAAAACTTTTCAAATCACCGTAACACCCACTATCACGGATCTATATTATTCATAGTCCACAAATTAAAATAACTCAAGAACTACTCGTTCGAAATGTTCAGAAAAATTATCTGTTAGATAATTTACCGTAGAAAAGCGGTTGTTCTCGTTTTAAAAACAGGAATATCTATTTTTTACTGGACACTCGTCGTGTAGTACAAAACGTCTCAAGCATTTGAAAATATGGTCTCTAAGTATATTTGAAAATTAATAAAAAAAAATAACAGATTTTGAATAACCACATTATCGACAAAGAAGAAGGGGACGAGCGTGATGCTCGGTAAATCACCCTGCAGTATATGCATAATAGATACCTCGGCTGCTGTATTATTATCTCGTCCCCTGCCGCGACTTAATTGAAATCGATTGAGAATAATAATATGAACACTGTTCACACATTATTGACAATGAAGTGCCCCCGCCAAAGTTCGCAGTTATTTATCGTAGCTGCAGTTGACACCGTCTCGAGTCCCAATTATATCTGAAACACTGGCGTAAGCCGACTACAGCATTGCTGAATATTGACGAGTAAAGAACTATGTGTGACGTATATATAATATATACACGATGTTGTATTGCAAAAATTCTATGCTAACGACACACAATACAATAATATGAAATAGAACCGAACGTTCCACTGACCCGATGACATTACCAGAGATTCAATAATAATAAATACTACAGAGCACAGTAGTCTTCAACCTTCTCGACTCGCCACTCATCAGTTTTTTTTTTAAAAAAATGTTCGTGACCTATGTCAGAAAAAAAAATACAGACAAATTAGTTAAATATACCGATGTAAATGCATACTGTTAAAATTATAACTAAATAAGTACAAATTTTGATTCATGTAAGAAGTATTTTATGTTTATTATCGGTAATATATATATATATATGTGATAGAAAAAAAAAACTTTATTTTATAAAGAAGACCTGTCGCCACCCAATGGTTGAAGACCATTGCTATAGATTATAAAGTCTACACCACGAATTAAGGTATATCTTAATTATGATTTATAGTTCACATAATATTTTAATATATCAATTGCCAATGATAACATATTATTTTATTTTATAAGTGGAGTTACATACATCTAGTATAATACGCCAAAGACAACAAACCTTAGCAAAAGTCTTTGCAACAATTGCAATTATTACGTATATGATAAGACTACTGATAAAAAATATGTACTAAAAAAAAAAAAAATTATCTCTGTTTTGAAATATGATGTTTTTGACAGTATATTTATTTTTCAGCACGAAACCACATTAAAAGTCATAAGTGCTCGCCGAGGTCTTAGATCACACGAAAAACGTTATTTTTTTATATACAAATATTTTTCGTTGTGTTCTTACAGTTTAGGAAATGGTTTAATGTTTTTTTTACAAAATTAGGTTACAACGAAAAAACACCCTAAATATTTAAGAAACAACGCGGTCAGTAATTAAATGCAAAAACAGTTTATATTTTGATGGTACGATATTAGTTATTGCCGTGAATAAATTACAGTTAATCATAAGTCGTAACCAGTATACAATAAAAAATGTTTAAACATATTTTTTATACATACATTCAAAATGCAGATATATTTTCATAAACGAATCTTTGCGAATATAAACAATATTAAAATCGTGTGAGGTAAATGTGTGATAAATTTTGAATTGTGTATAAAAATTCTTCGATCATATTTTGATTTACACTTTTCTAGGAACGAGTAATTCCACGGATATGATATTATATACCTTGTCCTGTAATTATTTATTATAATATAACCCATAGACGTTGTTACATCTTTTATAATATGGGTATACGATTAAAGGTACAATAGGTAACAGCTAGGTTAGGTTAAGTATGCTTCCAAAACACATTTAAAATATTATGCCGATAAACTTGCCAAAAAGTTAATTAATCAATAACAGTTTTCTAATTTAATTTTTTTTTTCTTAAATATTATTTTGTGTAACTGTTGCGGTATTAAAAGATCTATGCTTATTTAATTATTTTTATAATAATTTATTTAATTTGCCACTTTTTATTATTGTTATTATTATTGATGTAGATAGCTTATTTAATATTTATTATTATCTTAGTTTTTCTAAAACATTCAACTCAAGTCAAATTATAACTTTTACTCATTTTTACAAAAACTTTTAAATGTTATGCTGTATAATAATATTAACTACATAGTATTACTTAAATGTATCAAAAAAGTCAAATTATATGGAAATCAAAAATCATAAAAATTCAGTTAATATCACATTTGCTTATTATTAAAATGTCTGCTGTAAAAGTATTATATTTTCTTGCACAACTGTGAAAATACTATTTACTATTTATAAGTATATATAAATTAAATTTGGTTTTCAATCGACATTAAGCTCACATTAAGCTTTTGTAGAATTTCTTTTGATTAAAATAAAGGTTAACAAAATTAAATAAAAAAAATACGACCAATACACATGTTGCTTCATATTGAATTAAAAAAATACATTTATTTTTGAGTAAATACACACAAAAAAAAAAATTAAAATTAAAATCATGCGATTCAATATACAATTATAATTTAACGTGATTAGATTTAAAACAAACTATTTGGAAATAAGTTATTGATAGGAATGCTGACATGGTTAGACATTCTGAATGCTTTATAATTTATAAAATATGCCTACTATATGTAGGCATAAACTGCACTATATATACACATACACTACTTTCTTTCAATATCGTAATTAACATTTTAATAACTTCCTTGTATCTTTTTTAAAAATCTGATGACGATGAATGAAAATTTAAAATTTATACAAATTAATTTTAGATTTTTAGGTATGCCTTTTCAAAACTCGAAGTAAAAAATAGATTGGGACATAAATTTTTCATGACTATCATAACCAGCTATACAGGTCGAATAGATATATAGTGAAAATAATGAATGGTTTACATTTTAAACGCGTTGAAACGTTATAGGCGCATTATTTTTTACTAGTGGGGAAAAATAATAATCGTTTAATAATAAATTATACGTCATAATGATTAAGATAGTGCGAGTTGCGAGTAATATGAAAAAGTGGTCATTAGGTGTAACCGAATCGTGATTATAAAACGTAATTTGTCCGTGGCGCCTCCATGTAATTTTTGTATTGGTCTTTCGTAATATTTTTGACAATAAAACAATTTATTTTATTTTCAAATTAATTTTGTTGCATTATTTTTATAAGAGAAAACAATAACTTGAACTAAGCGTTATACTATTTTTACTTACTAAATGTCTAAATCCGTGAATATAAATTGTGGTATCATATTATCTCAATGTGTATAATACAGATCGGTTTACGTTGAACTGTATTTGTCTCCGTCACTAACTTATTTCTCTACTTTGTTTTTTTTTTTGAAAATTATTTTTTAGTTAGATGGCAGCATGTCTACTTTTCAAATCAGTAGATGTATATGCTGCCAAATAAATTGTATATTATAATTTTGTTTAACATTTACAAGTACATACATTTATGAATACTTAAAATAACACACGGAAAATACATAAAAAAATAAAAAAAAATTATAATAAATGTGACCACCATATTACCTACTCAGTTATAATTTTGGAAAACCGTTGGAGTATACAAGAGGCATAATATTTACTCTTATAATTATATTTAATGATAAATATCATTAAGTAAAATTAAATCAATTTAAAATCGCCGGTCGGTACGTATTTTCAACTACGTAAAAGGTGTACATTGGATGTACATCAAATCTCAAAATTGCTTGATTAAATACTAAATATCTAGAATTAAATTATAAAAAAACAATAATTAATTTATTCACCTTATTTGAGAATTGGTGTGGCCTAAGTGGAGGTACAAAGATTTGATTTCATCAATTACGTTTTTTTTTTGAAAAAAAAAATACAACAATAATAACAATCTAGCAATAAGAAATAAAAAAAAAATAATTAGTATAAGCATGTTTCTAAAGCAAATTATAGTTAAAGTATTTATTTTATATTTTAGAATATTACTTTTTATGGGTTGGTGTTGGTTTTATGCTTTACGTATTGCGTGTTTATCCTTGTTTGTCCTTGCTAGTCCTGGCCTAGAATATAAAATAACTAAAATTAGAAAATTGGTTTATTTTGAAAGTGTAATTAATTTTAAAGTCGAATACCTACTAATTAAAAATTGTATCCATGATTTTTAATAGTTTCGTTAATTATATTTACATTGTTGAGATTAGTTTCGTATGAGGTTTTTGGTAATAGCCTTAAATATCCGTAATCATTATGTTCGTCGTGTAATTGAACGTCTGATTTTCGGAGATTATTTTGAGTAGAAATAATTTGGTTTTTTTCATTCTGCAATTGATTGAAAATTGTCCACAAATAGTCTCGGTAGCTCAGAATCCAACGTTTGAAATTTAAACTCAAATTTTCGTTAGTTTCCTCGGTTTTGGTTTTTATAAAACCAACTTTCCGAAAACAATTTCGGATGAGCGCAGGTGACATGTTTTCCCAGACATTAAAAATCATATGTATGGAATCCGAGACGGAGATTTCAGCTGTATTGTAACAAGTTGGCAATTTTTCGGGGTTAATTCCGTGGACGGTTGTAGATTTCATTTGTTTAAGATATAACTCGTATGTTTTTTCGATGCGCATAATATTCTGTCGAAGTGGGTGGATGGATACCATGCTGCTTGGTAAATATTTGATTTCGATGTTTTGCAGTTCCATTTGTAAATCTACCATGACATTGTCAATGATGACCAAAATTTTTCTTCCCATCAACTCTCCGTCCAACCGCCTTAAAATCGATGCGTAGCAGCTCGTCATCCACGTATTGTAACTGGCTTGGAAATGCTCAGATAACGTTTTTACGTCTTGTAAATATCGTGGAATATGAATATTATCTATAATACTGGGGCACATTTTATCGGTTCCCGTTATATTAGACGCAAATATAATACTAAGTCTATGTATAAATTGTTGGCATTCTCTATTATCCGGAGGTCCTTTGAACTCACAATGTGAATTTGGAAGGTCGCGATAATAGAGACCGATCTCGAATAAACTATATACGTCGTTAGCGTCGTAATTGGACATAACGTTTTCGAAAAAGTCTTTGACTGATTTTATGAGCCCGTCGTTCGTTGCTAAAAAATTGGCGCCTTTATTTTGGTCAACGACTAGCTGAACTCTCTTATTAGAAATGTTGTACTTGTTTTTCCACTGCTCTATCCATTTATTGTCAGGAGCAAAATTTTCAACTCCGAGTACTGTTGCTAAACTTCTAGCTTTATCTAGCAAAATCAATCTACTCACCCGTACATTTAAAGAACTCGCATATTCGAACCATCGGACCATGCCCTCTTCCATGTCAGTTAATAGCTTGTCATTTTCTTGTTTTTCTCGCAGGTAATGCCGACGACATTTTTTCTTAACAGAATTAACGACTCGGCGTTTTTCAATTTCTCTACGGTTTGTCAATAGTCTTCTTAATGTCACTACTGAAATATTCAATATTGAAGCAGCTCTATGCTGCGAGAGGTTTGAAAGTTGTGCGACGTCATAGCAAATTAATAGTTCACTTTTCGCTTGAATCGATAATTTATTTCGTCCGTTCGGCATATTTTAAGACATGAAAAGTAAAATGAATTGATAAATTTATAAAACACAGCGTTGGCACTCGATACGAGCGTATGCCAAACTTCGCTTAACACGCTTAACACGATACTGAGAACATTGTAATAAAAAGTATTGGTTTGCTTTCTGGGTTTGATACGATTTAACATAAAACTATATTATTATTTGTCGATTAGTACGGACGTTCATCAAATATAAATGAATCCTAATGTATGTTTGGTATTTTATTATTATACATTATTGTTGAATTTGATTTTAAAAAAATGCGGATGACAAATACATTAACAGCAATTAATCACATTGATTGGCACTAACTGCCTATTCTTTTGGTTCGAAAATATCTATAATGATTATTATATGTCGTCGATAACAATTATAGTTAAGAAGATACGTAGTTTCAGTTATCTTCTTTATTTTGTATGTTATTTTTAATGGCACTGTATTTATTATTTGATAATTGCATTCGATATATTATTATTTACATCCGAATTTTGAACTTTTACAATAATTAATGTTATATATTATTATGTTTGATATCCCATAGTAAAAATGGCACCCATATTGTGCGTTATCTAATTGTGCTCAACTATCTGTACAGTTCTACGATAAAACTCAAGAGTCATGACTCAGTGTTGACGTGCATTTTCCGACATAATATTTTCAGTCAAATTTTTTGTCATATTTTACATTGCAATGTATATTCAGAAATGGAGTATGTAGGACGTAGCGGTAATACAAATCTAATACACTTAACAACATTATATTATTATGTTTAGGTAATACGCGCATGTTGTGTGTATGCGATATTTTATTGTACTTGACGTGGCGAAATTTCATTATTTTCTTGTTGGTGATATAATTTTGTCGTTTCGGTGGGTTGCTCAACAGAAGAATTATTTCAAAGATTTATAAAAAAGAAAAAATAATATTTCTACCAAATCGACACCGCCAACACCGCCGCCGTCGTATGTTGAAGTAACCTCTGCTGTACGTCTTCGGTGTATTGACGACATGACTACAATTGAGATGACAAGACAATGTTATTATCGTTTTTTACTACTATTATTGTATTTTATTATTATTATTATTATTATTTTTATTTTTTTTTTGTCAGAGGTCAATTCGGACGCCATTACGTGCTCGGGTGTCGGAGATTCCGATCCGGTGGTCACCCTGTAACAATGCGTATAAAACAGAAAATTACTACATTTATTATATTTTTCCCCATCTCGTCAACGCACGAATAGTGCATTAGCAGCATCGCGCGTATCTTATTCTTATAGTGTGTATGAAAAATAATAATAATAAAAAAAAAAGGTTGAAGGAAAAATAATAATAATATCCACCGGATTAAAATTATGTTTTTTCTTTTTCTTTTTTTTTTTTGTATGATCGCACAGCGTAATTCGTGTCCAGAAAAATTGATGAATAATTTGTTGCTAATGTTTTTTTTCCAGTTCACTCATAGCCACATTATAATAATATTAGGTGAAGACACCGCTTGCGTTCAATGTAAATCCATTTAAATCGATTGCGTAAATCATCCGCCATCATGCGACCCGAACTTAAAAATATGCTTAAAAAATGCACTCGGAATTCATGCCCAAACGGGCAAATGTATATGGGCATGTGTACTCGTTTCGTTTTAATCGTCACGAAATAAACGTCGTTAATTTTGTTTCCATGGTGTATAGATGTTTGAAATTATTGAGAACTGCATTCGTTATATTATTATATTTGTCGCGCTTTTCCAAGAAAATTTACATAAATTAATTTATGGTGTTATTCAAACTAGTTGTAACGTCTTGTTCTTCAATTATGCCCATGACTTTCAATGTATTATCGAGGCTTAAATATTATATATGTCTCATATAAAAAAATAAAATAAAAATAAAGTGTCCACTGTCCAGACAGTGTCCAGGCTACACGTAACATAATAAGCTTGTACATTATAATATCCATTTATACGTAAACTCGTGGTGGTTGCAAATATATATATATATATATATGTGTGTGTGTGTGTGTGTGTGTGTGTGTGTGTGTGTGTGTGTGTATGGCCATGCTGTATTAAATAATTATCAATCCTTATTATGATATACCCGTTAGAGTCGTTAGATATTATTGCCACGGCGGTAATCGTAAAATGTTAATTAAATATGATTTAGTAATATTTTTATGCTTCGATAATTGAATATAGCATTATAATGTTAGTACATATTATATATTATGGTGATAATAATCTGTGACTGGAGCACTTGACTTATTCTATGAGATTTAAAAAATAATAATTTATATTATTTAGCTGAATATTATATGTTTTGCGCACATGCAAAATTGTATTTTCCTCCGTAGAAGATGAATAGGTATTAAGCTTACAATTTATGTGTTTTGATTATTATACGTTTAAAAATGCATTATAAAACTGATTTGTTTAATGACGGTCGCGTAGTATGTAATGGCTCGCATTACAATAAATATAAGTTCTTAGGAATAAAATATGACAAAACATTGTCAATCTTCAAAATATTATTTTATTAAATTTAACGCAGCAGTACACGTTTTTTTTTTTTTTTGTTTTAAACGTAAAGGATTACGACTATAAAAACGTGATCACGTGCCGTTAAATGTTTTTCGATATAAATATCATTGGAATAAAAAAATGTCTGTTGTTGCGGTGTGCGATGAATTTATCATATCACATTAAAGTATAATTATAATTTGCCATATAGGCACTTGGGGTATATTATTATTACATAACGCGAAAATCTGTTAATTCTCGTCGGAGAAAATATTATTTCGTTTTAAAACAACCATCGTAGTGTTTGTCAATATTATATTATCGTGACGAGCTTTTTGTTTAGTGTTCGGTCATTTGAAACACGCGCGTGTAGAAAGCGAACATACTCGAATGCGCTTCAACGCATAAAACTTGATCGATTACCGTTTGGGTACAGTGTGTATAACTCGTGAAACGTTCGTAAATAAAACATAACATTATACCACATTATTATATTATATATATTTTGTCCGACTCGCGTTTTACACAGTATTATTGTGTGAATAATATAATATACATAATACCGTATTACAATATTATAATACGTCGTACATTATTAAATAATTATATACGCCGCAGTCTTCGCGGCCACCACCACCACTTGTTGGATTCGGTTTTCGTCGATTCGATTGCAGCGTGCGCAACGAGAACAGTGTTGTTTTACAGTAGCTATGGTGCATCTTGGACGTCGTCGATTATGTAAAAAAACTTACGACAACGACGACACTGTAATCCTATCACGCCACTGGTAATCCAGCTCTGTCATCCATTTCATATCGTGTAGGTACACCACACCCAAAGAAAGAACGCGAGTCGGCAATGGTATCCTCGTAATCGTATTTTTTTGAAAATTTTTTTACGGTAATTTCTAAATCGGATCGTCCCCCGCGGCGATTCGACGACCACGACGTCTGCAGACTAGGGTTGACAACAACAGTATACCACCTGCAGCATTGGCTTTGCAAGACGTATAATAATAACATAATAATATGTCATAAATTTATAATAGCGAATGGCGGCCGCATACATTATTATTATTATTGTTATAAGCGATGTGGTGAGTAATGAAAAACGCGAATGACAATATTATATTATATAATATATTTTTGCATAAATGATCCGTTACGGCGATGTTATTGCGGGACACACCTCTCCGCGATAATGTGTGCACTGACCTATTCTAAAACGGTTTTTCGCCACCGACCCGGCAAAGTGGGACTTAAATCATCGGCGGAGACTCGACACGCGCGCTCGACGGTTGTCCGTCCGCTCCGTTCGCACCGTTCTCGGAATCCATAAACGTCCAAGAGAGCATTTTAACGACACCGTTGACTCCGCCGACACCGGAAACCGCATGATTTTTTAATAACCCATCTCATTCCTATCGCCCCATTCGTCTTGTGTTTACGTTCTACCGGAGAACATAATAATAATATTATTATGTATTACACGTGCTGCTGCTGTACGGACGCGAAAAAGTTAATACGCACATTGCGCACGTATGGGTAGGCATATACGAACGACGTCAAAGCTTGAACGTTTCTCGTAAAAGTGATTTTTTAAACGACAAAGTAGGTATCGGATAGGCCGTTGCGTTAAATACGAAAAAAAAAACATACACACGCTTTGAGATCGAGACCGGTGCGGTCTGGCTGCAGCCGAATGCTTTCCCGATTTTCGTAATTTTTCGTAATTTCCATAACACTTAGGTACTGTGTAATTTAAATCGCGCGTTTAATTGTAATTCCGATATCACATTATACTACTCTCGAAAATTACTTAATAATATTTCAAACGGTTTTGAACGGCACATCGACGATTGTATAGGTAACGTTTACTATAGGTAATTACGGGCTAAATATGAATCGATGGTCGAAAGCCTTGGACTTGTTATATTTTTCGAACACGTGCCTGGGATGTAATTTAAATATAAGCGTATCAAAACACATTCGTTTCACCTCTGATGTACAAATACCTGAACGAATAGTATCACATACATTCAGTGTTTTGTTTAAGATCATAGGCTAAACGTGGTCTGTAGTTGGTGTCGAACAAAACAGAAACGATTTTCTATCAAATAATATTCTTCTTTTCGATTGTGCACGAATATTATTGTCTGCGATTGATTTACAATAAATAAATTTGGAAGCGTTCATAATACAATTTTTAAAACACATGTGACCAAACTATTGGAAAACACATAATCGTTAACAATTATTATTCTCGTTTAACTCAGATTCTATGCACGATATTTTTGAAATTAATAAGTTAGAACTATAGACCAAGAAATCGACTGGGCATTGAGAGAGAAAACCAGTTTAATCTTTGAGTAAGAGAGATAGACTACAAATTACCCCGAATATGAAAGATAGAGTAGCACTCGTTAACTTCTACAAGGGAATTACTGTAATTATATGATATACTATCACTATTTACAATAATATATTAAAAACAAAGTTTCAATTTTCAATTAATTAGAATTTTATATAAAATATTTGTTTTTATTTTAAAATCAAATGAAAATTAATGGTGATACAACGTCCGTGTACTGTATGTAGCTATAAATTAATTAAATACGTGTTAATATTGTAAAATGATTAATTTAAATTACAATTTCATGTTTCTCTTAAACTCATTATAAGAAACAAAATAAAATAAGTATATTAATATCTCTGCTATTAAAATATAATTATATAAGTATAATACTAGTAAACTGTTGTGGTAAATATATGAATTGAACTACTTATTTATTGGTTTTTAAAATGTATTGTTTTTGTTAAATAAGATTTAACTCTTTCTTTCGGTTGACTTATTAGCTTTGTATAACGATGTACTCTAATTGTGAAATATCTTTAAATATTAAATGAAATAATTGTAACAAATGATTATTCATTGGGGCTTGATTTAAAATATGATTTGATAGAGATATAAAAATAGTATTAATGTCTATGGCAGACGTAGCTTTAAGTATTAAATAATTTATTAAACTTGGTATTTTAGATATATCTGATTCATGTTTGACACTAAAAAATGTCAAATCAAATTTAAATGTATTACTCTTATTAGTTAAATAATTCTTATCAATCATTAGAAAAGTAAATTGTTTCATTATTTTTTCCACACGTGGGGCAAGTTATAATTTGCCTTTCTCACTTAATAGTTACTATGGGGAACGCACAGTCCACTTCTTAATATGCCTATGGTTGGAACGTATTGGAGATGCTGTTTACTAATTAGGTTTTTTTAACACAATTTATAGAACCTCACTATTATAGGACGTCTACGAAACGTTTGCAAGTTAAAATATAAATAAATGCGTTTTTGAAGTAAATTTTTATTAAACTCTGAATAATATAAATCAATAATATCTCATTTATTTGTAACTTATTCACTTTATTCTATTCGCTGTAACCCATACGTGCATCTTAAAAATAACGACAGATTCTATAATCGTATAAACTTTTATTTGTATTTATTAAAGATAAACAACATAAACTATTGAAAATTTAATATCAATTAATCTTTTATTAGATAATACAAAACGAAAGTTCACTGAAATATGCTTAGTATCTATATAGGTTTTTTTTATTACTGGTATTTACCCCACACAGCTTCCATTTATTTTCTCAGTTATATTATTTTATTAAAACAGTATAACCGAATTTCATTTATATACATAATTGTAAAAAATCTTACTTAATAATGTACTTTTTGTACTCGTATAATGCCCACTATTGTGAAGAAGTAAGAGGTACAATTATGACGTCGTATGATATAGGTATATTACAACATACGGCTATGTATATTATTTATATTTAATTATTTGACCATAACGCAATGTAAAAAAGAAAACTATATAGTGATAAATCAGTTTGATCAATCAGAACTATCCTTAAGTCTCAATTTTTCTCTGTCTTTATTAAACTTTGTACTTTTGTACAAAGTTTAAAAAATGCCTCAACACGAAAAATCGTGTTGAGGCATTTTTTTTTTTTTTTGGTTGTTAAGTAGTATTTGCAGTCAGAAATTTTTTACCACGCCCTCCCATCAATCATGTACAACATCACCGGCCCAGGATTTATTTTTATTATTATTATTATTATTATTATTATTACTACTATTATTCTTACATGTAAGTATAAATACGTGTTTATTTTTCGTGCAGTTGTCGTCGAGCCGAACGAAACGGTTTGGCATGTGTGTCAACTCGCCCGCGGAACGAGGATGTGTTATAATATAATATACTTGTATTGTATTATTATACCTATTACACGGGGTAATTTACCAAAAACACGCTCATCCCCTTTTCTTTTTCAATGTAAATGCAGTTATTCGAAATCTGATTTTTATAATTTCTAAACATGTACCCGAAGACCATAACTTCTAGAGATTTTTTCGTACCGATTAAGGACAGTGAGAACCTCGCCCTCTTCTCGTCAATTATTTCGTGGATAATATATCATCGTTCTATAAGACTCTGTTGACGTATCTAAATCGAAATTCGAACGAGGTATAGTGAGCGTGCTCGGTTAATCTCCTCCCATCCGTATTTACTCATATATTGTTACCTATATTAAATTATTGTATGTACTGCACACCACTGCATCCGTGTACCACCGCAGCGAGTAGAGTGCTCAGCCTATACGTGCGACGAAAAGCGTTTGGATTTCACGTGACGAATCTCATATACACGTAGGTACTCGTATTAAATAGCTGCAGTAGTCGTGTATATATTATTACCGACACGCATATACCTATATATACCAGGTCCATACCCGTACAGTATCAGTATGTAAACACACACGCGCGCATTCACAAGCGCACAATATAATATAATACGTATACTGACATACCGGCAGCAGGTACGTACATATATTATGCGTGTACCTATAGTGCGTGGTTTATTAATGTGTTGCCGGATTCTTGTTTATTTTTTTCCTTGCTTTACTTCTTCTTTCTTTTCTGGAGTAACGGGGCCGACCGCCGGGCGTGGGCAGCCGCCGCAGCCGACTGGAATTAATATCGCAATCGACGGCTATAAATCATGCGACTACTGCCGCCGCCGCGCCGATCCGCACGGCACGTCGACTGACTGCAGCAGTAAAATACGGACGGGACATCGTGCGCTGCAGCAGCTCCGGCTGCTGTTGCGGACAGAACAATTAGTCGCCAATACGCGAATGACAAACGTGAAACAACATCCGCGTACACTGCACCTCGCTGCACCGTGCTGCACTGCAATGCACCGCGTTGCACCGCGGTACACTGCACTCGTCGCACACGCGCTTGGCTGCAAGTGCAGCAGCGTGCGATGCATGGAAGTAGATACTACTGACACGTGTCGTGGCGAAGGCTGTGTTTTTTTTTTTCATGTCCACCAAAATCGGGTAGTGGTTCCGGGCAGGATGCTCAAGACTGTGGATCACCTAGTCTGCAGAGATAATAAACTAATAGCTATAGGTATTAAAAATGTATTACATCTAACTCATCAGTCACTGCATGATTTATAAAAGTGTGCGTCAGCGGGGATCACCAATTTATATTTTTGGAAGGCCACTCTATAGGAATTCATGTAGTTTTCCGCGGTGGCTACTAAAATCGTGTGTACTTACGTGTTTATCCAAAGAAAATAAAAGTGAAATCAAAAAATTAAATTAAAATTAATTAAAACCAAATTAAATACCAAGATAATTCAACATAAAAATAAATAAATAATTTTAGAAATTAATTTCCTGCCTGCGGGCCAGATAAAAGTTAGTCCACTGGCCGAAAGTAGCATGCGAACCGTCATTTGTGTAAGTTATAGTGTACTACTAGGTACTTCCAAAGGCCCACGATATGTAACTAAAAATCAGTGATAGTGATAATATTATGCTCCTGTAAGTTTAAGAGGCTCTGTAGGCAACTGCCTATATTTAGTATCTATATATTATTACATATTATGACCTATTTAGTTCACATTCGTCAGATAATACGGCTTAACATTTATTGGAAATATGACCATGTTGGAATTTTTTTTTACGTTCAAGTATTTTACGATTGCTGTAGTCTGAGTGAGAGCGATCGAATGTAACATAGTATTAAAACAAGTAACGAAAAATAATAATTATTTTATTATTATTTATCACTCTACTGGCTACAATAAATGCAAATTTGCAGAGGGGTGGTAGGTAATGAAAATTGCTATGGTCTTCACACATAAAACAATAAAAAAGTTTTACGCACTAGTGCATTACCATAATATTATCATAATAATATCATTCATACTTGTGCATTACTGAAGTGCCAGTGGTTTTTTACGCAGACGCATGTGGATAAAACGAACGCCAAAAATCCTGACCACCTGCACCCCTCGCTCTATCCAGTTATACGACGAAATGTGCCATAATATGACGCCGTGTCGGTCTACTATTTACCTGTTTTTTTTTTTTATATATACACGCATTATTATTATTATAATGGAATACATTGTATCACTTGTATTATACGTCAGTGTAGCTGAATTGATTCCGAAACGTCCGATTTGGTCCCCAGATTATTCTAAAAGCGATTTCAATTTTTTTTCCATTTTTATATAGAATTAAGACTGTCTAACATTATGTAAGAATGGTTTGAAATTGTGTTTTTTGTTTTAAAATAGGTCGATATGATGTATTTTATATTTTTTATTAAGATAAAATAATTGCTTAGATGGACGATTGTTGAATTTTCCTCCATCATACTTGGTTCAAGAAATAAATCCGACAACCTTTTAATTGACCAACTAAAGACCACACTTCAGAGATCGCTTCGTGAATGGGACTTTTTTAAAGTCCACATATTATAATATTTTATCTGTGTTCAAATAAATTATTATTAATATTAAAAGTATTTACGTTTATTTCACCGTCGCCATTTCACTTTGAAGTAACCCATCTTTTTTTTGTTTTATCACTGTAAAGCGGTATATATTACACGCAATATTGTGTTTATCTGGCAGATACGCGTAACATATTAAACACGCTGCAAGTATAAGTTTTATATATATGTGTGTGTGTGTGTGTGTGTGTGTGTGTATGTAAGTGCCCACCCATACGAATGAATCCCGAATGATTTTTTTTAATTTTATATTTGTTTTCATGACTCGTGACATTCGATGTGCATAACTTACGTTTATCTCGATGACGTTTCGATCGTATACAATTCACAGTATCCATATTCCTGTTTGTCCGTTCGGCTTGCAGTTATTTTACTTTTTTTTCTATACCTAATCGTCCAACGACGAGTTGAACGATAGGACAAAAAAAAGAAACCGCTTCGTTGTACGATATAGGTTTCGAGTGTACACCTCGCCATTGAGTAGGTCACTGTAATGGATGTGTCAAATTTGAATTCAACGATCGACCATTGAGTACACGAAAAAACGATTCCGAGAGAAGAACACTGGTGGTTGTATTATTATATTTTAATAATACATTTTATTATACGATTAGTATATGCATTTGGAATTACACTCAAAGTCGTAAGTCTATTTTTTCGAAAATTGTTTTCCCGCTGTTTTTTGATGATTATTCTCAATTATTATAAGTAAATATAGGTACTTAGAGTTTTCTGTTTTTAACTCCCAAAGTGCAAACTAGATTACATTTGATACCAGAAACCAGTCTCAATGTTAGTTCCGAAATGTGATAAATATATTATTATACATAATAGAGAGAAAAAACACATACATTGTAAAATGAATAAATTTATTCGCTACGCTCAGAATTTAAAATAGGAATTGTAGATATTTACTTAGGTATATTATTATTATATGAAAGTGAGTAGACAAATATAATACGATTCGCATTCTGAAATGATTTTTTATGAGCTAATTTGCATTGTACAGTTTATTGTAACTATCGACGAGAAGTCAAGAACTAGTATGGTTATCTATATACATTCGTATAATATGTATACTATACGTTATAAATTATATTAATGGTTGATAATCTTCTTGCATATATTATGCGATAGATATCATGCATACTTATATCATGATATTTAATTTTTTTATAGGTAGGTATCGTTTTAAATCGCACAAATAAAATAGGAAATTTGTAAAATTTAGGTAAATTATTTTAATGTCTATTACAAGTTATTTTTATATTATACTTAGATATATATATATATATATATATGTATAATGGGTGTATCATATCCGGCGTCGTCTATTCCAAATATTCGATGCATCCATAAATCATTCGTATAAGCATAGACTATAAATAAACTACATCTTATTCAAATGTTAATTATGTAAATTAGATATAACTGCTTTAATATTATGATAAATTCAGTAAAATTCAAATTTCTAAGCTGAATATTTGATTGATAATACCTACTGCATATTATTATTCTAATATTATGTCATCTGGGTGGTGTACAAAAGTGTTGTGTTAAAAGAAAAATATGATTGTAGAAATATTTATTAAAAATTATAAACTGTATAAGTGTGTCTAATTTTACTTAATAATATAACTGACATCAAATTCGCAAAAAATGTCAAAACTTACAGACTGTTAGGTTGGGACGAATTATTATGAACATTAACAATTTAATTAAATACACATAATTAAACAGTAGTAATCGCGACAAATAAACGAAACATTTCGACTAGAATGATCGTTGTCTTGTCGTTATATTTAGGTAGTATATAATTTTCACGTTGAATGAATGTAAATATTTTCCAAAAAATGGTAACTCGAATATCTAATTAAATATTGTTTAAAAACAATCTAAAAAAGCGTATTTTATTCTGGTTTGTTAATGTGAATATTTTCCATAGAATGTATTCGTACTAAATGATGACAGAGGAATATTTGTGTGGATATTAGTGCAATAGTGTGGTCAATTTGTGAGGTTAACCGGTGGCGAGCTCAAAATTTTTAAATAAGGTGTTATAAATCATTTTACCTGTATAATAAGATAAAATAATTTAAAATATTGTTTATTTAGTAGTGGTTAATAATTCATCATTTTTACACTATTATCTGACATGCTTATTAAAAATTAAACTCTTATATTTTTCGAATTCTCATTAGAATATTTATATTTAATTAAATAATAAAAAAATATATCCACTGAGGGGGGGGAATGACACCATCCCACCACAATGCTAGGTTAGGCAAGCACGCCCCTGCAAATTAACACAATATACATTAAGTATTCTTAAAGCCGGTTTTTTTTTTCTATGGTATGACATTATACACAATTAAAATCGACAAACATTTAAAAAATGTTTCATCTATTTTATAACTGACTTTTAATTGTATTTCGTATGAATTAATTTTAGAGTTTCGTAGATGGTTATAATAACATTTGAATTACCATTTCCAATCGTATATCGGACCGTTTTCGTACACAAGTAAATTATATTATATTTATGGGCATACTGATATTTTAATGTATATATATATATTATTTATTTATTTATTTATCAAATATTTCATTTTCTAGGTACCTATTCAAATAGATCAAATGAAATTCAAAACAGTACCCGCAAACATAACACGAGTCTTAGGACATTTACGATATTAACCGAATTGAAAAATATTTTATTTCTATAATATATCAAATTACGATCATTTACCATTTTACACTGGATTGCATATTATACACCAATACATACTATTAACCTTACGCACACTGTTTAATTAATAATTTAATATATATGGTTACAAACATAGAGTGTAGCCATACACACACACAAACACACACACACACACACACACACCTAATATATATATATATACAAAGAGAGAGATGTAAAAAAATTACGTACAAATTACATACTTATAGGACCGTGTACAAGCCAGAGAATAATCAATGTCCAGTCAATGTCTTCAGAATGTGTACGTTGTACGACCACCACATAACAATGTTCCAAACGTAAAAAGCCGTTTATTGGCTTGCAGCCACGTACGTACCTATATAAATTATCAGGCTTATATATTTTATTCTTATCGGAATGACGAGAAACCGTTTAATTGAAATATACGAATAAACCAAATTGCATTTATACAATATATCCTCCGTGGGTAATATACTGTGTTTATTTTAATGTTTTATTTATTAATCAAATTAAATGACACATTTTTAAAACTAAAACGGCTAAGCCCTTACATAAATCTCATAAGTTATTATTCAATGTAGTTTTTAATACTAATCTAATTCTATAAAAAAAAAATAATAATAATAATAAAATATCGATATGCAGAGACTTGTTAGTAATGACCATTACAGCACACCCTAAAATAAAAAGAAAATATTTATTTAAAACTTATGGAAAATGCATTATGCACAAAACGTAGTAAACATTTTAAATAATAGGCACACGAGTTTACTTGCACAACAAGAAGAAATATTTCGTAAAACTGTTTAAACATGCGCAAAATATACACCAAACATTTTGAAACATTTACATTTTTTGTTTGCCCAAGACCCAGTCAAACAGTTTTAAACACGAGGCGTTGATTTAATATTCCAAAAAATACATAAACGATTTCAGCACGAAGTTGTTAAATTCAATACAAAATTATTTCATAATGCCTATTATTAATGTATGTAGGTGTAGTTTTGACGAACAGTATTCATAGTATAACAATATTATCAAATAAGGTATAATTTGTTTTATACAACAACATAATAACAAAATAACTAACAAATATTGGAGTTTTAAACCATAATGTTAATAATTTATTAAAAATGTCATAAATCCATTGATAATTAATAATAACTCAAAAGAATGTTTGTACGGCAGTACACATTTAATTTAGAATTGTACATAATAATATATTTATATCTTTATTTTGTACAGGTTTTTCATAAGTCATAATCCCCTAATAGTTTAGATGGAATTTTTCAAAATCCTTTCCTCTATCATATATTTTTATGAATAATTATTATACCTTCAGATTTATCTAATTTTCCAATATACCTAGGATTTTATTCTATTACAATGTCGAGTGATATAAATACCACTTTAAATATTAAATACAATAGATAGATCATAAACCCATCTTCAAAATGTATAAACTCTTATTTAGTAAAAATAAAAAATGTATATCAAAAAAAACGACAGATTTGATTATTGGAGCTTTTAACACGAAATGTCAAAGTTATTTTTGAATTTTAGGTTTTAGGATACTTAGGTACAATAATGACAAGTTTTTCTGCGAGTAAAATCAAAAATACGAAATAAACGTTTCTACTTTCTTTTAATGCTTTCCAAGCATTAAATCATACAATATGATTTATTTATTTACACATATATTACATATATTTAATTTTGTTTTAAAAAACCTTTCGCCGACACATTTTAATCAAAAATTGACAAAAAAATGTTGACAATCTTTTTTTTTAAGTTGTAAAATAAAAATCAGACAAACAATCTGCAGTTGTTTTACTGAAAATTATGCCAAGAGTACACAACACACAACAACAATATCGTAAAACGACGACGACGATTCCTAGCAAATGGTCTCTGCGGGACTTTCGTCTACGATAATACAAGTCGCGAATCCATACGATAGGATACCGATAGGTACAACTTGTTCGAGTTTGCCAGTATTAATATTTAATATATACTGTTTAAGTACACTCCTTTCTACGGGCAGGTGGTCTTTTGTAACACGCCTGTGTACAAGTGAATTATCGTCTACGGGGTGAACCGTTTAACGCGATTCGCTCACATTATTTCGTAAGACACTATAAACGTTTTTGAAAATATTTCTCTTACGTGATTTTAAGTCGGTTAAAACGGAACGACATTTTTCGAGAGAAGTCGTACCCACTCCCATTTAACTCTGGAATGAGAAATTAATAAAAAATATGCACGTTTACATTAAAATAATGCAAAACTGCTATTGAAACATAATTTTTATATTTTTTTATTGAGTTAATAAGGTTTTAAAATCTAAGGTCATTAGCCTGTAATGGGCATACATATTGGTCTTACTACTAAGGGGTACATATTAAGTTGAACAGTCTAGGGAATTTGTGAAATATATTATTATTATTTTATTTGTTTTTACAGTAATTTTACTGAGCTTGTGTTTGTAAAATGTAGATATTTTTGGAGTTTTCCTCGCCAAGTGCTTGTTTTCTGGTCAATGGGTTTTCGGAGAATTTGTCTGAAACTGTAAATTTTGGATCATTTAGTGCGATGTGTTTGATGGTCATAAAGCTCGCTGATCTTTTGAAATAACGAGAGTGTCGCGCGTTAAACGGATTACCTAGTATAAATAGACAGTTATTGGTATACCAATGATAATATTACTGTGGTAACATATTTGCGTGTCCGCCAAACACCGCGTGAATCCCTCAGGCGCACTGCAGTAGTCCTAAATACAGTGCGAGACGACGCGTGACCATCTCACGATCGGGACATATGACAATTTATATATATATATATATGTGTGTGTGTGTGTGTGTGGTTTAAATACATACGTATATTATGTACTACCTACAACGGTGTCCTGACATGTAAAAACTGCATCGACCGACGACAACGACCCAGTTGTCCCGTCGGCCGGTCCGTGTATATATTATTGGGTAGCACTTATATAAGCGTTTGTTTATTGTTATTATATCGTCATCATTTGATGTGGAATATAATATATTATTATCAGGATTCGGATTTTATAACACTTAAAAGTACTAAAAAATGCACTATAATACTATAACTTAAAATAAGCGCTATTGTATGCCCTAAAAATACGAAAAATAGTAAAAAAAAAACGATATTTTTCTTCTGTTAACAATAATTTTAAAAAATGCACTATAAATTAAAAAAAAAAAACCTTGATTTGTGCCGTTACAGCCGATCACAAGTCATAACTGTATTGACTATACTTACTATTGTAATTGACCGGCCAATAAGGCGGGCTACTTAAAAATATATTATAATATGAAACGAAAATTCGTGTATTTTTCTTGTGGATTCACGTGAATGACAAATTTTCGTTCAATATAAACAATATTTGTGAAAATACAAAATAAATTATTATATTATGCATATTACACCGAAAAATAGCACCAAATTTTGAAAATACTTCAAATATGCAAAAAAAAAAAAAAATAGCAATATAAAATTTCATATTTGGAGTCGCCGGTGCACAAAACAAATTTTTAACTAGCCCTGCTATTTGTATTTGTATCCCATAATAATAAACAAAAATGCTATAAAATCCGAGCCTTGGTTATTGTTACTATGAGACACGCGTCGTGTTTATTATAAATTATAATACGTATATAAGCTCAATATATTACAGAAATGGGCACGAGCTCGGTATCATTATCATCGTTATTATTATTGCCGTCGTCGTCACACATCGTGTACACACTATAATATAGGTGTACGGCGGGATTGGCAGCGTACGTCATAATAATACATATTATTATTATTATCACCATCACTATTATCATAATCGTGTGTACAAAAACTCGCCTAGGTTCGTTTTTATTCGAACGGGTGTGTTGCGAATGGCAACATTTAGCGCACCACTGCTGCGGCAGCGGCAGCACTGCACGTGCGTCCAGTGTATATTATTATTATTATTGTGATATATATATATTATAAACACGTCGCGAAACTAGTCGTACGCTTGTATTATAATAATATTATATATGTATATATACGGGCGCCTATGTATTAAAACATTATATAGGTGTATCGAAATAAAAATAAATAAATAAAAAGCGCGCTCGCCGTAATTAATAATAAACGAACTCGATTCGGCGGCGTTCGCGCGCGCGAATATCACTACTACGGTTTTGCGGGTATATTATGCGCGTGTGTCGTATACGCTGCACTGCACTCGGGACGTCAGACCCGACAAAACAACTTCTCCGGGTCGGTCTTAATTGCGATAATATTTCTCCGCGTTATAAATCATAAGGCTTGGACCGAGTCCAACGGCGGAGCACGGGAAAAAATGCGAAAAAAAAAAATAAATAAATACCCGCACGCGGCGCAGAAAAGGCGTACGCGAATTTCTCAATCGGCGGGTAGTTGTGTTGTGCATATCATCCACGTATACATATAGGTGCGCGCACCGTATATTATATTATGACCGCGACGGGGGAAGAACACTCGAGCTGTGCTCGTGTAGGTATATTGTGGTATCGTAACGTTACCTACACAAAATACAACGATAATATAATATTAAGAGCACACTAGACGCATTCCTCTGCGCTCCGAGTGTCGACGCTCCGGCGGTTATGATACGCGTATGATACGATGGGCTATAGTAATGTGTAACATATAAAAAAAAAACGTTCGCTATTTAGAGGTGTTCATTAGAGGAGGCTTTACTGTTTATATATATATATATATTAATCTGAGTACGCACCTTATTGCCACGAATTAGATATTTAACTTATTATCATAATACCTTACCAATAATAATAATCATTTGTGATATTTACCGCCCTAACGCGCGTCTACGATTTTTTTAATATTGGTTTCATCAGTATAATAATATGTCTATATAATAATATACCGCTAAGTGATCGATTTAACACGAGACAATAATAATCGTTATTCCAGAAAATACTCAAGTTTTTGAAAATATTTATGTAACATAATTTTAAACCGTTACAAAACAACGTTTTTGGAAAAAAATTATAATTTTTACCGTTTTTTAACGTTATTTTTTTTTTAAAAATTCTTGTATTCTTTTTAATTTAATATCCCAGAGCAGAATGCATTTTGGAGTATTTCGATTGTTAAAATTTAAATTTCGGATAAGTTTATTATTTATAAGTATTTAAAGTCTTGATGAGCACAGAAATGGAGCAACATTTTTGGAGGTACCTCTGTACTATTCACTCTGCTAATCTAAATCGTACATACTTATAACGCATAGCAATTCAGTTTTTATACATCGAAGTACTCCAAAGAATATTCTGCCTTGGAATAAGAAATTAAAAATGAGCATATTTCTATTAAAAGGTACCTAATACATTATTTAAAATATACTAACGATAAAAAAATAGTGAAAATTATAATTTTTAACGACCTAAATTGATGTGATAAAAATATTTTCAAAAACGTTTAATAGTTTTAAATTATAAATGTTTTACGTTAAATTGATCACCTGGTGTATTATGTTACTGCGTACCTATATATAACAAAAAATGTGATTTTGGTGGTAGGTCAATTGTTGTAAACAGACGTCGTTTAAAATAAAGAAACAGTTGTTGTCGTTTGGAACTTAATGTGTGACACACTTTCAAGACTAGCCATGACAATATTAATAAAAAATTAAGCAGTTATAATAATATAAAATATTATCTTTGTCATCATAATATTGTATAATATATGTTATAGTTCTGATAGAAAAAATAACATTAATGGTATATTTATTTTTAAACTTAAGTACAGAATACTATTTATGCACGTGCTATATTCCTTGTATCCTCCATTTATATGTCACTGATCCTGCAGGATATAAAAAGGCCGCCGTCAAAAGACTTTCATTAGCCACTTGACTGTCCTAACAATTTCGCTGATCTTGCCGAGAATTTCTTGAGTACATATTATTATGATATTCGGATTTTTATTATGATTTTTAGCCTAGGAAATTTCTTAAATATAAATAAATAATCTCGAAAATGTTTGAGTATCGTGTACGTTTTACTCAAGACAAAATCAACAAGTGTTTGTAAAATATTAAGGTCGATAATTGAAAGTTTGATCACATAATATGAGGCGGTCAACTTGCTAAACGACCGTCGTCGTATCACAAAACTACGTCAAAATTTATACATTGCAAAAATAATAACAACTAAAATAGTGAAATGTACCTAAGACGACTGCAATTATTGTTAATTATTATTATTCTAAGTATGTACGTTACACGCTTTTCATTATAATATTGTGTTATTAATATTGATACTAAACATTTTCATTCGGTTCTTCTCGTCCTGATCACATATTTTTATCGCTATTTTTTAATTTATTGCAGTAAAAAGAGGCAAGAGAGACGACACAGATATTTTCGGCTGGACGATTTTTATTATTTCCGAGTTACAGTTAGAATTTATTACAACTAATATGGTGGCTATGTCATCGGTTTATTGAAAATTGTGGTCCGAAGTGCAAGTATCTGCTATAACTATATTAATTGTCATCTTCAAACGTCGAACTTAAATTGAAAACGATCGATGGTAATAAATAAACGTGATAAGCTTGAGGTAAAAAACAAACTAAGACACTTATTTACGAGTTTACCGTCAGTATAAATAACACATATTATTATAGTTTATAATAGACGAATTCTTAGCTCTAAATTTGGTACAATCTCATTATTAGTAGTCCCTGTTAAAAACAATTTAAAACCAATTCAGTCATTCAAAATTTGCAAATGTCTTAGATGGAAAATAATAATATTGATTTTTCATTTTTTAAGATTGTCTCATTGTTAGTGAAAGTGTGGTTCAATAATAATGACATTGTTAATTTTCTCATAATCAATAGGTTAGGTTATAATATTATGCTTACACTTCGAGTTAAATGTTTTTTTTAATTTTTATTCTCATTGCTTTAAAAAAGTATCTAATTAAAATATTCTAACGAATCAGTTATTATACTTAACGTTTGAGTATTTAACCATGTGATGATAAATCACTTTTCATATAATATGATAGTTATGGACCTAACCCAAGATTCAAAATAATGAGGTAGGTAATTATGTGTGAGTAAAAATTATTTTTTAACAAGTGTAGTACTTCTATTTTGAATAGATTGTTTGTTATTATCAAAACAGATAAAATAAAAAGGGGAAAGCATAGAGGTGAACGCTCTGTTATAAAGGAGGTGTCGAGTGTACCTCGTCATTGAGTAAGCCATTCTAATTTATATTTTAAATTTGAATTCAATGATAAATAATTGCATACGAAAAACGATTTTGAGCGACCGTTGACCCATATTACTAAGTATATTTTACGATACATATTTTGTGTTGCTAGAACAGTGTGAATAAGTTCGTGGTATAAATATGCAATGGCATACAATTAATATTTTAATCTCCAATATTCCAACTAGAGTCACTTTCCTACCAAAAAATGCATTGAAGTTAAAAATCGAAGCGTTCTTTCTACCTACTATGAAAATTGTCTTCAAACAAAAAAAAAGCATACATCTCATGATTATTGTAACATCAACACATATCTATCACTCCGCTCAAAATCTAAAACGGTTTGTTTAATATTATGTGTACAGAAATTAAAAAATGAATGCAGACCAATTTTGGAAAACGATCAAAACTAAAATCGAATAGAGTAAACATACCAAACGTATCGTTTTAATTTTTTTTTTTATTCTTTTTAGTGCTTTTGTACCGATTTGCATAATATATAGAATATGCGCTTATAACATATATGTCTCTTTGTATAAAGTTACCTCCAGCTCCGACCTACGCACATCATCTGTCAGCGACTTAGCGAAACAGTACTAAAGAATAAATTCGAATAACGCCTTCAAACTGTATCAACCCACACGCGACCAATTTTATGTCCGACCCTTACCTGGTAATCTTCCAAAAATGTTCAGATACTAATGGCCCGGAAACTTTCTGTTCGATTAATTAAAACGTTGAAACTTGTGCTCACGGTTATGTGCCAACGTCGGACGGTTTCTTTAATCAAGTTAATAAACCGTATACACGCAGTATACACATACACACACAAACGTAATAAAGAAAAGACGAGCATTTTTAGTTTGTGTAAAATTTCTTTGAATAAATTGTTTTGTCGATTTATAAAGGCACATTAGGTATATCGTGTTGTTGAATTAAGAGCTAGGGCCTAGGGGTAACTACCACGGTCGTGGGCGGCACCAAGCCAATATGAAAAATCTGAAAAAGATATAGACACGGTTGCCTCAGTGCATGATAATGCTGTGTCTCCGAAGTTCATTTTTGATCAATTGAATCAAAATCTGAAGTATGACACGGTAAGCGTGCCACTTACGCGATTCGTTTGGTTTTTTCTCCTACTCCTCTAAATTATTTAACCATAGGTGTTCTTAATTATTTTGTACCTCGTGGTTGGATATAACATAAGTAAATAAGTAATATAATATTGTATACACGCGCCATAAGTAGATATAAATCCGTAAGAGACATGCCGTACAGGATAAATAATACAACAATATAATATATATATTTATAACAATTTTATAATTAAGAAACAGAACATTATGTGATATTAATTGCATCGAAAACAGTTTGCGCGGTTCCGTCCAAAGAAAATGATTAAATAAAAATAATATGTATATAATATATATAAGCAATAAACACGTACCACTAAGTTGTGATGTCTCACTGTAAATGAGCCAAGGAAAATGAACCCAGAATATACTCTTCTGCTACACTATAATTATTTACTTGGCGAGGACTTGTTACTCGACTATTTTGACATTTTAAATTGTACGTCAATATGCTTTTATATTTTTACTAATATCGCGGTTCTATATATTTCCTGTTGTATACTTATCTGACTTAAGATTAATGGCTGTGTTAATCATTTAAATTTTAATAATTTTAAATCTTCGCGCGCCGCCAAGTAATTAATTATAATTTATGGCGAGCTATAATATACTATGTATAGCATATTACCATATTACAATTTTATGGTGCTTGCTCAATCTTTTTTTATTTTTATTTGTTTGCCGGCTAGAAAGACGGACGAAAGTATTTTAATGTGATTATAATATCCTCGTGTTCCTATATAAAGATCAACAATTACAATTATAGTATTACTCACAACCGTTCAATTGTGTAGTATTTATGTACCTGCAACTTGTGTGACGCAATTAATCGTAATAAATAAATTCTACGCATTTATAGGAATGCCCAATTTTGGGATAGAACGAGAACAAAGCGATACGCATATAAAAAATATTTCTATGTACATGCATACTATTTACGTCGATTACAGTATTTTACTATGCACATAATAATATTATTAATAACGTATTGAATTTGCCAATTTCCATCCGTGTTTATTGGCACTTGTAGATGTACGCGTGTCGTGTTTATATTCGGATACTATCTGCGGCGTCACCTACGCTTTATTATATTAAAAAAAAATATTTATAATGAAAAATGTACACCGTACGATTTCGGGTATTAAACGAAAACGTTTTTATATTATGCAACACGAGTAGTGTTTTTTTTCGTTTCGCGTTATCGCAAATGACCGACCATATAACCGGGACAGTATTATAGGTAGGTATAGGTATTGAGGTATACAGTGTTGATCTAAATTATTAAGTTCTGTTGTGCGTTATCCGTTCATTAGTTTATAGGTCACGCGTATTGGTGTTGAGATGTTGATAATAATGATATGTAAAATCGACAAAGAACATGCTCGATATCGGCGCAAGTCGAATAATGAATTATTTCTCCACTATGGTAAAAAATGGCGGCGGGTTGAGAAGTTTGCACTTAAACGCGAACGCGTGTAGAGATGTATATATAATAATAATATTGTAATTTATAACGTCGCAGTGTTCATGTTGACATACGTCGTGTTCGGTTATATAGAACGGAGGCGGTTAGATCTTCGGGACTCTCGACGTGGCTGCCCGTCGTGCATATATAATATTATTGCTGCTGCTGCGGAGTGTGAAGAAAAAAACCAATACATAATAATATACAATATTGTCAAACACGGCACGATATCGGATTTTTTTTCTTCTGTTTTTCTCGTCGTGTATCCGCCGTGTACGCAAACCAACTCCGCCGCCGAGTGAATTGCTCGTTAAAAGCGCGCGTGCACGGCAAAACAACTGTGGACAATTTCGAAAACGACCTTTCGCTGTCATGCGCCGTCGCGTCAGGATTTCTGCAAGCTGCGGCCCATAATATTATTATATTGCCACTGCTTCTGCCGATATGGCGTGGGGGACGCAAATATTTTTTTATGCGTTTTTATCTGCGAACGAACCGATCGATTTTTTTCTAAATACCAATAACGGCGATTTTTTTTTTTTTTTTTTTTTTTATCGTAATAAACGACGACACAGATTATTGCCTTATGACAATTTAAAGGGTGTTAGCGTGACGAAGACGTTTAATAATATAGTGTTTTACATTTTGTATATACGGAGAAGATAAAAGGGAACAGTATTATAAAGTGAAATTTCGCAACACGCGACGAAGGTGATAAATTTAATTGTATATAATTTACTTAGTCGTAGGAAGCTAAATGTTTTTTGAATGTTGTCTCGATCGGGTCCTAGTGTTTCGTGGATACAGTCGGCTATTTTGATATTAGTACCCGTGTCACTGTATGCCTGTATTCGTGGCACAGGGGCATAATTCGGGATACGTTCTGATCATTAAATGTTTATGGGTCAACCATGTGTGACCTATATTTGAATTGTATTAAGGATCATATCTTGACGTCTGAATAGTGAGATGGCCGGCTACGGGAGAGTGCTAGATTTAATTTCACTAAGTTTAGTGTTGATCAATTGTGTTGCCGTTGATTTAGCACACATAATATTTCGAGTCTCGTAGTGTATATGAGCGAAGATGGAGTGAGTTTGAAGGAGTGATGGCTTGTTCGGCATCATAGGTGTCTGCCAACAGAGTGAGCTACGGCGATTTGTTGTTCGTGCAGTTGTGAGTTTTTTGGAGGGACTAAAAAACATCGCACAGAACACAAGTAGGCATACGATAATATTATGTACCTACCGTTCTGCGGGAGGCTCTCTGTCCGTAATTGCCGGTCCGGTGCCGATTTCCAAATTGTTTGCAGTTCTGAAAAAAAAAAAAATGAAAAAATGATTTTATATTTTAGTTGCTATCTATTACAGTTATAATGCTCGATATCTATTCAGGCGGCTACTTGGTATGGTGTGTTATAATAACAAGAGTGACTACCGGAAAAACTCTCAGTCCTCGTAGAATTGCTGGATTTTGATAACTGCAATTGTTTTGTTTGGAGAAAGAAGACATTTAGCGGGCAGCTTGAACTACGATTTTGTATTTCGTTTCAAATATGGAATAGTTCGTGAAAAAAAATTTAAAATTGTGTTTTTTCCAAAGTCCGAGATTATAAAAAACGGAGTTGTGGGCTGTGGAATATTTTCCTAAAAAAAAATCTAATTTGGTGGATTCGACAGGACGGAATCATTATTTCCGTAGAGTGAGGTATTTTTGAGGACAAAATTACATATAATTAGCACCGTGCTCCTTAATGTAATAAACGCGACTCACTAGACATCGCATAAACTCGACGCACACCATAATAATAATAATACATAGCGACACGATATGCGTTACGCGATTTTTGTGAGCGAGCGAAGCGACTTACATTATATCTTGGCCAGAGCGTATGTTTACCGTGGTATAAATTATTATAAAGTGTGATTGTGTATATATTACACACGGGTTGTTTTTACGTGTTTTCACACCCACGTTTCGGGGCGACAAACACGATATTGTATTAGTAAAACACCGGCACGCGGGATATACGCGACAGCGGATCGTGTCGACGCGGATGATGGAAGCGTATCGGTGGCGGTCTTAGAGCTTGTACCAGTAACGAGTGCAGCTCGTAACGCACACATACGAATGTACTTATATATATATATTGTTATATGGCACGTATAAACCACATTATATACAGAGTGATTCGCCAAGCATGCTCCTCGTCACCCCTATTTTTTTTTCAATTGACGATGAATTTATTCCAGTTTTAATTTTTGGAATTTTTAAATAAACTCAAAGACCGTTTTTTCAAATCGAACATTGAATATCCAAATTTAGGTTTTTTCGTAGTACGTATGAGAAGTGTACTGTGACGATATAAACTTTTGTTTTTCAAACGAGAACCCCTTTTTTTACTGTAAATTATTGAGTTGATAATTTTTTTGAAAATTTCTATACAGATACCTACCTAGTTCAAAACTCGAACCAGTAGTTTCACGGCTATTTAAATGTTTATACGTATTGAAGATAATAGTCCTTGACAACGGCATTACAAGAATATTAAATAGATGTAATATTGGATATAGTATTTATTATTATACTTTGATCAAATTATAAATGTAAATTGATTAATACGATATTTAATTGCTAACAATTTGAAATTCCCATAGCCTCTCCTCCCCCCCCCATATCTTTCAAAACCATATTATAATTGTCCTTAGTACATAAAGTCAAATTATTCAACAACTACTCGTCCGAATTTTGATTTTGATACATCTAACCCTCAAGTGGTACGAAAAATCTCGTCAACTCGATACTATGCTCTTAATTTATGTTTAAAATTTCCAAAAACTAGATTTCGAACGGATCGGTTATTGAAGAAAAAAAAAGGGTCGAGCGTGGTCGGCGATTCACTCTGTATATAATTATGTATACACGAGCGCATTTAGAGGGTGTAACGACGACGCCGCGATATCATATATATTATTATTATGTACAATATACATTTATATTCCTCTGCCGATGCACACGACCAATACGATGCACACACACACACAATGTGTACTACACTGCGTACATTATACACACGATACGACACAACAAGCTCGGTCGATCCTTTCTCCTGTCCGCCGTTACAGCAGTGCGAGCGCAGCGCGTGTCTTTTTAAATTTAATTCCTTTGTCGTCGCGTACACGCCACACACACGTATATTATATATATATATTATTTTATATTATATAGCGGGCACATATTATATTATTATATATATATACGCCGTATGCCTATAATACGAACACGGTTCACGAGCGCTTTGCGCGTGTATGTATATATTATTACCTACTGCACTATATATTATTATGTGTGTAAGGTATGTGGCGCGCGTTGTCTTGTCGTCGTCTCTTGGCAGCCTCTCTCGACGACGAACGAACGGTCTCGACGAAATATATTATACATTATAATAATAACACACACACACACACACACACACACACATATATATATATATATATATAAATACTTTATTGTGTTTCGATAATAATATTCACCTTGACAAGGGCGTCTGCTGCCGCGGTGCCGGTGCTGCCGCTGCTCAGCAGCACGCCCGTAGAGAGAGAGTGCGCGCGAACGGACGCCCACGGGGTGTACAACTTTGAGACCGTCGTCGTCGTAATAATAATAATAATAATAGTACGTTATAATATATTATAATTATTATCGCGACGAGCCGCCGCCGATTTTCGTCGAGTTTTCGTGTGGTAGGTACTCGCACCGCGCCGTTCCGATGACGATGCTTGATGCGCCGTCGGTATGCGTTTTATAAGCTGATATCGTAATAACGATAATAAAAAATAATAACAATGACAATATTATTGTCGTCGTCGTTTAGGTCGTTATCATCCTCGCAGCTACAGGTCGGTTTCGTAACGCGTGCAAGGCGCGCACCGTATTTGTACTACCTACCTACCTATATATATATATTGTTATGTGTTAATTAATCGCGACGGGGAAAGGAAAATAAATTTATCAGACGCGCGCGAAAGTATAATATTATTATAAACACCATATTATTATGTTACAGCTTCGTATTTTATGGTACTCGCGGACTAACAGTAATAATATCGGAATCGCGTTTCTCTGTAATATATTATTATTCCATCGTGTGCCGATTCGCTGGAATCGCCAAAAAAAAAAATCATTGCGCTCAAAAGTCTCGAGAGATAGGTGCGCAACAAAACCGGCAATATGATTTACAATATATACATTTTATAATTTACAAGCTTTTATTTCGGTTGTCACTTTAGGTCAGTAAAGTTTTATTATATCGACAGTGTTCGCTGGTAAAACCGGGTAAAGCTTAATAATGAAATAACTAACACCGACTTTTGCATGGTATACGCTTTGAAACAGAATATAATTAATCTCGACGCTTAATTTATTACCTATTTGATGTGTATGATATTTATAATAATCAATAGTACAGTTTATATTGTCGCACTTCAAATATACAAATAAGAACATATGTCTAACGCATAAATAAAAGGCAATGCTTGTGTGTGTGTGTGTGTAAGTGATCCACAGCCCGATGTCAACGCATCGTCTCCTACCTTTCACTTGAAGATGTCCGTATCGGTTCAAAACCGATAAGTTAGGTTATTACCACTTACCAGTGATATGGACGTATCGGCTCCTAATCAAAAAAATATCCTTCTCATTTACATGCTCAGGACTGGTTACAGTCAGAAGAAATTTTCTGTAGGCATAGTTAAATATATTGTTGGCGTTTAAAGTAAATAAATTAAATAAATCTAAAAAAATTGTAATGACTTTAAAAAATACAAATAAAATAAATCTAAATCAATTGAACTGAATGGCCACTAAAAAACTTATGGTTTGAACTTGAAGGAAACTTTTTTCATATACTTCCCTCTGATAATTTTTTAATAAATTGCTTATAATAACAATACAAATGTTTTGCTATCTTTAGTTTTTTCCCAATATTCTTGTTGTGGAGTTTTATATACGTGTCAACCTGTATCTGCTTCAAATGTCCACAAAATGGAAAATGTTAGGATGAGTAGCCGTGAACTTAGCGTTATATTTTGGGTGGATGCAATACGGCCACTTAACTGATGAAAAGGTCACACACCCGGAGCCGAAACGGACTCATTAATGTCTAACGGGAGCCGATACGGTATCATCCCCATAGCCAAGTCTATCGCATCAATAGTTCAAATATAGAATTACCTTTATATCTAAAAAGGTGCGCCTCGAAATCAAATTTTTAAATTTTACATTTTAAAGAACGGCTCACACGAGCATTTGTTGGCTCACGAGAAACAAATGTTTTTTTTTTGTTTGCATAATATAGGTTGCTATTTGTTGCAGAAATAAAATAATTTTTATAATTGGATAACATTTTAGACCAGTATTTTATAATTGGTGAAAAATTCAAAACCCCCGAAAAACTGTGTTTAAATATGTGCCGTTTATACATTTAACGGAGTTTAAGACATGGTAAATCCACTAGCTATATTTAATTTGTCACGGACAACGCCGTATAGGGTAAGTAAGTATTTGATATTACAACAATATTAATCGTTTAGGTATAATTATTTAATATTCCTAGACAAAAATCGTAAGGCCTCCGAAACGCACGCGCGCCGGACAGTAATACTTTTGACGCCACATAAACCCATTTCTCCGTAAAATGATAGCAATATCATATCATTCGATTACGGGTGTTTTTTCTCACCCATTTATATACATAGTATGGACAGATATGATATTTTACATACTATATCGAGAAAAAAAAACAATTGATTACCTAATAAATAATGAATAAATCGTCATAATATTATATTGTGTTTCCTCGGTCGGTATTTTGCCATATTATCGTGCGCACCGGATAGTCATATTATATTATATAACGGATATATCCCACGCGTTATATTTTTTATTAATTTTGCGTTGAGCGACGAATTCTGATTTCAACCGCACGTGTCGGCGGCGATGGCGGTCCGGTGAGATAGTGTACATTACTATATAGTATATATTAAATAATATCAAACTTATCATTTATTGTTTACATATAATTCACGTAGTGATGTACAATGCATATAATTATTTCATAAATGTTCGTAAAAA
The DNA here is from genome assembly GCA_014851325.1 of Pentalonia nigronervosa. Taxonomy (NCBI): domain Eukaryota; kingdom Metazoa; phylum Arthropoda; class Insecta; order Hemiptera; family Aphididae; genus Pentalonia; species Pentalonia nigronervosa. The sequence continues at coordinate 40,189 of JACXSJ010000626.1, read as the reverse complement.
CCACACGTGTCAATAAATGCGCCGGATAACTTCCTGTACGGACGACTGATGTAATATTTTGTTTGTCACGCCGACGAAAAAAAATAACATAAACAAAAGACGAGTGTTCGACACCAGCTTATTATAATATTAAATATTGTTATAATCAGAAACGGATGTATACGATTTCCACCCCTAAGCCGATGTCCACGAGTGACATGTGTTGATATTCTGCAGCTGTTATACGTGTCGATAACGACCATTACTTGTCAATATCTGCAGCTTCTTTGGGATAACATCATGCTGATACCTGTTGATATATCATGTACACACATATATATGTGTATCGTGGTTTACAGAGAAAATTAAAACTAGGGTTTGGTAACTACAGGGCCGAGGATTGGAACATTTTTTAGCTATTCGTGCTCAAATATTTTAGAGGCTCAAATAAAATTCTTCCTCCCTTATTTTTACTGATACCAGCCCAAAAATGATGAGATAGCGGTCATCATTTCGTGGTTAGTACTATCGCACGCCACGCCCTCTCCTTTCCCAATTGGGCTCTGAAGAACTAAATACAATGGTAATATTTTATTTATTATATATATATATATATATATATATATATATATACGGGAAATCCCTTTGATTAATTTATAATAGTAATACAGTAAGGTATGTTTTAAAGTAAACTTAATAAGACAAACATGAATCAAGAAAACAGACTAATAAACAGTAAGTAGCGAGTAAACAATAATAATAAGTAACAGACAACTATGACATCCGAATATAAAACTGTGAGCAAAGAAATAAGCAGTTATGAGTAAGAATCTAAGGAGGTAGGGTCATTATTGACATTGGTCATTAGACGTCTAAGCGGTTCGTATCGTTGATAATTTGTGGTGGCTCTAAGAATATGGAAAGTAATATTAGAACGTGTAGAACGAGAAAGAATTTTAAAATTTACCAAGGATAGTTAAGTGGGAGAATCAATTTTGTTGAGTAGAAGATCATTGTAGAACTTACAGCTATTTTGGTCTACAAGTGAATACTATCAGCCTGCCCGCGGCCCTTTCTGCATGCGCTTATAATGTTTCTCAAAGTTTATTATATGCGTAACCGCAATCATCATAAATACCAAGAACTGTTATTATGTCGATACACGATTATTTTATTCGATGACCGCACCCATTGTGGTGTAAAATAGGGCTAAACTGGTGACATTGTTTTTTTTTTATTTCACATGCGAATTTTGCATTCAGCGTAGTTAATTATTAATTCAAGAATAAAAATAAAATAAAAAGTATATTTTGAGATGGAAAACAATTTGGAATATTGCGTTTTCAGACAAACTTTACCAAAAAATATATTAGTACCTAGTAAAATGAATTGTAAAAACACCTTGTATAAAATAAAGTTTCTCAATCACTAGCGTTGGCAGGTTATAATATATATAGTACTATAAATTGTTAACATAAATTTAGCTGCTGGTGATATAATATAATATATAGGCAGAACTGAACAGTAATCATTTTTCCATATTTAATCAAAATTATCGCCATAGTCACCAAATTCACTCTTCATGCTAGCTCCTACTATCTTATTATCAAATGTTATCTACAAAATCGTTCGCTTGTCGTACGACAGAGTAACGATATCTCATCTACTCACTCAATATATGCTGGAGTCCCGCAGGGTAGTGACTTATCCCCTGATCTATACAATGTATTCACAGCAGATATCCCTCAATCTAATAACATCTTTCTTGCAACATATGCTGATGATACAGCTATTTTTTCCTCCAGTTCAAATCCTAACCTAGCTTTAGCTGTACTTCAAGACCATGCTAATAAAATCGATGAATGGGCTAAAAAATGGAAAATTAAAATAAATACAGATAGATCTGTGCAAGTTACTTTCATGTTAAAACAATTTCCCCGTGAGCGCCCTCAATTAATCATGAACAACATCCCCATCCCTGTCCGAACCGAAATAAAGTACTTAGGCTTAACACTTGATAAAACACTAACCTGGGGCCCCCACCTAAAAGAAAAAAGAAAACCATCGAACAATAAATTTTCATCTCCTCCGACCACTCCTAAACTCCAAAATACCACTCCAAAACAAACTTATTATATATAAGTCAATCATAAGACCAGTCTGGTCTTGTGGAATAGCAATCTGGGGTCCTGCCATGCCCTCACCATTAGGCCAATTCAGGTTTTTCAATCAATTGCACTAAGGTTAGTAATCAAAGCCTCCTGGTATGTTTCTAACCTTTTCCTACACAATGAATAAAAAATAACAACTACCACTGAACTAGCCAAATTAATGTACAAACGTTTCCACCAAAATTTAAGCACGCATAGCAATACTCTAATAACATACATATCCACCCTCACCTTCCCAAAAAATCCATCACTCAGACTAAAACGTAAATGGTGTACAGACCTATTAAATTAGTAAAAGGGGTGTTACCACTGGGTTTCTTCCTCAACACGTTATTCATGTTACTTTACTCTTTTTTTTTTAATCAAATTTGCTTATTGTAATTATTTTACAGATTGTAAATTGTCTTTCTTAAAAATAACAAAAAAAAAGCCACCAAATTCGCTTGACCTAATAAAATCTGCCCAGGGCGTCTGCCTATTTCGAATGAATCCACCACCCATTGTATAATTATTAATTATACTGTATATATAATGCGCAGTTCTTAATAATACCTATGTAATATATCTGCATGTTTTTTTGACGCGTTCCAATTCCATTGCAGCTTATTGTTGGCCATAAAAATATGTCTTGATGTATAATGCAACCGTCGGTTTAGTGTGTATAGAAACACCAAGTGTAATATTTCGTTTTCGGTAAAATAATATTAACCCGCTCTGTTAATAATTATATTTAATTTGAAAATAAAATGCGATGGTTGCAGTATATAAAATAAGCCATAACCGACATTTTATTTTTACAACTTCTAACTCACGGCATTACGTCGTAATTTAATATTTTTTTTTTTCATAATCTTCACCAGCTATAGTAGATACCTGTAGCCTATATTATATTATATATTTTGAACAATACCGATGCGTGTATCCATGCGCCCGTGTCCTATACACGCGGTATATAAAGTATATAGAAATATAGAATTACGTATAATGATGCGGAGATTCGCGCATTGTTGTCGGCGGTGCGATGATTAGCTTTTTAATTTCCATACGCGGCGTGACGCCCACGTGCGGTTGCGGCTCCAGCGTCCCGCGGGTCACATTATGAGCGCACTCCTCCATCGCGTCGTCCGTCCACGCGCGCGTTTTACGGAGTGCCGCACAATACGCCCGAGCGCCGACACAAAAGAATAATCAAATCGGAAAATCGGTTTTTGTTTCCCATTCTTTTCTTTTTTTTTGTCCATCCGTCGTACGAATTAATTAAAAAAAAAAAAAAAAAATCGATGTCAAACCTCTGCCGCCGCCTTCGAACAATGCGAACAGTATAATAATAATATGTGCCACCTTACCCGCCATCGCCGCCGCCGACAATCTACGCGTATTTACGACTATAATAATAATATTATAATGTGGCGTGTATTATTGTTATTATTATTGTACGATAAATAACATGTTTTCGTTTTTCAAACTGGACGTAATCACTAATTATGGACGTCGCTTGATCATTTAATAATATAATATGATCCAGAGTTTGAATTGGAAAACCAAAAGAAAGTGGAAACAAAAATATAGTAAAAAATTGGGAATATTTAAATTTTTTATTGATTGGGATATCATAATTGGAATGGGTACCTACGCTAAAATATTAATTTTTTAAAGGGGTATAGTCAGTTCTCCAGGCTCTCCCCAATCTAAGCAATGCATGTCATTATACAATAGTTATCATTCGATAACATGCACATATATCATTTAAATATTATGTATACGATTTGTGCACATTTCACCTGCGCACAAAAAATATCATATTTTATAACCGTACTGGGCGATTTTCTAATTCGAAACACGCAGTGTTCACCCGATTGGATTGGAGTGCATTTCGTGTCATTTATTTGTTTCCAATGGTTTGTTTGCAGGCAAAAACTTAATAAAAAGTGCCACACAACCAACTGAAAATCAAAACAACAAAAAGACGTAACAGGACTTCAATATTAAATACTGTACGTTAAAAAAGTTCACGTCGTGTATCGGCGGTTTGTTACGAAATAATCACATACACACAGTTGGACTAATTCAAACGTGCCGTTTTGGCTTGCTGTTTTTATTATTATTATTATTATTGTTGTTTTTAAATCGCTCACTCGTCCACCCACCTTGCGAAATTATGTATAATTGATCAGCCGGTTAAAAAAAACAATATATATAACTATATATTATTATAACACGTATGTTCGCACGTGTCGGATATTGCTGCCGCTGTTGCGATTACACCACAACCGTTACGATATATTTAATTCATTTATTTCGTGATATTATTATAGGTATGCCATACATCTATTATATGTATCGTACGTACGCATGTAGATATATACCTGCCCACTATTATATTATTATTATTATTATTATTATACCTATCGGCTATTCATATTCGGACCCCGAGTCTATTGCAATCCGTATAATAATAATTATCTTTGCGTATTATTTCTTTACGCGCACAATAGGTTTTTTAAGTCAACGCCAACCACATTATAATACATATGGCGATTGTTCTTAATATCGTCTATATAGGTACACTGCAGTTTCCCGCAGTGGCGCCGAACGTTTAAAAAATGTGCTCCAACCACCTGCAGCTGTACACGATATAATATTACACCGCGACGGCTACAAACTCGGAAATCGTTCGGTCGTGGGGTGCAATCGGATTGTGCAGGTTTTCTCAGTAGGTCATTTTTTTTTTTTTTAAGGAAACCGATCGGTTTGATATCCTCGACACACTATTCACGTCGCACGCTACTGACCGACTGTTTAGAATTTGTACGTTTAAAATATAGATAACGATTAACGAGATGTGTGGTTACCCGTTGTTTGTGTTGTCGGGGCTTGGCCGCGGGTGACAGAACATTATAATATATTATATTATAATGTATCATATAATATAATATATCAATGGTACCCAACTATTCCCACGGAGTAATAGTACAACGGGCCTATAACGTATATAATATTGTACGTCCAGGGGCGTATTTAAGGGGGGGGGGCACGAGGGGCCCGCGATTCTCCCAGGTCGTATTTGTAAATTTTATGAAGTACCTACCTGTCATATTATAATAATCTATGATGGCTTAAAATCGTCTGGTGGGATCAAATCCGATGTCCCGCTGTTGCTGCGTTGATAACAACGAAGTAGTATCATTTGCGAACATTTCGATTCGCTGCACAATGTCACAGCGTCACGTTAAAGATTAGCGTTGTTACTAAATAAGAACGACGGTTTGGGCGGTGGGTGAAGTTAGCATATAATTATATTGTGTGTAACGCTGAAATATTACAAAAACCGCCAAACAGTAAGCAAAGTGATTATTGTTTGGACATCGTCGGAAAACATATTGTTTGAACCACGCTATTTGTATGTTTGACTTTGAAATTTGCCAAGTTCACGGCTAGCACGAGAATACATTATGTTGGCACTCGGAACCGCACAAAGACCGTCCGACTCTACCTATCTATAGTCCACGTGCGCGCGTATTGATGAATGGTTTTTGTGAGATTGCAGTGCTACACGCCGCGTGTAATGCCGACTTCATGCACCTCAGTCGAGGTTACACCTTTATATAAACGACGCCATGAGATGTTGAAACGTACTGCAGCGACAGCTGTGTGCCCTGTCGACAATATCTTATACCTCCACGACGTACACTTCTACGCGTTATTAAACGCGAACCGACGGAAGAAGGATCGTCATCATAATTATTACACAACGCGGACATGTTAATTTAAAAAAAAAAAAAACCCATCCGAACCGTGTAGGCGAAATAAACCGATATCATACAATCGCATTGACATATCGATATTATATTAATGTCTATTAAATTATGCGAGTTTTAGACGTCGCGTGGGCCGCACGAAAACGAGTAATAAATGTATAAAAAAATTGAGCGGTCTACAATAGTTAGGTAGTTATACATAGTATATATAACTTCGGTCTACACACACTATTATTATAATGTGCTGTAAATGTCACGTTGAACTGTTTACACAGTCCTATCTGTAAACATATATTTTTATAATAATATATGGTATAATCTGACTCGATCAAAGGTCGATTGTCCTAAAACGTGATAATTAATCGATGTTTTCTATTTGATTGGTACATATAGCGTATGTTGTAAAGATTACGCACGGTATTGGACTGATGTAACGTTTTCATAATTTCTACATATAACATTATGTCGAATGCAGATTAAAATATAATAGTTACGACCCACTAACAATTTCTAAAAGTAACGGTGAAAACTATAAATCTAAATATTAAAAGTCGATCAGCAACTGTCACACGAATAATAGGTTTGTATCTTCGTCTAGCACACGTGGAACACAACAGAAATAATGATTAACGAAGTTCTGTCATAAATTATTGGATTGAGCTAAAACGTTTATTCAATAAAAAATGATTAAAATCATATCCCAGGGGATATCCTAGCTTTTTTTCCTACGAAATGCATTGTAGTAAAAAAAAATATCCTTGTCTCCCAAAGTTGATGAAAAAATATTTTTAAACAAAACCATATCTTATATTCAAACGGTTATAATATATCATTCAATTTAATGAAATAGTGTTTGATATACATATCGTCATATCATATATTATACGTAATACGCTATTTTTATTTGGAATTATTTGCAGTGCCAACGCGTTAATCTATCGAATACAGAATTAATATCATCAGCGACAATTTTGCGTCTTCAACCATAGACAGTCAATCAAAAATTGAGAGATTTGTCTGCCTCAGTTCAAAGTTAAATGAAAATATACTACGTCACATTCAAATTATTGTTATCCGTCAAACACGTTGGTCGATAATCGTTGAAGGGGTGTGCTGTATTATTTGTCCCACGGAAAATGTTACGAGTTATGATATACTTAGCACTATTAAAATATTAATACTTTAAACGATACGATAGTAATATGTCTGTATTTATTAAATTACCGGCGTATTGAGATGTCATATTAGACGAGTGGCACGCATTTCAAAACGTCCGTTATTATCGTATGTATAATATGTGAGCTTATTACTCGTGTGCACGCGTGACGATGGCGAAAAAAAACGTATTAATCTATACCTACCTCGAATGATTAATACGATTATCGAAGTAGATTATACAAATCAGATGTTATTATGGCTTCGATACATATATCGATCGACGGCTATATTTTTATTTACGTATCGCGTTATTTGGGTGGTCTGTCTAGCGTATAATGCACATTAAACCATATGGCCAGAAGCTATATTGTATACGTCCTATTGCTCATTTTCGACATTTCTCATCGGCAGTTGTTGGCCATCGTCGCCGCGCACAGCAGTCCGGTCGGTCTCTGATCTCGATTTTTTTTTTTTTTTATTATTACCACCGATTTCGGTTGCCCATAATAACATTATCGTAGGTTTGTTGACCATAACATGTGAACCGATCGTGTGTCAGATAATAATATCTATGATATCATATGCATATGTTATTATGTAGAGCTGACAATATTAGACTAAACACATTATGTTATTCTGGTGGGCGTCATTCTTGTTTTGTGGAAACTGGGTCTAGGCAAACGCGAGCTGACGAATTGATTTTAAATCAAAATTAGGCTACCGCGCGTAACGTTTTTTTTTTTTTTTTGAATATTATTAATACGTCACATTTAAAAAAAATATACATTGCCGGTAGGGCCGTAAGACATTATATGATATTATAAATCCCGCACTGGGTGTTAAACACTGTATAGCAGCTGTTACGCAATGATGTTTTAAAAAGTCACTTTATTTGTAAGTGTAACACGACCCGCTACAGTGTAGTATATTCGCGTGTGTTACGGTAACGCGTAAATTAATTATAATAATATACACATCATGATATCCGAACACGCCGACGATTCAATGGAAAACAAAAACAAATTAAGGTTTCACTAATTTCGGGCGATAATAAACGGTCGAATCGACCAGATAAACTGTTGTGAAAGTATGGTACCTATGGTGTATAGAAACGCAATCGCCAGTTTTCATTAATATAACATAATATTATTATTATTGTTAACAACGCATTGTCTTGTGGGGTGTAGTACGCGTCTGAAAACGATGCGAAGACGAATCCAACGTAAAACACCGGAATAATAAATTATTCTACGTATTTATTTTCGTAGCCGAATTCGTTCGGAATAACGAGAGAGGAGGGCTTCACGCGCGGTTGGGACGGTTCCAGTTTTCGATTTATCGAATTGAAAAAAAAAAAAATAAATAGACAAAAACTAACAGAAAAATCCTTCTGGTAATAGTGGTAAGGCGACGATGACATCATCCGGTTAATTGCGTTTAGTCCACGTCTTTGTATTAATATATATATATATATATTATACGCATTATTATTATTATACGTACACTGCAGCGAGCGACTTTACATTTATTTTTTTGTGTGGACACAATAAAACCGTCGACGACCGCTGCACATTAATAATTGTTGCCGGCACTCTGCTCAGATATATTTAAATATAATATCATAATTGATGTGATGTTATGACAATTAGTAATAGTATAATAATAATTCAAAGGTTAAAAAATAATTATTGTTTTCAAACTTTTTATTTTAACCAACTGCTAAGTTGTTTTATTAACTTAATAACTTAACTAGATTAGTTGTCCGTTATAATAACATGCGATTTTTTCAGCTAGTTTAAAATCATATTTATTCGAGTCTAAACTTAACTTTACTGCGTTGTTCGAATTAACAAATCGACAACGACAATGGTTTTAAATAAAAATATAAAATAAATATATTTTTTTTTTTTTTGAATTAATAATTATTTGGTAGACACAGACATAATATAATAGGCCAGAATCACTACAGTATCCGTTAATACGGATAAGTTGGCTGTGTTTTTAACGGAATAATTTTTTTTTCTTTATTAGTATATTTACAATCTATATATACAGATATAATAAGTAACGTATTGATATAAAGTTACATTGATTATAGAATATAAATGCTCCCAGCAGTGCCATCTGACCAGAAATTAGGTTTATTTTTAGTTTTACATTAGTAAATCAATGAGAAATTTTTTTTTTAAGCCTTGAGCAGGTTTCTTGGTTATTGATTTTTTAACCTTCTAAGAATGAGTGAGGCAGGGAATAGACTTTTAATTAGTGGATTTAAATGAGCGCGAAGCTTTGAGTGGAAATTAATGTCTAAAAAACTTTAAAAGATGTACGACCACTATTGTGCAACTCGGGTGGTAATTAAAAATAAATCAACCTTTTTTTTTAACCAAATCAGGTTGATATTTCCCCTCTGAAGATTAAATCTGATTAAGTTTAAAGATTTAGAATTTTATTTGGTAATTAATAATTAACTTATTATATAACTGTGTTCTGAATAACGACTTTACTAACTCTAAATAATTTTTTTTCATTATAACATTATTATTCCTTTAAGGAATATTATATACATTAAACAGATTCCGAAAACGTCATTGTCGTCTATATAATGGTTACCTATATATGTATATATTATATGAACAGTACCTATATACTGGATTGTGGGGTTGTGTTAAACATAACAAAATTTGTTATTTATTGAGTTCACCGTGAAGTGTGAATCCCGGGTTTCCTTATTACATTGTATGGACGACAAGGCATTTTTTCTACGTCTTTTTGTCTGGGACTTTATTTCTATTCCCCATTCATCTCGCCCACAACTTGACGTTTCGTTTATATTTTTTTATACTGTACTTGTAAAAAAGTGACGAATTAAATCGTTACGGATTGTCTCCGTTTAGATTTTTTACTACCAAATGTCATTCGTATATATTATAATATATGTATGTACTTCATACCGATGAAATAATAAATCAATGCATAATATTATGATAACATAATGGTCGGGGGCGTATATTATATTAAAGTCAAAGCGTGCACCCGCGTCGGTCATCGGTGGTGGAGTACCGAAAAAACATGGTCGTAATATTTTAAAATATGCAATTAAAAATTGTAGTCTACACCTCTATTTTTTTATATTTATATTTTAACGGCATACAATACATATATACGATATAATATATAATACGACACTTGTAATGATAATAAATGTTTAATGAAACACCACTCTGTCGACGAAACCCGCAGATTTTTACACGATTCGATTACGTCCGTCCGAGATTTCAAAACTGAAACCAAACTTTCAAACATACGCGAGTTCATACCAGTTTTTATTACGAGTTTATACTAAGTTATTCACACTGGGCTTCGGCAGTGGCGGCTTTGGATTTCGTACGACGTTAAAAAATATAATATAGATTATCGGGCTGTAAAAAATCGAATCGCCTCCACCCGTGTGCCGCGCAGCACGCGACAACAGCGTAGGTATAATGTAATGATAATATTTATTGCAGCGATCAGTTCGACGTCCTCGCTTTATAATATTATTATACCTTTTGTAGTAGGTATACGCATAATAATAATATTATTATTGTTAGTGCACAGCCGGGTAAACCCGCGTTTGTAGTGGTGTGAAGTGGGGTTTTTTTTTCCTGCACAGGTATTATATTCAGTATTATAATGTATACGTATCGATCGGCAAGCGAAAAATAAAATACAAATTTTAATACAATAATAATAATAGTAATAAAATATAACATAAAAATAAAGACAATTTAACGGTCGAATTAAATCTGGGTTGCTGCGACGGTCAGCGAGCGCGCGCCTGAGTGCACATCGTATTTCCACACGACGATGAGTATCTCCCACGACGGCTGAAGGTATAATAGAATAATATTATATTAATAGGTATATTATACACTATTGCCGAGATTCCGCTAAAAACTTACCGTCGGGCAGTGTCCCGTAGGCCACGGGATATTTAAATTACCATTCGCTCGTTCGCCTACCTGTATAATTAATATGCATACGAACCGAAGTACCTATTCGGGTTTTTGTCGCAAATAATAAATAAGGCACCTGTTGCTGGAAAATTCTGTACGATTTATCGGCAGCATTAATAATAAAAATATTATAATCGGGGTTCTCCGAGTTCGGGGTTTAAAGCACCTACTGCAAATCGTCAATATATTAATATAAGCACTTGAACGTAAAAAACTTCATAAAAAAAAAAAAAAAACGTTAAATATTAGTACTTAAAAGTTAAAATACTTGGAAATAAGCAAAAAAAGGCAATTTTAAAGATGTAAACCTCCACCATTTTTCCATAGAAATACAAAAAATACAAAAATATGATTAGGAAACTTTCATGTTTTCCATTTTATGTTTATAAATACTGTAGGTATTTGTAGCTGTGCTGAGTATATTTGAGATCTAAAACTCGATTAGTTATTGTCAGTGGCTACTGCTCGCGTGCGCCGTCTTATTTATTACTTTTTTTATTAAAAGTTGAAAGAAAAAACTATTAAAAAAAAAACATAAAGATATCGAAATAAGCAAAAAATGGTATTTTACATTTTATTTTTGAAAAATCGTAGTAACGACATGGAATAAACTGCTTACCACTCAGCTAGACGCTATGTCGAGTCAAAAAAAAAAAACAAGCACTTGCTTTTAATCCTGAACTCCGATCAAAATGTATATAAAATTACTGGGGTAGTGTACACGTCTTGTGATTTTCGAGTCTATATAAAACGAACAGCGGTGCAAACATTTGCGAATTTCTTACACTCTTCGCCTAGAAGACTTATCGATGATGACCGTCTGGATTGTAGATTCGTCGCTGGCGTTATTTACTTGTCTGCCGTTGTATCGGTCTGGTGATATTTCAGATCTGCTGAACGCAGTGACAAGTGTGCCAAACGAATAATTGGTGCATATTATGTTTAATGCTTGAATGGTATTTTTATTTTTGGTGGATGCCGGACTAGTCAATACCACTCAAACTTCGGATACTCTCTGGAGATTTGGCTCTACCGCCGCGTTACGCTTCTAAAAAACTGAAAAAATCCCTCTTAGAATTTTTACGAACTGTGACGCCGGTATAAGGGTGCAGGTATACGAAAGTATGTCATAATGTTCGAACTCGAATAATTGTGCACCTTTAAGCGGTAGGGTAACGTACACTTTATTTTCGATTCTGCGACCGACGAACGTATTGTTTGTAATGAATAATGATGCGTGTGGTTTTTGTGTCTAAAAACACTTTTTGCAGTATGAAAAATGCTTGAAATTTCAATTGTTTTTTTACATAGAAGACGTATTCATGAATTATAGCTGGTCCTACATGCCTGTGACGAATAATATTATAATGCCCGTTGATTTACCTTGTCTCTATTAAATGTAAACTACACGTATTTGAACGCAGTAATTTGGGTGGTTACGACCGAATATCAAATATAACTCTAAAACGAATCGTAATAACTATTTTTATTTTCTGTAACCACTTGGCAACCGTATAAATTAACAATTTTTTTTTTTTTGTCGTGAGTCGAAAACCAAATTAATGTGCGAGCTATTTGCCATTAGCTACCTATAAGGCCTGGACGAATTTGCTACAAACGCTGTGGCCAAGTCTCAAAGAATAATCTATCAATATTATTTTTGAAAACGGTCCAGTAGTTTCTGAGTCTCTAGCTAGCAAACATCAATTTTTATGCGCGCAGAGGTCGACCGGTTTCAAGAATGGGGTTCGGCCAAAGAAATCAGTCGTCGAGCGACGGCACTCATTCTTCTCGTTCTGGCATAAATATACGCAATAAACATTATTGTCGAAACGTGAAATCCGATAGGGGATAATAATTGTTCGAAAACTCCGGGAGACCTGTGTACACGAGAGTATTGGGTTCGCAGCCAGCGCGTCCGCGAACCACTTCGCTAGGGGTCGGATCGGGGGGGGGGGGGGGGGGGGGGGGGGGGGGGGGGTAGCGGAACGCGACCGAATTCTCGTGTCACGTGACAGCGCGATCGGGTGGGTCGTGCACGATTGCACGCACGATAATACCGTGTCTTCGTGTTGTTTTTGATTGTCTCGAAACATTATGTGTAAAAAAAACCACCAATTATTATATTCGTGGGCGCGCCAGAATGGGAATCGAAATGGCGAAACGGCAATTCGTACGGACGACTCGTGTCTTTCGGCGTGACGTTTCAGGTGCACGCGGCGCAACATTATCGGTATCGCGACGACTGTCGTCGGACGAGAAGGCTGAAAACTTCGGGGGAAATTCGGCGAGCGGTTGTTTTTTTTTTTATTTTTCGGGACCGTTCCGCGCCATCTACCGGCGGGCAGCGGCGCCAGTGGCGCAGACG
>JACXSJ010000626.1:0-26657 GCA_014851325.1 Pentalonia nigronervosa | reverse complement strand
GGACTGTACCGCGCGAATGCGAACGGGGCTAACGGGCCGCGGAAATCCCCCCCCCCCCCAAAAAAAAAAAAAAACTAAAGAGAGAAAAGAAGCTGCGACCGTCGCGATCGCGACACGAAGGCGGACGGAGGCTGGTCGGGCCCGACGATAAATATTTGGGCGCGTGCTCGCCACGCTTCGTCGTCGTCGTCGTCGTCGTCGTTGTTGTTGTTGTTGTTGTTATCGGCGACGATTTAGCGGTTGACGGCGGCCTCGTCCGTCCGCTGTTTGGACGATTTTCGGCGCGACTCGCGGCCACTTGTTCCGGTTGTCGGACGTCCGAGACTAATCCGCCGCCGCCCGCTTTCGAGCGATTTGAACGTTCGTCGGGCGCCGGGAAACGCCGCGCCGCTGCCACTGATCGACGGCGGCGGCCGTTTTTTTTTTTATTATTTCAACACAGTACACCGCAAACGAAGTGTTGTGCCGTCCGCCGCGGCACAAATATTCACGAGACCGTTGTCACCGTCGTCCGGCGTTTTTCTTCGGCGGGCGTGCTCGACCGCACCGGTTCCGTGTTTTCGGCCGGCGTTTCCGGAGCGAAAGAAATTTTTTCGAAAAAATCGCACGTCGCGTATCGCGGCGTGCGCGGGACGCGGGGTTGGGGGGGGGGGTCGCGTGGGAAAATCGGAATCGTGTTTTCCAGGCGCCCGGTTTGACACGGACGCGGTGCCAACGGTGGTTACGGTGTCGACATTACGTCCGCGGCCGGTTTCGGGCGTAACGCCGGCGGCGGACGTGCCCGCGGTTTTTCCGATTGACGGAAAATCGCCTTCCCGCAGTGCACAATCCTCGTCGCCCGTAACTTTTTTTTTTTTTTTTTCCATACGACCGACGAAACGAGCATTTTTCGACATACGGGATTTTTCGGGATTTATATTTATTCGTCCGCGGGGAGGACGGGTTCAATCGCCGAGGAGGTTTCGGTCGCAAAGCTATTAGACGGTTGACCGGGCGCGGTGCGATCTGGCACCCAGATTTTAAATTTTCGAAAAACCAGACTCGTTGCAGACTCGTGCTCGCCCTTTCCGCGTGTGGATGTCGACGACGCGTGCAACGCCATAATAAAATGCCCCCATCCATATTGGCAAAAATCGTTACGAGAATAATTATCGTTATTTCGACGATCCGTTCTTCTGTTTCGGTATTATATTATGACAATCATATTTACCTATATACCTGCATCGCATCGCATCGCATCGTCACGTGGAGGTCGTCCGAAGTTCAAGGCTGGCGGTACCTATATGTAGATACCAATAATTTTAACACGTGTTGTCGTTAATTGTTATTGTACACGCGGAGCGTGTTCGATCGTAGTTTTCTCTCGGAATTTTCATGTCGTATATTATTATTATTATGAGCTGCTAGGCGAGTAAGACGACGACCGTCGCTGTTGTCTTTTGTAAAAAAAAAAAAAATTCCCGGATGATCGCGTGTTTGGTTTATGATGATTAATTTGATACGACGTACGCCTCTATTATTTGCCTATACGCTTATGTTTTGTTTTTTGGAGAACCGCGTTAAAATTGGCAACAAAACGTTACAGGATTTCAAGTCTCTCTTGGATTATAGATGAGTCCCGGACCTACAGGACCAATCCGCAAACGACCTTGCAGGTGGATCGGTGTCCATTTTTGAACCGGACTATATTTTGAATGATTTAATGAACACTTGAAAAAAACACGCTCGACCGAAAACCATATTTTTAGTTTTAATTATAATATTTATACTTGTTATATATACCATAAAAAATGTATTTAATTAAGTAATGTTCTCGTTATGATTAATTAATGTCTATTTTTACGATTTAAGTCCTGGTTATTTTTTTTTCTTTTCAGGTCTTAGAAAAAGTCGAAAATACCGGTTTCATGTACACGGTTGCGCACCAACTGGAAAAAAATAAATTCACAATATTTTCGTTTTCGATAGTTTGTATTTGAAAAAAATATAAAGTTAAATATCATTGAGTGATTATTATTACTTACTGGCATTGGACCAAATTTTTGAAGTAAAAAGTAGTAAGAGCTATTTAAGCTTACATACTTATACGTAATATTTAAGTTATGTAATATCGTTGTGTAATATGTATTTGCTGTTGTCTATTTATTATATCCCACGAGGTCTATATATTATTATTATATTGAAATAGAGTCATAACGACGACACGCGTATGGGAATAGTTTTGGAAAAAAAATTGAAGGCAGTTACACGACGAAGTACCTATAATAGTTAGAAAAAAAAACACATATTACCGTAGACCGATGATTTTGCGAACTTTAATTTCTTCAATTGGCTTCGTGTAAAAAGTGTAAAATCGCGCAATCGCGGGTGTCACACTGGTCAGATATAATATCGAAATCCCAATAATATATACGGTGTTGCGATGACGATGTCCGCTAAGCGCAATATGCGTCCTACACAGGTCCTCCTAACCTATATACCGGCCCAGAATAATTTAATAGAACATTATATCATTATTATTTAAGGCTATCCGTGCGGCGGCAGAGTTACCAGAAAGTTTTAAACCCGTCGTTACTCTCTCCACCCCCTCCTCACCGCACGCCGCGCCGCGGGAATTTTCGTTATACAATAAGTGCCTAATACTATACGACGGTTGATGTCGGAGGGAAAAAAAAAGTTTTTGGACGTTAAGTAGTTTTCTAATTTACGCGCCAACCGACGACGGACGCGGACACTATATACTTATACGACAGTCGAGCGGTTGCGGGTGGTCATTGCGGGGTAGGTAACTGCACATTATGCGCGGCGGTCCCCTACCGGAGTTTGCAGGGCTCTGAAAGTGTGACGGTGGCTGCCCACCACGACGGAAAAACAACAACAACAACAACGAAAAAAGGCCGTAAATGTGAATGCGGTATCGCTGCTGCACGCGTACGTTCGTAGTTTGTTTAGAGTTATTAGAGTTAATTCCTTTGGAGTTTATTGTAGCTTTATGCGAGTACCTAACTACGACTACTGTAAACGTGATATATTATACTATTATCATGTCGGAAACGTACGAGCGTTTAGGATTTAACAAAATATAAAAAGAATACGTTACGCTATTCGTTTGAATATTAAAAGAAAAAAAAATAAAAAATTAGAGGGTCTTTTTTTTTTTTTTTTAAACATAAAGAACGTAGACGCACATCCCCATTATAAATAATAATAATATAATACATATTATTATATATTGTACGGGGAATAGTTTTTCATAAAATAATAATATATTTTAAAATTTGACAATCATATAATATTATACTCTAATAATCTAATTATTATTTTTCCAAAGATATTTTTTTTTTCATATTTTTTTTAATGGTTTTTTGTTCTTTCGTTGATTTTTTAACTCCGGGTGTTTTATGCACATGTCGACCTAGATTCGTATTTTTGTTACGGAAAGCCATGCGTCAATTATAAATAAAGCTCTACAGCTTACAATACCTAATAAAAATTGTTATCATTTTGTATCAATAATTATTACTAAGTGGTTATTAGGTACTAGGTACACATTTACAATAATGTTCTTCTGTTTTGAAAGCTGCACATGTTGAATAGTATAATATGTACTGTTAAATGATATTATACGGAACAAACTTGCTACAAGTATAAGCTTACGAAATGTAAAAGCTTCTTAACTTTATTGACGGCGCATGTAAAAAGTAATTTATATAATGTCTGTAATACTTGATTCTTAATTTATTCGCATCCATTATAATATATTGAGGACGGAGGAATTTACCTTCAGATTGTAGTCTATAATATCAACATTTATGCAATCATTTTTTTTTTAAATAGTCGTATATATTTGTAGTGATATATTATAATATAATTTTTGCGAGATATTATCTATATACGGTAATAATTCGTATTATTAACTGATAAATTTATATTTTAGATTCACTAACAAAAAAAAAAAAAAAAAAAAAATATGGAAGAAACACTATTATAGCACTATTTGCTTTATTCTTTATTATTAGTATTATGGGCATCATTTTCTTTATGGCACAAACCGTGCCAAATGTCATCACTTACATGAATAACTGATCCCGTGGATATTATACGGTTCATATTTATTTTTTTCATGACTGCTCTCATCATATAAGTGGTTGATCGATCTAAATCTGATGCATCAGATGCTGAAAACGTTTTGAAACGCGTGGAAATATTATTTGATTTCTCTTTTTCGTGCCGTCGAAATCGTCCGCAATGAACCCATTACAAAACTATTGACTACTACAGTGACATATTAATGTACATCGCGTTCATGATATTATTTTGTGGAAATAACTGCGACACGAAACGATTTTTGTTTTCAATTTATTATTTCGTTTAGAATTTTCTCGACACGACGGTTACGAAGAATAATATCGGTGTGTGTGAGCGATATCCGTTACGTTCTAAAGTTTCCGCGTTTCTATATAGATTATATTATAGTCTCGTTTCACTACAACGGGATCGATATTATTAGTTTCGAAAAATTTGCAAACAGTGGCCATATATATATATATAGTAACTATACGCACAGTGTATAATAATAATAATAATAATAATAATAATATACTCCGAGTACGCGCCCGCATTCAACTATTTTCTCGGGTTTTTAAACTTGGGCGTCGATAAAAATCTAAAAAGTTTTAAAAAGGTTTGAACGGTATACGATATGTATATCGTCACTTAAAAAAATTAAATTATTGAACAGAGGGTGTTTATACCCAATTGCACTCAATATAAGTGTGTATAACCTTATAGTCCGTACACCAATTGCGCTGCGCTGACATTAAAGGGACACTGCAGCGGCAGTACGGGTACACGCACACGCACCAGAGCTGTTACGTATATTTTATATTGTCGTCGGAGGGTCGATGGACCAATTACGAGTGTGTGTGCATTCCAAAACGTACCAATTACACTCCGTACAATATACATATAATACGAACGACGAAAAAATAAAACCGTATTAAAATAACAGTCAATTTAAACAGCCATATATTGTACGACGAGACTACTATCCCGCCGTCCGACCGTGTATCGTTATTATACGTCACGTGCGCTTCGAGTACGGAACGCATTACGCGTTATGCACACACGATATTATATGATTGTTATTATGTAGAACGAATACGCGTCGGTCACTATTGAAATCAATTGTACGCTATTATAACATGGGACTAAGAATAATAGGCCCGTAACTGTGTTTTAATTTTGTATACCTCGGCGATGCCGACGTATAATATATTTATTATTATTATTTAATGCACGCGTGCGCTTGATGTCCTAATACTACATCAAGCGTCAATTATTATTAACCTGACCAAACCGACGAATAGCACTTTTAATAATGATACTGACGATGCGATAAATATATATCATATTGTTATGATGCACGATCGTGTTGTATACGAAATTATAGTATCGTGTGCGTTGTACAATATAGCGGGCCTATGACATTATATTATTGCGTTTTCGAGTGTCTTTTAAAATCGCAATCACTTAGACAAATGGTGCGTACTGCTGAGGACTGAGTTGGACTAATCACGGGATTGTAACACGTATTATATAACTATTATATATATTATATATATGATCACACCGCACATTCACACCACTGCGGTATACAATACGTTTGAGTTTGAAAACCAGACCGTTTCGTCAAATTTCAATTCAAATAATGTCTAATAGATCTAATAATGACAGTATATAGTGTTCCATGGGGTAGAAAGTTGTAATAGACGGTTTAAAATCGTAATCAATGCGTACCTATTGTTTCTTTATTTCCAACGCTTTGTTTTTTTTTTTTTAAAAAAAATATTTTTGCAGCAAAATATAACGATAAACATTATTTCCTTTAATTAAATACCTACTTCGACTTACTCCATATATGCAGATTGTCAATGTTTCTGTGATAAACATGCAATAATATATTATAATGACTTGTATGTTTTCGAAAATTATATCATAACATTTCACCACGAAAACCGTTCAAATTGATTCTCTGGTGGTCCGCAGTGTGCTGGTGACCTTTGCTGGAGTGCGGAATTTTTTTGAAAATATGTCAGCCCGCGAAACGTAGTAGGAATTTTCATTTTTCGTCGCGAGACAGTCGGGGTGAGCTAGGGTTAATCTAGTGCCGACGGTTTTTTTCTCGTCGCCATCACTTTATAAAAGTGCGTAAAATGTAATCTTTCTTTTTACCCTCGTCACGATGCAAGTGTTAATCGCCATATCGATTTTTGACCCTCTCCCCCCAACCAAGAGTTAATAATAAAAATGAAAAAACAGTAGTTTGTGTAGTGCGTACGTATTAAAGTGTAAGTGCGTCATTAATGGCGGTCGTCGTCGGGAGTTGCGCGGATATGGAGGCAGAGGTGTAGAAACGGTATCGGCAAATCGGTGAGTACCGTCCCAGAGACTTATATTTTTAGTTATGATGTATAGAAAATTGTACGGCGAATCTAAAGTGACGATAAATATATAGTTATTACTTATTCGATATTATTATTATCGCACGTCATGATATTACGTGAGCCGCAAGGATAACTGCAGACTATAGGTACCTACAGTTGTTCTATTATTATAATTCACAAGACAGTGTTGAAAAATAGCTTAAAATCAATGCTAAGGGCAACTAGTCAGACAGTTAACTAGAGCCGAAACGTCTAAAGTCGGATGTGGATAGTGCTCTTATCCAGTTACACCTCCTTGTCAGTAGCTTCGCGGAGTTCTTTCAATGCTCACCCCCGTCGAAAGCACGTAGAAGGCAGCCCCCTCATTATATGACGTGGGAAGTGGACCGTGTATTGAGTGGACTCGATCACAATCTGAACGGTCTCTAATTTTCCATTTGTGGAGCATCTCTCCGGAGCGGAGTGTTCTATGCGTAATCGATTAAAACGTGTTGCCCTGCATTCTTTACGTGTTATAGGAGCTGTCCAGGGGAGACGAGAGTGTCAAGTTTAATAGAAAAGCAGTAGCAGTTATTTATGATAGAATTTTCCAGTATCGGTCCGTGATGCTAACATACTGGTTTTTGACCACTTAAATACACGTGTACTCTATATTTCAGTCCAAAGGCCTGGTTTTGACGTGTATTGGTGTAGTGGAGTAGAAGTATTTGATTAGTAGATGTTTTGACCACACGCACTCTTTGCACGTGGCTCTTTTACGTTAAATATTAATATATTAATTATATATTATGTATATTATAAACGGATGTCCCCTCGATTTGTTCCCTTTGGGTCTACGATTTTCAGGTTTTTTTTTCGTTCCCGAAATTTCATTTTTTTTTTTTTTTTGCTTTTTGTATTTGAGCATATTATATATTATTATTATTATTATTTGTTATTATATATTAGACTATGATATTTTACAGGCACATGTGAATAAAAGTATTTTGTTATAACTTTTTGTCGAGCCGTCGAAGTTGTACCTATACGTTAAGAATAGGTATATAAGCCGGAGAAAACTTTTTCTTGGTGGAAGTTTTTTTTTTTTGAATTATGGATAGATAAATTAAACAAACTGATTTATACCTATTAGCTATTTGTATTATTTTACGATCACCACGCCATACTGTGGCCGTTCAAATATTGTATAGGAGTCATTTAATGACAGTTTTTTTCTTTAAAAATAAACCTTGTTTTTATTTTAACTATATTATGTATAATAATTTATTATATATTACATAATCGTTAAAATGACACTATTTTCGTTACCTAACATTGATGAAATAAAAGTCATAAAAAAAAACAAGTATCTGTTAAACTAACAGTTAATAGATTCAATCAATAACTAGAAAAAAAAATATCATGCGATAGCTGATGAAATACGATGGATTTGTTTTATTAATTCGTTTTGGTTTATATGCACAAAAAAATAAAAAATGTTACCACTCGGGTATATTTATTGTACCAAATTATAACTTACAGGTTGCAGAATTTTCAAAAGAAAAATAATATATATATATATATATAATTATACATATATAATATTACACACAACATTCTCGTTGAAATAGGAATATATTATTTAAATTTTGATCAATCAACAGTGCATGTATGTAATATTACCTGCATAATCTGAACCACATAATATGCAACCAATTAGGCGGCTTTCATTTGGGCGAATGACCCAAAATCGCAAATCGTTTAGGCGAACACCACTGGTATATCTAATACATAGTTTGAGCGAGCTTTTATATGTATATTTATGAAATATATATGGATTAATACGTTTTCCTTCCCATTTTTAGAAACATAGGCTCTCAGTTAACTCTAACTGGTATGGTTAAAAATGTATTACATTATATTATATTTATTCGCTGAATTTTTTTATTAGCATGGTATCTATATCTTATATCTATTTGTTTAATAAAATGTATTCTAGAATTAATTTTTAGTGAAGTTTTTGTTTGAATTTCTTTTAAAATATTAATTAATTGATAAATATTAGGATGTGGATGATATAAAATTGTGCGTTATAATTACTGTTAAATGATTCAGCCTCATTAGTAGTATCTACAATGTTCGCGATTTGTAGTTGTAGTAAAATAGTAAATAGTAAATATAAAAGTTGTTATATAGGTTTGTTACTTCCCTATTATTCAATGATTTATAAATTCACCTAAACGATCGATTAATTTCTCGCCCAAAAATATATGCTCTAATTAGGTAAATTTTGGGTCATTCACCCGAATGAATGACACCCAATCAATTTGGTAGCGAATATTGTAATTATTCTTTGCCGGTACACTCGAACACCATAGCATGGCCCACATCCCCAATCTATGCCGATAACTTTAACAGGTGGTGTCGCCGCTGCGCCGTGTGATTGTATGGACAGCCGCTTATCATACACACGTCTGTCCGTCACGACCACCGACGGGTTGTACGGCCCGTCGTCGTTTTCGTCCGCCGTTTTATCATCGTGGCGTACGACTTACTCTCTTTTCCGTCAGTATTTCAACTTAACTAATATACGTCTGTAATTTTGTACAGTATAGGTACCTACAACAGAACTGTATTACGTCATGCCTGGCCTGGACGTTATAATAATATCAACGGGACTATAATGTTATTATATCGAACCTTTCTCATTCCGTTTCCAATTCGCGATGGTCATCTGCTCTAACAATCACTCTAAATAACGGTATATTATGTCCTTGGACTTGGAAATACTGAAAAGAATCCCATACTTGTCTTGCGACTGTCAGAAGCTCGTAAAATTACGCATTCTACGCATTACATTAAGCACAGGCGCAGTGAGTCGTTAAAAATAAAACTGTTAATGGTGGTGCCTATACTGCTATAATATAGTGCTTTAGAGGCGTTTTTCTAGGACACACGACAATGTCCTTGAGTGTCTAAATATTTTTTTGTAGAAAATTAACTACAAAAACATAAAATAAAATGTAGATACCAACAAGTTTATATCAACAGTACTAATATAACATTTATTTCACAACTATCCAACAAAGACAGTGGTTAACGTAAGTATATCCTCTATTGTTGTTTTAAGGTCATTGTAGTAGACTTGTAATTTACATCGGCCATTACGTTGCATGTTAATTTTTTATCCTCTGCACGACCGTATAGAAGAAGTGAATTATCTACAGTATATTAGTACTTACTACTTATAATGTGTTAATTGCATATTATACTCACCTATTTGCTCTACTACAACTTAACCATTATTTTCTCAAATGTCGAGTGTACATAAATACCATACATACTGAAAATAAACTAAATTATGAAATTCGAATATGATGGAATAAGCATACAATTACTGGTCATTGCATACTATATTTTGTGGAACATAAAAGTAAATTCCTAATAACTCATAAATAGTAAGTATGTTGTCTAAATGTTTTTTTTATAAATTTATAATTTATTTACATAAGTTTTAACTAGCTCATAGTGAAACATGTATGTCGATTGCTCTTAATAATGTACTTTAAATATTTTACAAGAAAGTAGTTTTACTATACGAAAATTAGATAAAAACTTTTTAATGTATTTTGTACCATTTACGATTTTAGGTTTTTATACTTTGTATGTATAAAATATTTATATAACCTATTTTAAGCTCGTTGTGTCCGTTCATAAGATCCGTTGCTATGGTTATTACTACTATTATTAAAAGCGTGTAAATTACTCTGAGAATTACATCGTATTTGTTATTAGTTTGAGTTTAGATATTGTCTACTTAAACTTTTACAACTATTACTTTTAGCACTTTAATTTAGACTATTTTACAATCACAAATTGAAATTAACGTTTAAATAAACTGCAAATAAAAGTAGTTTATCAAGATTTTAAAAAAAAAATTGCCTCAATAATTACAATAAAATACACTACCTACAAAAAATACCCAATTCAATTTTAATTGGAGTTTATTTAATAAGTCATATATGTATATTGCTTGTAGTATTTTAATTTTAGACTCGTGGTCGTAGGAAAATGTTTTTTTCTTTGGATTTTTCTTATTTGTTTATTTTTATTGAAACAAGTACAGCAGATTTCAAAACAAACTCTTGAAATTATTTAAAACTTTATAAACAGTTCATATTGTAATCAAAAATTAATTGTTACCAAATATTCTACTAGTTTTAAGTATACACAATTATAGATATTTTAATTATGATTTGGTATTTTTGACTTATTTAATTCAAATATCTCGTTACTTTTAATACCTTAAATATCTGGATAATGTTAAATATGCTTAAAAAATACGAATGCATAAGAAAACGATTAAATATAATTTTAATTGACTAATGTTAATAATTTGGTTTAGATAAATGCCGGTTTTATAAAATATGGACTAATTAGTATATAATATATTAAAATTTAAAAGAAAAGCCATGCTATAGATATGTAGTTAAGATCGTACATTTTTTTTTTGTTCAATGTGAAACATAGAAATAGTATGACGTGTATAGGTACCTAAATAAATAAGTACATTTATTGATATCGAATATAATTTTTTAGTATAGTCTTGAATAAGCTTGACGTAAAATAAAGTACTTGATATACTTGAAATTATGCCCAGATAAAACGGTTGATGTAAATATTATACTTGTATATAAATGTATAAAATAATACGTCATGTTTATTTTTATCTACTATAGGTATTATACTTTTTTAATACACAAAATACATTATCAAGTTATATGGTAGCCCTTATTGAACTCTCGAGTTTATACTACTGACGTGGCTCAATCGCCTAAGTTTATATCAATTTTTTGAAATACGATACTTGGAATATAATACGACATAATATCTCATTTATGTATTTATATATTTCTCCATAATATTTACGGGCTTAGATTGATACGCGTCTCCTCCACCCACTTTAGTACGCGACTGAAAGTACGTTTATCGAAGTTATCTCCGTAAAGTTCATGTAGTCTGAATGTATAAATACTATATTACACAATATTAAAAAATCAATAAATTATTATTTTTTTTTGTTTACACTTTTTTAATTTGAAAAACACGATTAAACGAACTTATGGCATAGCAGATGGAATACTTTTGAGTTTATTTCATCGTCTAAATTGTATTTTACTCAAACACTCATTATGACTGAACTAAAAAATATCTGATAGTTTAAAATTTCAATTAATATTAACGGTTCTGGCCTGTTTTGATTTTTATTGAAAATAATTTTTCTTGTTCAGCCATACTAATAATACAATACCTACAACGAAACTAAATCAAATAAAAACAAAAGGTCTCCATTTATACGTACACGAGTTATGATTTGACCTTATGCTGCAGAATAAGAAAAACACATTGACTTCATCGGTGTTTTCGGCACAAAAACACATAAATATCATGTATTACACGTCACATTTGAAAGGGCGATATTTTTTATTTATTTCAAGTTATATTTTCTACAGAAACTGTTCTTGTTCTCACCAGTCACCTCTAACACATATCGATATTCGTACCAATAGTATACCTACTGTTACACCTAAACCCAGGTATATAGTGATGTCATATATAATATAGGTAATAAAACTTTCTATGATGAATAAAAAATAGCAAAAGATAATCAAATAAAAAAAAAAACACAATATGAATTTCAATTAAAAATTTAACAGATTTTTAACAAAGTTCAGTTTTTTTTTTTTTATTTAAATAATTTAATAGTTTATTTTGTTATCTTTGTAAAAGCCGGATCAAACCTGTTTCATAATTATTAAAATATTTAAAAGTCAGTACTTTTTTTAAATTTTAAATGGATACTGATTTATAAATTGCATTTTGTTGAACAAAATAGTAACAATTATGTATAAACTGTTCTCAATAATATTTAAAATTATTAGGCTTGTGATTAGAAATTGATAAAAACATTAGGGCTAACTTATTTAAATTCGAATGTGTCTTGATAAAAATGATTTGGACAATTTTGATCTATTAGGCGGCAGTGGCGGTCAAATGATTTTGTTGTGGGGGGATGTAACCGATTTTTTAACATAGGATCACGACATTTGATCATTAAAAACATAATGAATGCAGTTATCTTTTTAGAAGTATGTATTAAAAGCTATTATAAATATTGAAAAAAAGGTCACTCCATTTGACCGCCACTGGTAGGCAAATAATATTAACTATTATTTGTCTATAGGTACTTTTTGATTGCTTTTATTTGAACTTTTTTATTAATTTATTATTTGTATATAAATTACTAATAACACTAAGTAGGTATAATATCAAGTCATTGATTTTATATTCAAATACTCCGGGGAACCGTTCTCACTCTAATTTATTGATACTGTTTTGTATATTTTATCGTCTTTGTTTAACACAGAAGATCGCTTTATAAGGGAAACGGAGATGTAAAAATATTTTCGATATAACATAGCATCTCGCTATAACTGTGTAATATTGGGACATAGAACAATTTTACTCAATTTAATTATTGTTTTAAGTTATTAAGTTAATGTTTTCTGAGAAATAATCAGACTTACGCATATTGTATCGCGTACCGAATTCTGTCATATATAATGCGCACAGCTTTCAAAACAGCAAATGTAATAACTTATATTTTTCCGGTTAAACCGCTAGCACGGGGAAACAGCGTGAACATTATCCCCCCCCCCAAAAAAAAAAAATAAAAAATAAAAAAAAAATGTAATAACTATAATAACTTGCTACTTTGTCTCATGGGAGTGCATGATGTTTTATAGGCATTTCGACCTATTTCCGACAAACTGTCAATTACCTTTGTAACCGTTATAGTGGCTTTATTTGTAATTGTACGTAAATTAAGTGAATCATTATAAATTATTATTAATACGTATATTCTCAACTTTGTAATTTTGAAGTGACTTATTCAAGAATATTTCACGTTAGGTAAATACTTGAAAGTTGAAACTATTCGACATTTTGTTAATTAATATATTTTCTATACACAATTCAATTTTCAAAGTATTTAGACTTATATTTTTCAAGCGGTTTATATCACGAACTTATCTGCACAATTGTTCAGTAATATATGTAGTACGTAGGATTTATAAATTAATGATAACAATGATAAACTAGAATAAAATATTATGACAATTAATTATATACGTATCTTTGGTAATCATTGATTTCTAATAATATAAAAATAAATAAAATATTAAATAAAGTAATAAAAATTATAAAATATCTTTAGAAATAAAGGTGACAAAAACACCGTCAGAATTGCGTCTCGTAGGTGCCTATGCAATATCATTGAATTCAAATTGAACACATCCATTGGTCATATTACAGTAAACTACTCGAGTACGAGGTGCATTCAAAACCTAACGTAGGTACGCAGAGCGACTTCCCCGAGGTTTTGTGTGCCTATATTGATAAGTGGTGATAAAATATTATGATTTTACAGTGATATAACAGTGTGTTCAATTCTGATATCGTGCTTACAAGTTAAAAATACGGTAAAACTCGCATAAGACGCTTTCCTGATTAAGACGCTCTTTTGAGTTGGTCCCTTGTTGAGCGTCTTAAACGAGTTTTACCGCTGTACTTACAAATGACAGACTAAAATTTGGCTTGTTCGAGACAATAATAAGAACGTCCCCCGTGTTCCGATAAGTCAACCGGGATATAGGGTTTTGTGGATAATCAGAGTGGGTCGTACTTACAAATTCTGAATTAGCGCTTACAAATACTTACAATTAATGATTTACTGGACAATGAACAAATTTGAATTCGCGTGCGGACAATGTAGAACAGTCGACTTTGCACTGGCACGTGTTCACATCTTTTGAAATACCATTCCTACAGATCATTTATTACAGTAGAAGACGACGGTATATAATATACCGTATTATATTATTGCGTGTGTGCGTCTCATCAGTAATTACTGTTATGTCCGTTGACTCTTATTAAAGTTGTACGAACGCAAAAGACAAACGTTTTATTTTTTCAAAAATCTATAACGCGACATGCAAATACTCGTGTCGTTTTTATACGCTGCGCAGTGTGAACGTGTCAGATGATTCGTCAAGCCTCTATATGTTAATTATACTCCCTCGGCTGGAATGCAACTCCCGGGTGTGCACTTGATATTAATTTATAATTTATTGTTTATTTAGATTTTTTTTCCCATGCCGCACAAAAGAAATTGCAGCTCACACTCGTGTTGTGCATATTATACTCTCGGGCACGCACGCACAAACGTTCTTTCCCTTTTCTTGTTTTATTTTATATAGGTAGGTGTTATAATATGTACACATTCGCCGCCTCTTCCTACACATGTAATAATATGACTTTCGCAACTAGACGTCCGACGTTTTTTGTATTTTTTGTATTTTTTTTTTTTTTAATGAGACGATATGCGACGACAATTTTTTGCGAACTGTCGTAACACAGGACGAGTCCGGGAAACTAAGTGTAGACCTGGACACGTACCAAGAGGAGGCCGACCACTGCGGTAACAAAAATGCGTATTTCTATGCATCTATTCCACCCATTGTTTTTTTTTCCCTCAATCCTGTTTTCTTTTAGTAGATTATGCTCGTGTAATATACATAATTTATTACGATAGAGATACGACAATAATATATTTAAAAGTGTCTGATAGGAACGTATATTCACTCCTACAATATATATGTATATTGTATATATGTGTATGAATGTATATTTGTATTGTACGTATTCTTCTCCTGTACTTTAATCAAGTACGGCTGTAGGGCAAACATCCAATTTGAGTTGGATTGTTCGGACACGATTATTATTACATACAGTCATTGACTTTTGAACGTCCGAAAAAATAATGCATTTTATTTGAAAATTATACGTATTCTGTAATAAAGTATATGACCCTTGAATTACGGTTGAAACATATCGAAAACAAAACTACGGATTTCTATCACAGTGAACCGTGAAAGAAGTGTCCTTTAGCAGTAGACTATACAATCGTATAAAAAAACACTGAACAATTTTGTTTTTTGCAAGATATCTACTCGGAATTGGGTTGTAATTTATGATTTTTGACTTTAATTGAAAATGAAAAATATAAATTTATCATTGTCTTTCGTTCAACAGATTTATATTTTATTTTTGTATGACTCGGGATTTTTTTTTTTGTATTAGAATTTTTGAATGTATATGATTACTGTCATCAATTAAGAGAAAACTATTATTTGTTAAATGTCTGTAAAATAATTACAGAATGTAAATAAATGATATTAACGAAATAGTGTGTTTTATGTAGTATGTGTTCGTATATTTTTATATAATGCTTTCTTAAAATTGAAAAGTAGAAAAATCGTATTTACATTTGAATATCCAATTTTGTCGAAATTTGTGCTTCAAACAATATTATAAATAAAAAAAAAAAACAGTGATTACATTTTTTATATTTTTTAACTCGATGTCACTTGTATTACATTTTTAAGATTTTGACAGAGAAATAAAAATCTTATGAATGTTTGCCGTAAAAAAATCATCCTCTATGTTTATTATAAGTACACAGTAATACCTATGCATGATTGGAAATCATTGTACGAGTATTAGCTGTTATCACACTTTCAGGTTTTTAGCAATTATAATATTATTATAATAGGTATACTATATGTAGTAATGAATTGTATTCTCGGCGTATACTAAAACAAACAATAATAATAATAATAATAATAATAATAGTGATTATCGGACTATTTTCTGTATATTTGGTTAATCATACAACGGTTTTAGAGATATCAATAAGAATCACAAGTCAAGTGTCGCCAATAACGATTATATTATATAATGACAAAGTCTTCTGTCAGGACGTCTTAAATTATACTCCTATTAACCGCCGTGCTGTATTTCGTCAATTTATATTTATTTCGTCATATTTAAATACATCCGCCATTAATCCCTGCATTAATCTGTTTTCTTCGCGGAGCTTATACTCAATATACTTTATCATGTCCACTTCATTTATTCCACTTTATACAATGACGTTATTTTATTCTACGCGCGTTATACTTCATTAATTTTTTTTCGACTATTAATCATTATTCATTAATATCAATATTTCTTTGTAAGCGTTAAACATAAAGCAAGTAGTCTGGCCACGGTTCTCTGCGACTACAGCACAGTGTTTCGTTTTGTTTTACGAATAACGTAAAAATGACGTGACACGTTGTACACATAATAAAATATATAACATTATAAATTTGTCCATAGTAAATTGTAAAGTTTATTTATATTGTTCGCATACGACTTGTAGATAATATGTATAGTAATATGTACAGTCATTATAGTTGCCGGTAAACAGCTAACGAAATCTAACGAATTTTATTTGCGTTTTTTTAAATTTAATGTGGAATATTGAAAAAAAATTGAAAATTCTCGATAAAAGTAATAACGTTTTTCGCAATACCATTTTGAACGCCCAATTATGTAGGTTTATAATGTACTTAAAGAATTTATCACAAAATATGTTATCAAGTGTGACTGTAATTTACATATAACGCAATATTCGTGGATATTTTTTCATTTAATATATATTTTGTATTCGTTATTTATATAATTTTATTCGCATTTAATTAGAAACAATATTTATTTTATTCTGCCGCGTTACAAAATTAATTCAAAATGAAAAGTATGTTTAACTAAACACTTTTTTTTCATATTTAATATTTTTGTTATTATAAAACGATTACGAAATTAAGCTAACTTTGAACATCTTGTGCCACAAAAGCTAATAGGTAATTTTCAATTTAAAACGTGTTTTAAATTAGTATTCATAACATATTTTATCACTACCTATTAATTTACAATATTTAAATAAAGTATTTAATTTAACACCTATAGTAAGAAAAGAAATAAATCATTTTGGAAATCGAATCATTCCTCGTGTTATATTTTATTGCACTTATGCATATATTACAGTACAAAAAAAAAAAACCACGAGTTTTATCGTTGTTATATAGAGATATTATACATACATCTGGCACGACTTAATTGTGAATAATATCAATGTATAATTAATTACAGAACAAAACATTATGAAAAACGATTGGTCACAAAAATAAACTTTGTGGTGTTCGCAGTTGGTGTATAGTATAGAACTGGCGTCCTCCAGTTTAAAATATAATTGTTATTGTGTCTTGAATCTTTCATTTTTTAAGCAAAAACAAAACGTCCCATTTTCGCAATAGACCCTAGTTTTTGTTTTGAGATTCAAAAATATTTCTCTAAAAATGTCAAATCTATCAACGACCTGTAATCCAGTATAGTTCCAACTACCCGTTTAAAGTTTAGACCTGGGTTTCGACTGAACTCAGCGGCGACGGTGGTGGATGTAGGTGATTTATTATTATCGCCATGAAAACCACGATATTAAAACGACCTGTAATCGCGGCGACGGCGGCGGTGATTGTTAATTGTTATCTTACTTTGTTTGGTACTATTATTATGGTATATTATACAATATATATATGGGTACGTGAGTAGGAACCAGGAGGGCGTATATCGTATTATAATACAATGTCATTACTTACTTATAGTGCATACAATAATAATAAATGGTATACTCGTTATGGGAATTCGTCAAGACGACACGTCATTTGTGCAAAACGGCAAAACCGCGTCGTGACGTCACCGTGTAGTATTAATAATAATGATATATATATATATTATACACGCGTATGCGATATGTCGGTTACGTAATAGTTTGCTGTTGCACCGGCGAAATGCATTTTACAGTGCCGCACGCGTCAAGGTTAGCCGATGGCCAGGCAGGATTCGCAATAGTATAGCGGAAAACGTGAATTATCATCACCAACGATCATCGTCATAATCCTCAATATATAATTATCATCAAATTGTGTCGAGTCGTTACGGTTGGAGGCTATTATAATGCGTATTATTATTATTATTTATTCGCGTGATGCGTCCCCGCCGGCACTAGGTGAAAATCAAAAGCGGCGGCGGCTTCAGTTGTACTAACAGATAGGGCCGCCCAAATAACCGTCGGCGGCAATTATCTTCATTCGCAATATTCAAGGCCGTAACTGAAAATAAATTTCGAGGGAAGTACAATTTTTTTTAATAGCTTTATTCTTAATACAATTACATATAGTCAATAAACTAAATTCACTACTAAAATGTATCTACTTCTAAAAATTTCAGGGGGGGAGGGGTCCGGACCCCTGGACCACCCAGTTACGGCCTTGGCAGTATTGTGTTATTATTATTGAGCTAGGACCTTTTAGAACATAACATAAATCCTATATAAGTTGTTGAAAAGAATAGCTCAAATTTTTTTATCCAAATATTCCTTAAAATCCTTTCGAGAATCTTTAGGACTTCATAATCTTGATGCAATGTTAAATAAGGTGATATAATATTCGTCTTTTATATTTTAAATGGTTTTTTCATCTGCCCTGAGATCTTAGCCCCAATTAATTTCCGTATTTCTCATAAACAAACTCGTAATACAGATTTATTTCATTTTATAAAACAAACACTGCTAAAAATGCTCATTCATCCCTAAAACTCTTCTTTTAGCCAATACTATTTATACTTGGTTTTTTTAGTATGGAATGTCAGTCTTTCAAAGATTTTTTTTCCAAGACTGGTACACCACATATTTTATGCACTTATTTAATACTTTTTTCTAGTATTTTTCTAAAGAAAAAATGCAAAAAAAAAAAAATAACTCTTTTACTAGCAAATAGTAGTCAATACTAAGATAGTATAACTTCACAATAAACATTGTCGCACAAATAAATTATATTCTATGGTGATTTGTGGCAAAAAAAAAAATAAACAACTGGGGTGGTAGAATATTATTTCTACCGTCGTCGGGCGACGCACATTAATTATTATGTCGTATTGCAGTTAACTACATAAATTGTATGTGAATACCTTTATTTAAATATAATGCAATTATTTGATTCCACGTTTGCATACAACGTGGTTGAATTGAGAGGTGATACAAATTTTTTTTTTTTTTTTGGGTGAGAGGTTTAAATAAAATGTACAAAAAATCAACACCTCCCACTACACTCACACAATCATGACCAAATTACGCCACCGAAATCACTACCTACCTATACGTTTATATTGGAAATTTAGAAACACAATATTACAATTCGTTATCACAATAGGAAACGTCGACGACGATTTATCGTGCGTTTTGATCATAATATTATTACTATTATTATTATTGTTGTTGTTGTTACATTCGTGCGGGCGTTTATGATCTGCATTACTCATTGCAGCGAGTATTTCGTCACATTATCGGAATTTTTTTTTTTTTTTTGTTTTTTATACGAAGATTTCCCGGAAACGGTTCGACGAAATCGTATATTACTATCCCCAATAACACACGCCACTGCGCGATAACACAATACCACGCGTGTAATAATTATGCATACCCAATTTTATGATGTCACTAGTTATTATCGTTGTACCGAGTAAATATTTCATAGTTTTTACAATGCGGTGCGCCGGATTGCTGTTGTTGGGTAATTATTTTTATGTACGGTTAGGAATAATAATAATAATAATTACAAGTCGTATTCTCGGTAGAAATGCGCATCGCCGCTTTTTTCGGTCCGCGGAAAACGACTTTTTCTCGTTACTCGGTTTTTATCGTCAATAATACCGAACGAGATAAAAACGCACGACCGGTTCGCCGACTTAAGTATTTGACCGTCAAACAACCTACATACATACGTGAAAAAAAAAAAAAAAAGCGAAACTGTTATACGAATAAATTACGAGAGCATTATCATTAAGGTTAGCAATGATCAGATTATTAGCGATAGACAATACATTTACTATAATATCGGAGACAACTGTAAAACGACGAATATTTATTTGGTTGTCTCGGAACGCGTCGTCTGCGTGATATCTGTTTAAGATCGATAAAATGCGTCACGTCCACTCGTTGGAAATCGATCGAGAATTGAAGTCTGTCCAAATCTGTTTGTCGTGATATCTACGATAGCGTGTTGGTTTATTGAACAGTTGCACAAAGAAAAACGCGGGGTAATTTTTTTTTAAACAAGACAATATTCAAATTCAATAAATTAAAAAAAAAAAAAACATTTCCTGAAAATTTTCCTCGTATCATTCCCGTGGCAATGTTTTGAGTCAACGCTCAATCTGAAAATTTATATTTATTGTTGTTAACTGTTTATATCGCTATTCGTTTCAGCATATATTATATTGGATCAGGCTATATACTACAGTGTGTAAGCTTATTAGTACAAATATTAAAATTAATACCGTTTCATTACTTAGTTTTATTACTTCGGATAAGATGTTTATATTATATTTTATTTTGACGAATAAATTTGTATAAATAACTTAATTAACGATTTTATAAAATATTATTGTTCGGTGTTTATTATTAATGCTCGAAAAAGTCGATTTATAAAAATGCGAGAATCGTAAAACAATATAAAATCTAGTTGAAACCGTCAATGGTTCAAATAAGTCGACAACAAATTCGAGACGTCTATGCGATTGCTCTAAATATATTTTAGTCGAGTGCTTTACTACGCTGCACCTGAAATAATAATCAAATCTTTCGTCATTATCTAAGAAAAAAGTCTATTTCAGATTGTTTATTTTTCTAGTTGTTATCAGTTTAATCTAGTCAATTTATTGTTCATTATTTACATACACAGGCATAAATATTTTGATGAATTGTTCTCCATGTATTTGCATTCATTGCCGTCCATTTTTGTTTTTTGGGACGTCGTGAGACTGATAATATCCGAGAAAAGTTCTTATTTTACTCACCGTTCAATAATATTGTGTCTGTCATGACATTGGAATGTTATGAGATGACCCGTGTACGTGCTGTATAGTTTGTTCATTTGTTAAAATGTTTTTGTGCGCTAAGTTCTTCAGTTTACTTGCTTTTTGACCACATTGTTAACTTCATTTGCCATATAACACCTTTTTTATTAGCTTCTTCGTAGAAATCATGTCATTTCTTAATTGATTTCGTTCTGTGCTACTTAACTATAACCGGTATACCATTTCAATATCTGACCTCGTTTTATAATCTCTTCATATAATATTGTTTTAAATGTGTCTCCTATTAACATTGTAGCTATATCTATATCTGTTAATTGTTTATTACACAGAAAATATGACTGTGATAAAAATTTAAAACCTATTACATAAATATTAAAAAAAAAAAAATATGTAACTTTATGTATTGGCATTAACTGAAATCTTTTATTATGTTTAATATACAAGATTATTTAAAACTAAAAATTATTAATGTAGGTAGGTACATTATTTTTATTCGTCGTTTATAAAATCATCCTTAAAATTATACTCAAAAATTCAAACTCGGGAATCGTGTTAAAACATTATAATATTATATCACAAAGCTACAAGCTTTTGATATAGATAACGTATTTTATCGTAAATATGCAATTTAAATCAACCGGTGGTTCTGATATTATTTGTTTGTTAAATACCAGGTGGTCGGACATAATGATTTCTAATAAATATAAGTGTTTTTTTTAATGAATATCTATTATACGACTGTAAATTCTAAATAATAAACTATATGTTCTAGTCACTGTATACAACTACAATAAGTAATATTACCTATTGTTAGTGGTTATGAATTGAAAAAAAAAACTTGCGCAAACTCGTTATTTTTATCGAATAACATTGAACTCGGATAGATATTTATAGTCTCGAGTTTAATGAGTTTCCTGTAAACGAGATTAACTCGGAAGGGACGGGACGGGGGGAATAAACGACGGGGACATTTGGACTTTGTCCACTGTTGGTAGGCTTTCAAACCGATTCGGGATTAGATCTTGGGGTTTGGGGAATTCCTGCGGGGAGTTTAAATAACTATACTCCGCACTTTCGTCGCATCCATTCCCCCTCCCCTTTACCGAGACGCTAAAACTCGAACCCGAAATCGCAACTTTTAATTGCAACAACACACCGTGACCCGAGAACTCCACCGTTACCGCTATACTCCTCGCCGCCAGATTCGGGTAATGAGTGTAAAGTTACTCGACTGGGTCCTTGACGTATGGTAATATTAATATTGTCACATTGTGGCGGAACAGGGTTCGCTCCGTACACATTTCATTCCGACACATCCTCTCGTGGGCTCTGTCGTCCGTTCCATTTAAACTGGGACGAGCGCGTTTAAGATTACAGTGCCGGTGTAATATTTTAATCAAACCCCAAGATGGGGTCGAAACCCAGCACACGTCCTCCGATCCGTGTGAGGCGTACGGCAAGACATGACGACGACCGATCATCGCCAGAGTGATACGGATGTCAGCCACAAGCATGATAATAATATTGTCTATGCTTAAAGTCACAATAAATTATAATATACAATGCGTTTAACGATGAAATACTGGGATATATGGGTGGAACTTTAAACGAATATTAGGTACCTACGTCGGTAGTACTGCCGAGTCTTGTTGAAGAAACCGTATTTTCAACAGCATGATGATTATTCAAAAATATTTAGTTTTTAATCAGTTCTTATACTGGTTACATTCTCAGTATTTTTTAAACACTAAATTCTTAGTTTTTAATAAGTTTTGAAAGAAATAATTAAAAATAATAATTTTCATAATAATGTATCTTATCCGTGTGTAGGCGCTGTATAGCAAGCATTTATTATTCTAGGTATGCATTTATGTGCATGGGCAATTAAATCGGACTCTTCGTTTTACACTACGTTATGTTTAACGCCAACTAATTGCGAACTTGGTGTGTTTAACTGTCATTTAACATAATATTTTTCAAGGTTTATGTATTTTTCGAACATCGATTATCCCTCGTGAAACTAACGACTAAAACGGTTGTTAAGAATGATAGCCAATATTTTTTTTTAAACTACACATTGCTTTTTATGAAAATATGAAAAAGTTATGGAAATGCGTATGTATGTATATAATGTGTTATTTCATTGTAAGTTCTGTAAAATAAGTATTTGATAAACTGAATAATTTAGTTGTAAATTAAATATAATAATTTTTAATATATTCTTAGTTTTTAAATATTGTATTTAACTGATCCGCTATTGATTTATATTTGTGACCATTATTTACACAAGTAAATTAAAATTGCATATCTTTAACTGTTAAAATTAAAAATAAAAAAAGTCGACAAGTGGATATTGCTCTGCTCTACAGTAGGTATCGAGTGACCCGACTTTCATGGATATGTTATATTTGTATTCAATGATATAAAATCATTGTATACGAAAAACGATTCTAAACGAAGACGGTCTACATAAATTAGTGTATTAAAAGATATTATTGCTATTAAAAAAACTAATTTTACTATATTAACAATATAGTAGGTTGAATTAATTTTTGAAGAAAACATTGCATTTGAAAATTTAATTGAGTGTATAAAATATAATAATATACTTTATGAGTATACTTTAAAAGTTTCAAGCACAAACGAAAAATATTTTTAAATTACAATGAAATAAATAACATCATTATTTTTCATTTAAACATCTAATTTCGTCTAAATTTAAATTTAAAAAGTCTATAAAAAATTATTTTTTTAAATATATTTTTTTGATTTTTTTGGTTCACTATTAAACCCTTACGAAAAACCATGTTTTAAATTTTCAATCCTCATCTATAGAAGCTGATCATTTTATACATTTTAAACTACAAAATAATTTTCGAACATACGAAATTTTGATGAATTTGGTCAAAATTTTAACTATAAATTCTTGTAAAAAAAAGTGTGCATTTGTATCTTAAATATTTTTGAAACGGCATTTAGAGAAACTTGCGAACAATTTTGTTTTGAATTTTCATTTCTTAGTAATAAAAATTGAAATGTTATAAATTTTTAACCACAAAATAATTTGAAAATGTTCAATATTTTGATGTCCAAATTTTAAATTAAAAAGTCTATAATAAATTTTTTTTTTGATGTTTTGTTTACACTATAAAATATTTATGAAATATCTTATTTTAAATTTTCAGTCTTTAGCTATAAAAACTGAACATTTTATACATTTTTAACTACAAAACAATTTTGCAAATATCAGATAATGAATATCGGTTAAAATTTAAAGTTTAAATGTTCATAAAAAAAATTGTGCTTATGTATTTTTATT
Source organism: Pentalonia nigronervosa (assembly GCA_014851325.1). Lineage (NCBI taxonomy): Eukaryota > Metazoa > Arthropoda > Insecta > Hemiptera > Aphididae > Pentalonia > Pentalonia nigronervosa. The sequence continues at coordinate 2,036 of JACXSJ010000626.1, read as the reverse complement.
ATTTTTGAACTGCTATTTTAAAAACTTATGAAGAATTTTGTATTAAATTTTCAAGAAATTTTACCTACATTTTTTTTATCGATATTTAAAGAAAAAAAAATTAAAAAACTACTAAAAATTCTTGTGTTGAATTTTTAAATCTCAGATTTTATTAGAAAATTTATAAAAAATTTTCTAATCAAAAAAAAAAACTGCAAAATTTCGTGATTTTTACGTATTTTCTCGACATTTTAACTTTAAATGCTTATAAAAAACTATTAGAAACTTATGCTTAACTTTTTATTTAATTTTCACTTGCAATAATTTATGAAGAACATTGTATTACATTTTCAAGTTTTTTGACAGTCTAAAAAAATTTATCGGTATTAATAAAAAATAAATAAAAAAAAAACCGAAAATTGATTATGCCTATAAATAGTTTAAAAAAGTCAAAATATATTGAAACATTTATAGTTTATAGAAAATGCTAATATAAATATTTAGTGAAAATGTTATGTATCGACGATTATTATTTCTTTTGTTACACCAAAAATAAAAATCGATTTTATCAAAATTTTGCTTTGCGAAAAAATGTCCGTTTTTCCTTATTTTTTTTTTTTTTTTGTTTTTCCCGGCGCGTTTAAAAACTATTGGGAATTTTTTACTTTTAACCCCTCTCAAAACAAAAAAAAAAAATACCAACTAGATTCACTTTCCTAACAGAAAAGATGCTGATGAAGAAAATGAAGCACTTTTACTACCTTAAAACGTGATGACAGACAGAAAAAATAAAAAAAAACACACAACATTGTAAAATCAATACATTCATCGTTCCACTCAGAATTTAAATTATACTGTTCATTTTTTTTGTTTATTGTGTAAAATGTATAATATAGGCAGTAGCGAAAACGTTAAATGCATATAATATAGACATTGTTTGAGTTGTTAATTAATTTATGTTATTAATAATATTTAACATAATATAATAATGTAAAAAGTTAAAAAAATAAAAAAACTATAAACCAGATCATATTATACATCAATCATATATTATACTTGTAATATTTAAAATTAATTATTATATTCCTAATATATTATTTGATTTACCAAGGAATTAGATTATCTGTATGTTTAATTTGTTTTTAAATAGCTAACTAATTAAAATCATAGAAAGTTGTTTATAAATAAATATGATACATATAGGCAATGAGAAAAATTGAATACAAATTGGAACATTGTTTTTCAATACTTGTAAATGGTGCCTAATGAAAAATATAGTACTCTTTTGTATAATGATTGGTGTTGCGCTGCTACATTTTTATATGTTATAATATGTTCTAAACCATCATCGTTTGTATCATTACAACTTTAACCTTATTTATTACTTTATATTATCTACAATAATAAAATATCTTATGACAGATTTAGCTAAAATAATCACTAAACTAAAAGTTTATGATAATTTAAAAATATCGATATTAAGTTATTACGCTATTGGACTTGATAGCCTTACATATTAGACATTAGGTATTATATGATAGTTTATTATTTTTATTCATTAATCTGTAGTATACTTATAAGTAACATTCAAACATACCATTATCATCTGTGTGTATTTGCAATACGTATTTGGCTTTTTAAAAACAGCTGCCTTATAATAAATATTTAACTTCCTTGCTTAATATATACAAATCATTAATTCTATCAAAAATTAACTACGGATCCCAAGTCTACAACACAGCCAAATCAAGCCACCTCAGAATTCTAGATTCTATACACCACGAAGGAATACATCTTTCCATAGGCGCCTTTAGAACAAGCCCCACAGAGAGCATTCTATGCTATGCGGGAGAAATATCTCTCCAACTCATAAGAGACAAAAACACGCTCTTATACTGCATAAAAAGGAAAACTACTCCCGACCACATAGGCCACACTGCTCTCTTCAAAAATAAAAACCCAATCATCAACCGTAACGCCACAAAAAAACTCACTACAATACAAGACATCTATTTCAATTTATGCATCAAAATGAATATTCATACCTCGGTCCAAGA
>JACXSJ010000625.1:196104-211390 GCA_014851325.1 Pentalonia nigronervosa | reverse complement strand
TAAGAGGTATGTCTATAATTCCATATACAATTTTGACTCTGTAAAATGCTATTATTTAGCTCTACGTTTTAGTTTTGATTATATGTTAAAAAAACATACTATGACATCATACTATGATTATTATGACAATGTCTGTTTACAACAAGTACAAATTGTATTATTCTGTTTAAAAAATGTAATCATTGTATCGCTACAAAGTATTTTGATGTGATCTCAGCATGATATCTATATTATACAGGGTGGGGCAGTGGGTTCTGAATAATTTTCATTGTAGTTTATTAGTCAAGTATTAATAACAGTGTAATAAAATAAATTGTATTTTATTCAACATAAAGATTATATTTAAATATTATTAACAAAAGTCCTAACTTTTAATAATTTTACTATTCAAGTGGCCGCTTTCATTTTGCATACAAGTCGGCTGTCCGTTTTTTTTATGCTCTCCATAACTTTCTGAAGGATATGCACATCCATGGATGTAATTTAACTTCTAATTTTTTCTTTTAACTCTAATAATATATGTGGCTTATTAGTGTATACTTTAGATTTCAAATAACCCCACAAATAGAAATTAGACGGAGTCAAATCAGGAGAACGTGGTGTCCAGACAATATCGTTATTCCGCGAAATCACACGATTCAGAAAAGACAAGCCGATTTACAGGCCACGATTACTGATAAAGTAAAACTAAACATCGTGAACTTTTATCTGGCTACAAACTAGTTTATATTATCTACTTTAATACCTAACCGCCGTACTTTATAAATCGTCAAAACTCACTGCCCCACCCTGTTTATACCTGGAAATTAGACTTGAAGAAAGAAATTTATTTCATATTTATGGCAAGTTACCATTAACTTCGATTTTACTAAATCTTTGCAAGATGCGTGTATTTCAACATACAATTTGAACTCAGTATATAGATACTGTTCAGGGTTTAACTTTTGAATGTAATCTTAAATCAAACCAACACCATACTATAATAATAATAACAATAATAACTCATCTTTATAATATGTATTTATTTAATTTCTTATTCAATTAATAGCAAGCACATAAAGCAATCATCTATCATATTATGTGTGTTAAACCGAATAATGAACAGTCTCTAGATTGCTATCCGAGTACAATCGAATCGCAAATGTTTTATTATACCGATTTTGATGAGCGAACATCTGGGATAGCTATTCTTGATCAAGTACCTCCTAATCATAGGAAAAGAAAATAAATCATTTTACAACATACAACTTGAATCTAGCTGACGTTTCGCTAGAAAATAAAAGTCAGGTTTTATACGATAATATTATGGATTAATTAATATATTGGATTCGTCTCCGCCTCGAAGAGAATAATAAAATATAAAATTTAGCAAATTAGGAGGCAACGGTAATGTGCAGTCTCCACAGAGAATAAAGCATGCCCTACTTACATATTTTATGTGTGCGTGTGTGTGTGTGTAAATTTGTGAACATTTATAACATATGGATATCGGTGGCGACGGTTACCTTCCGAGAAATTGGGAAGAAATTATATATTTAAATTTTATTTTGTAATTTAAAAATTTTTAGTCTGGCCACATTAGAATGGTTTTGTTTTCTTGTTAAACTACAAAATAAATTGTTTATATCAATATATTAATTAAAATATTTAATTATTCTACATCAGTTTTTTAATACGTATCTATTAGGTTAAGAAATTTGAAATTTTTACAGCTGTGCAATTCGTGCGTCGTTACGTAAATACATTTAAGACACCTTATGTACTGAATGACATAAATAATTATATAACTACCTACGTCAATAACGAATTAAATAAAAATAACGTCATATTTTAATTAAAGAAAATAATAATTATTACAGAAACAAATCAATAATAAATAATAAATAATTTGCATCCTTGCAGTGTTTTGAATTTAAGTATACAGTTATAGTATACAATACATGGTGTAATCATCATTATCGTTATCGTCGCTTAAATAAAAATAAATATCATAACTTCCACCTAATTATACATATTTCAGAAATATACTTTATACGTTTAATATACGTTTCATCAGTAATCTGATGAACAACTAATTTAATAATTAAATATGGGAGTATTTTACGACGTTTAAGACATCAATTGTTAAGTATAATTAGTATCTATACATAAATAATTCCAATTTAAATTACGAAAAATTATTTTTTGTAATTTTTTTATTCGCACTGTTTTTAAAAATGAATATGTTTCTTGTTTTTTCCCAAACATTTGGATGTATTATGTAACACGTAGATTTATCTCTCAATGTAAAACGAATATGCCATCAGTGTTAGAATAAAATAATATGACGACAGTTGTACAAGTCGTTGGCCCAACTCAACAACCGCCTCAAAGCGTCCGAACTGAAACTATCGGTGTTTCGGGCGCTGTCCAATCCGTTTTACATTTACTTGACGTCGGAAGACCCTAGTCACGGTCATGTCGTTCCTGCGACTTCTGTTCCCGTGCCAACTTAGCTACTCGTTGGGCCCACTGCAGGTATCCTTGGGAAAAATGACCACGGACTTTAAACACCAATATGTTTTTATGACGGCACATTGATTGGTATAAGATACCTCGACTTCTTATCAAATCAGTTCACCATTTTTATGGAAAATGTTCCACTAAACATTCGCGTACATTTATTTTTTCAACAAGACGGAGCACTTGCGCATAACCATAGATAATACATAATGTATTATCTATGCGCATAACGGATTGATTGTACCCAAATATTTAAAGGGAACTTTTAATCATAGATGGATGGGCACTCGTGGGCCAGTACAATGGCCACCAAGATCACCAGATTTGGATTTCCTTTTACCTTTGGATTTCTTTTTATGGGGACATCTGAAGACGGTTGTCTACTTTAATCCACCAAATGATCGTCAAGATTTTAAAAATGAAATAATTATTACGTGCGCACAGTTAACCGAGGAACAAATACTTACTGCGACACACAGTGAAGTATTGCGACGGTGTAAAGTATGCGTTGCAAATAATGGTAATCACTTTGATCAATTTATATGATGAATTGTAAAATTTAATCAAAACTAACCTGTACATAATTTAATTGTTCAATAAAATCAAAATTGTATTTTAAACTGAATTAAAATGATAGAATATGTGTTAATTTGTTTAATTAATTAATAAATATTATACTATTTCTGAGAAATTTGCGTTAAAATTTCTGTAGAAGTAATGTAAATTACTCGTACTTATGACAGTACACTTAATTTTTAAGAAAAAATCATACAAAATCACATATCAATTTGTAAAACTCTAAGTAGACTATTGAAAAATACGATAAATACAAATGTTATAAATCAAAACTTTAACTCATTCTCAATTAATCAATTTTGAAGATAGAGAAAGACTTTCAGGATCAAAGTTGCTTAAAAAAATTTACATAATTCAATTTTGAACTCAAAAGGGGGGGAGCGGTGCCATTTTAAAAAAATGATTTTGTTGCGCATGTGCAGAATTATTTTTTTAAAAATTAAGATTTATCAAAAATAAATGTAATTTTATGTCCTTTATGCATTAAAAAAACCTCGAATTGAATACAAGGTCATGTGTTCGAAATATTTCGTGTTACCCCTTTATCATTGAACACATTGTATATCATATTTAAATAATACATAAGTTCAACAACTATAAAAAACTAAAAAATCAAGTATTGAAGAATCGTTAAATTTAAAAAAACCAAGATGTTTAAAACAAATATTGAATACAATTTTACTTAATTGTTACTAACTGCTATAAATGTGATTATTAGGATGCGTTTTTACAAGTTTATAGATACAATATTCAATATAAAAAAAATTAAAAATTAAAATATACAGCATGTAACATTAAATATTTCGAATGATCGATACGTTAATATATAACGATAGTAATAATAATAATAATAATAAATTAAATAATTATTAAGTAATAGTTGATGAATGTGCAGTTAATTATTCGTCTTTATTAGTCAACATTTTTGGAAACATGATTTTTTATTTCGGGAATTTTTTTTCCAAGAGTTTGATTGTTTTTTTTTCGTTTACCACTCAGGGCGTTTTACTCCGTGGACAGTATACGCAATTATATTGTATAATTTATATTGTATATTTATTTATATTGTATATTGATACAATTAAAAATGGGGATGAAAAAAGTATTTTTATTCATTTAAAACAATTATTTATAATTTTTTTTTGTAATTTTTTTTTTAAGTAATTTCTTTATGTTTATAAGATCATCAATTTCTGAGCCCTACAAATGAGGTAATAGTATAGATGTAGTCATTACTCATTATTTTATAAAACTTTTTAAAGATTCTTCATTATAAGTATAAATTATGAATTCTTTACTTTCTTAGAATTTATCTAAATAAATTTATAAATATTAGTATACATATCAAATAATGTAACTATTAACAATATTAAAGTTGAAAATGTATAATTAATTTACAAAACATTTCAAAAATTGAAATTTTAAATAATTTAGTCACTTTTGTACATTAAGTAATTATAAGTAATACATTTAAAATTTAAAATTCAATTAAAGTAATTTAAAGGAGCACACAACACAAAAAATGTTTTCTTCAAATTTTTATTAAATATTGAATTATTGTAGTTAGAACAATTAAAAATGATTCGATCAAAATTCAATGTAAAAAAAACATTATTTAAGAAAACATTAGTGTATTTAGAGTGGCCGGGTGATATCATTAGGCCGGGCTCTATATAATTGCCTAACTTGCACGTCATGTAGAAACTGCTCACAAACAATGATTTATTCACCTAAAAGTTGTATTTTTGATGTTAGCTTTTCATATAAATGTGTGATTTTTTGTGCTAAAGACGAGGTATCAGAATTTCAATAAAACTAAATACTTTAGACAAATTCTGGTCCCATTAATGATTTTAGTAAAAACACACAACAAAAATTTGAAAATAAACTTTAAAGATAAGTAAATGAATGTGTGAAGCAACTTTTACATGTATTAGATAGGCAATTACAAACAAACCTGGCCCATAATGCCACGAGTCTTTATTCAATTCTCAATAACTTATTGAAGAATATGAGTAGAAACGTTAAACCTATATCATTAATCTTAGAACTGAACATTTTTTCAAATAAAAAAAACTTATTTTTTGTGTTTTGTACTCCTTTAATAATGACACGGTTATATTTAAATTCTCTCATAATTTTATATTCTGAGTGTTAAATATTGCTTTTACTAAATTTTGTTTAAAAAAAATAAAAATTTAAAAACATAAATTAATAAATTTAAAAGTAATAATAAAAAACAAAAAAAAATTGTATAAATAAATATTTTAATATTTAAATTAAAAAAAATTTAGTCAATATTAAAAGTATGTTAAAATAATTTCTGGTAATTGTGGACGAGTATACAAAACCGATAAAACAATAATTCACAGCCATTAAAGACAAATAAAATTTCATATATTAACTTAACAGCAAACTTATAAGTAACCAGAACCATTATTTATCACCGGTTATTAATTGGCAATGGATGACCTTCACTGTTAACCACATACTTATCGATGGATAACATGTGTCGATCATCAGACATTAACAAATATAGATACTTAAGGGTTTCTGCAAAAAAGAATGACTCAGTCATGTCCTGAGGACGTGTATCTTCTGGATCTAACACATTGCCAATAGATGTAAAACCACCAGCTACTTTAGTATGCCGTTCAAATGCTTGAAATATTAACCAACCCCAATCCTGATATGTAGTATTTCCTGATATTTGATACATGTACCAAAGACTTTCAACAAATTCTGGCCTTAATAGACTGTGTGCATCATTTATATTAACATACATATCTTGATTTACATCCACCTGCGGAAAAAAAAATAAATAAAATTTGAAAGAAGCTAGATATTTTAAAATCAGTTATTCAATCTTACTTTTGTACCAAAATACACAATTTCTGGGGATAAAAATGTTGGTTGATCGGCATACATACGATAGCATGTTTCTATCAATTTTTCAGCCAATCTCATATGACTAGAAGGCATACCATAATGAACACCAAGTGCTAATGTGCCTGGTAGGTAGCATACCAAATGATCCATCTTTGGATGAAAGTTGCGTGATCCTGCCTTCAGTTCACCTATATATGTTAAATTTCTTTTGGGTGATGTTCGCACTAATTGCGTGATTATACCATCAATGGCTTCCAAATAGTCATCTTTCAAACTATAATAAACATATATTATTAACTGATTTCATTGAAATTTAACAAATAATAATTATTACAAATCAATTGATTTTCCAGTTTGTATCCATTGTTTCAAAAGATATTCATAATAACTATCACCTCTAGCACCAATTTTAATCTCGGACCCTTTATGAAATTTGCCTGTATTTGGATTTATATAGATAGGCACAAGTCCATTGGGTTTTTCTAATGTGTGAATATGTTCAGATACTTTGAATGCAACAGTCTAAAATTTAATTGCATATATCATAATTTTAAATTAAGCTATTAGTTTTGTTCGCATTACTCACTTCAAAATGTTGTGTACCAGTAGACCTTGATAAATCTCTAAATTCTAATTGTATGGTAGATACTTCGGCTGTACTCGAATCTGGGCTCCATTTGGGTGAATGAGCCATATGTGATATAAGATTTACATCTGAATATGGTATTGGTGATGGAGATTTTGTAAAACATGGCATAAGTCGTGAACCAATGTCTAGCTGCAACAAATTTAATAATAATACAATGATTATAATAATTTAAAACAAACAAATAATCAGTATTTAATAATAATGAACTATTACTTACAGCTTTATCGAGAAACAATGAATCTCCTGACAAATGATAAGCACTTAAAAATCCACCCAATACTCTAATTGTAGTTTCAAAAAGGTTGACATCTTTATAACGATCAAGATTAAAACTGGTACTAACCCATTCGCGAGCTTCATTAAATTCTAGAGTAAAACATATTCAATTATTAGTGCATCAAATTAAGAAAATAGTATTTATACTAGTTTATAGTATATATCTATAGTAATATGTCCTATATATAAAATTTATGATTAATATAACTATATAATATATTTTATGCTAGTTAAATGATTAGTAAAGTGATTAGTGTTAGTAATAATAAAAATAATTAGTAGTGAAGTAAAGCATTTAAATACTTCATTATTATTTATTTGACATAGTAAATGCAATACTTTTTTTTAAAAAATTATTATATTTTTAATTAGGATAATTTAAGTGGTGACTGAAATATTTAAAAGTCTTTACGTGTCCAGTGTTTGGTACTGGTCAATAATAATTTTAAATGAGACTCTACTATTTATTTGGACACGTAGTTTGTACAACTATACAAGTGTATATTATTAAGAAAATGTATATTATAGGTTACTAAGTGTTAACCATTAAAAAAACCTAATAGTCTATCTAATAAGAACAAGCATTAACAATGCAAAGGCAATATAAGAAAATGATTTATTAATGACTTCAATGATTTTAATGCACGATGCAATTATAATCTCAATTTGGGCCAAATACTAAAACTTATTTATTATTGGTCACAAGATTTACCCATAAAAACTGTTTCTGATTTGACGGGTCGTTCAAATGCAACCATTGTTGACTGGTTTAATTTGTGTAGAGACTTCTGTTGTTAATTAATTGAAAAACGTGAAAAGATGGGAGGACAAAATATAGTGGTACAAATTGATGAACCGTTATTAAGAGGGAGAAGAAAGTATAACCGAGGAAGACTGCTGCTAGGTGATCTGTGTCATGAACAAGTACAAGATAACTCGGCAGACTTCAATTCTGACAGTGATCAAGAAAATCAAATAAACCTAGCTAATTCACCTACATCAAACAGAAATTATAGTCGTAGACTAGAAGGACCTTGGGTATTCGGATTATGTAGCAAAATCGGAGATAATTTGGAATGAAGATTTTTTGTTGTAGAAAAACGTGATAGAGAAACTTTAATTCCCATTATCGAAAAAAGAAATATTACCTGGTTCTATTATAATGTCAAATGAATGGAGAGCATATTCTTGTTTAAAAAATATAGGCTATGATCATAGAACAGTAAACCATTCAAAAAATTTTATTGGTCCAACTACTGGAGCTCACACACAAGTAATTAAATGTTCACGGGAAGTATTAAAAACTAAAATCCTAGGAAAAATGCATGGAACATCAGCTGAAATGTTGCCACTTCATTTAATTGAGGCATAGTATCGATCTATCAACAGGCAAGATACAATTTTTTTAAAATTTTTAAGCAATGTACAAAAAGTGTAATTTAATTTTATGCATTTTATACTGATATTCTGTAATAATAAAATAACCTAATTATATAATTTTTAATAATAACTGTTTTTAAATTAATTTTGACTGATATTAAATATAATCCGTAATTAGTAATAATAAAATAATACCTAATTATATAATTTTTAATTTGAATGTTTTTAAATTATCAGACCGGTAGGTGACACATACAAAACGATCAGCCTATACGGTAGGTCACACGACCAGTAGGTCACATACTAAACGAATACCAAGTTATCTATATAGTACATAAATTCACTATTGCATACAATAATATAATATATAAAGATTTCCAATTGGTTATACATAAGTATACATCCCTTAAGTCAAATTAATACTAATACCAGTGGTTAGATACCTATCCTACCTTTTTTTAAATTCATTATCCATAATGTGTCTAAAGAATCAACAATAGTCAATCCTAGATTGAACCAATCTTGGTACTTCCTACTTATGGGTTTTACATGATCATGTCCCCAAGCATAACTGCAATATCCTTTCCATGCATGTTTAAATGCGTTTAAAATTGCAGTTTGTCTATGTCCAGTTGCTGGCATAAATTGAACACCTTCATCAGAGTTCACGGCAGCATTAGATACTGGGGCAGCTATTTGTTCTTTTTGATCTAGAGATTCAACATCTTCAATTTCATTTAACTTTACAGCATCTACATAATTTGGTAAATTCAATCTCTAAAACAAATTATTGATAGTTAGACAAGTCAAGCATATAGGTCATTGAAAACAATATTGTAATTCATAATCAAACATACAATATCCTGGGGCCAAATAGTTGGTTGTGGTAACTTAAGAGAATTGGTTTCAGATAATTCTTCTAGATTTTTACTGGTTCCAATAAACCAAAGAAGTAGTGAAATTAATATAATACTAACCAACAAGTATAAAATTAATTTCTGTAACTTTGATAATTGTCTCCAACACTGTAGAAAAATAATTAAATTTATCATCTTATATAAGTAATGATGAACTAAATAAATTGTAGTGCTTACCCTTCGATAAAATATTTTGCAACTGTACTTTTGTATTGGACCTGTCAACAAAACAGTGTCGAAATTCAACGACACATGGTCCTTTATCATGTTTAGTAAATATCAGTTTTGTGTCTATAGTTGAAAACATATATCAAGTAAGTTAAATAAAAACAAAATGCTCGCAGGAAATGTTTAAAGTGTACCTATACCGGTACAAACAAGTGTTAAAAAAATAAATCTATTGAAAAGAAAAAAACGATATGAATAAGCAGTGTACAATAGTAAAAATAAAGTGACACACTATAGTCGTTATTTGTTTATCTTTAGAACAAATAACATGAACTGTGTACAAACCACAATTAATTAATCACATAGAATAAAAAATTTAATTTCACTATTTTTTTTATAATCAAAAAAATTTTATTAGTTACATAATAGGAACATTCGACCTTTTGAAATTTGATCTGTGACCCGTGTTGAATTGTTTTAAAAATTGATAACGTTATTTGATAAAAATCAGAGATATAAAATATCATGAAATAAGGTAATTATAAGGAATTATCTATTCCGAGGCCGTAATTCATGATATAAATATATAAATGTATTTATTCTGTGATAAAAATTCAAAACATAAAATTTGTATTTTACACTGCAAAATGCACTATACTCCTTATTCACGATATCACTACTATCTCAATTCTCAGTACGAATACAATAAAACAACCGATTTATCGATTAAATTATAGTTAAACTTCAACCGTTTAAATACTGAATTATTACCTAAATTTATTCTTATAAAATAATTCAAAATCATAAACCATGTAATATAAAATAGAATCTTATATCATCTATGATACCACTATGAAAATTATCCAAACTTAATAGTACAGATTAAATTATATTATATGGCCTTAGTGCAAATATTTGCCACTAGATAGCCATCCTCCCCCCCGGAATGTAATTTCGATTATTGACGATCTTGTGCTATTTTTGAAACTACTTTTTGTTTTACAACAATATATTATTTAATAATTCCAGTATTATAGTGCATTATTAGATGTATCACAATAATTGATTTTTTCTTTTTTAATGCGCTAGATTATAAACGTGTTTTTTTTACATCACCTAAACATATGAATAATATATTCAAGTACTGAAGTGCCTACCTACAATAACTAAAATAAACCTATTACCATCGATTAATCATGTTTAATTAATGCTAATTCCTATAGGTACTCTATTGCCCAATAGAGCCTTATTTGTCTTTATACCAGCAGTGCCTACAAGTTACAACTGCCCGTTCGCTAATTTAGTGCGCTGCTGCATTTATACATGATAAGTATATAACACATTAATTATTTAGGCCTTGGTGTTGATTGAGTGCACAACTGTCTAAGAAGATAATATTGATAATACTTTAGTACGCAAAATATTTTTATATTTTTCAGCTGTCCCCCTAAAGCAAATTTGTAAATACGCCCTTGCGCCCTGTATACTGCAATTAAAATCGGAAAACTTGGAATGCATTATTTTATCAACTAGTAATTTATTTATTAAATTACAGCACAAAAAATAATTCCTGACTTAATTCAACTTAAGTATTAAAAATATAATATTTTACATAAATTCGTCATGATTTATATATATAATATGTTTAAAATTAATGTAAAAAGTTACCTACTTACCAAGCGTAGCATACAACGTAAATTGTAAACTATAATATATTTGCAAGGCACAACTTCTTATTTTAAGGACAATAATTTTCGAGAAATTGTTGTCACAACTAAGACTAAATCCTACGGTCATATTACATCAGTTATACGAAATGTGATACACCGATTTTTCAGGATTATTAATTAAATCGGAAATCGTCTAATGTATACAATATAGAATACTATATATACACTCATTTTGTTCGCCTGGATCCGTTACTGTGATCAGTGGTGCCGATCCCTATACCCAAGTATGATGGCGACTGCAATCGTGAATTATGTGGTGGCTGGCTAGGTTCAAACAGGATTAGCGTATATAACGACACTCGTTTATTTTGTAATAAACAATTGGTAGGTGGGTAGGTACTATTACAATTTGATATTAGCCATAGTGATTTTTTTTGTAATTCGGCGTCTGATTTGACTGTGATTACGTATTCATAAGCATATCGGTTTACTGTAAGCCCAATCCTAGCATACCTATTGTATATAATATTGCGGTTTACTCTTCTTATAAATTTGATAAAAAATATTGTAAACGTACCTTATTTACTAAATGATTTCCTGGTGCATAATATTATAATCAATGCTGTATGTAAACTTAAATTTAGTGATATTTTCAACAATTATTTTTGACGGTAGAACGTCATTTAAAGAGCATACAACGGTTATTTGGAATAGCTTATGGGCGGTATCTTGTTCACTGTTCGGTATCTATGCCAATACTAAAGTATGTATTTTTAAGTTTCCAACACTAACTGTATATGTATATACGTTAAAAACTTCATTATTGTTACAACGTGCACGAAAAATAAATACGATGTTGTTTAATTACATATATTAAAAAACTTAAATAGATAAAGGATTAAAATATTAATATTTGTATATTACGTGTTTATCATGAAAACGGTGGTGAGAAAATTAAACAGTTGTTAGCACCTTAAATCTAGTATATATTTAATAAAAAAAAATACTTCTCTAGTATAATAATCAAATCAATAATTCGATATGATATTTGTGGAAAAATGATTTGTTTTTTGAATATCAATAAACAAAATATAATACGTCATTATACTTATATGCTTGTTAAAATTATATATCTTACTTACAATGGGTGTAATTAAAAACAATATAATTATAGAGATACAATTAAAACAACATTCTAACATCAAATTTAGTTTTAAGTGTTTATTAATACCATACCATGTTATTGTCATATTATTTATTAATAACTGTATATGGGCGTTATAAAAGAGGATATATTTTATTTAAAAAAAAAAAATTTTAATGAACATATTCATATTGGCGTTATAGGTAAGAAATACTGTTAAAAGAAAAAAAATTATCTACAAATATTTTTTATAAAAAAGATTTTTATGAGATTAAATTTTATAAGATTTCACTTTATGACACACAACTTTCAAACACTTGACTTGGTATCATATAATACTTGATACTTAAAATATTATTAAAAACATAGTTGATATTTGATTACATTGTAAAAAAATAAAGACCATTAAAAATCATATACAATTCTATTTTCGAAATAATGGATAAATTGATTACAATAAATTATTGTATCGTGTGATGAGATATATTTGTTTCTACCTAATAATCGTTAGTAATCGTTGAAGTATGAATTTCGTTAGCAATTAAACATTTAAAATAATTTAACCCTTCAATTACTAAATCACGGCGGATCGAACCAGCGATAAATACCGACAAATGTTTATCTTCGGATTATGCAACTATTGTATTTCAATGTGTTTTTGAAAAGAAAAGATTTATGTGTAATGAAATTGAATTAATTATTATAATATTTAAGAAGAGATTTACAGTGTTTTAATTGTTTTTAAGGAATAAAATATAGGCAATATGGCGGTCGTTTGGTAACTTGTCAATGTGTGACACATAATAGACCTTTAGCGTATAAGTCTACACAGCTAATGTAAAACACTTATCACCGGTTACCGAACGAATAGTTTGTTTTTAGTACATGATATTATTATAAATACGATTTCGTTTACACAGACCATGTCAAAAAATATATTTGATCAATATTTTTAATCTACTCAAAACGATATAAAAGTTTGATATCGACTGCCAAAACTATTGGACTTAGGCGACTTAGGTTCATTTACAAGTTCACTAAGTCTTGACCTGGATCTGAGCAAATTTAAATAGTCGTTTTTCATCTAAAATATGTAAAATATAGATAAAACAAATCTAGTAAAGTTAAAAGAATGCGCACAAATCATTGACTAGGCACAACACTGCTGCTCACTGAGAAAAACATACAAAAAAACATATCGATTTGTTGTAGGTACATCGTACCGATAAAACCGAATAATGAAATAAATAATCCAAAAACTTGAAATATATTTTAAAACATAATAGATAGATCATTTTCAAACAGTGATCGCATACGAAATCAAAACATAAAAAAATAAAAGTGTACTAATTATTTCGAGTAAAAATAATCAATTAAAACACATGTTTTCAGATTACTTTATCGTATCGCTTGATTTGACACTAAATCAGATCAAAACGTAATGATTTTTATCGAAATATATTACTCGTAGACTACATTATATGCACATGGCATATTATTATGCGTGCGCGGGAGAAAGCCGCATGTCAATTTATTCTCCAGTCACACTCGCTAACCACTATCGCTTGCATATTCACTTTTATTTAAAAATCGCCCGTATTTAATTATTACATTATATGTGTTATATTACAACTCTCGAGTCTCGGGTAGAGTGCTCGAAAAACATTTATCATCCGCAGTAAAGGTATTAAAAAACGTATACGTGAATTATCGTACGGGCAGATACAGTTGTTAATTGCGCGTTTCGATTAATCTACACCAATACACCCGGCGCGCGTTGACAAAAGTTATGGCATATATCGAAGGGTGTGAAATATATATTATTATCGCGATGTTCCTTTCCAAACACGTCACCACCACACTTGCCGCGATCTATTGGCCAGAGTGCCGTCGTGCAGGGACACGTGCGATTGGCGCGCGGACGTGTCTACGGCTATGCACAGAAACTCTAGCGTGAGAGGAGCAGGCGCCGGCACTCAAACGGTAGCCAACTGCCCGCAGTTACAAAAATTACGTGTCGGGTATGTATTGATGGCCATACCCCGCTGGAATCATGAGAGTCCAACGTTCCATGTAAGCGGAAGACACCCTTTTAAGACGACGGGCCGCGGCCGGGCCACCTATATGGCCCTGCACGTCCACCCGTGACACGCCGAAACTCGCGGTGGACGACGCGCTGGCCAGGGTCCACCGGCCGTCTCGTCCCGATGGCCGTCGGGCCGTCCGACCGATTTGGTCCGCGCCGGGCGCCCGTCCACGGGACTCGGGACGTTGAGCCGCAAACCGATCGCACGACGTCGGCCGCTTGCCGAACGCGACCGGTATGCCAACCGTCGGCGCGGCTCAGAGCCATCTACCGGCCGGCATTCGAGCTTACAGACTCGCGAAGCCGCCGACGAGACCGAACAACGATATTGTTATGAGCATTGTCGGCAAGGGCGCGTCGTTGTCGCCAGGACGGACGTGATGACTGTAGTTGACTGATTTGTACTATTGAAAAAAAGTAAAAACCAACAGCCGCGCGCAATATCAACTCGTGTAGTCGTGTCGATAAACGAAAAGTCCTTTAGTGTTCAGAATTTCAGATGAGAAGGAATACTTTAGAATACAGATTAGGTAGGTACACCGAATATACCCTATACGTAGTAGGATCAAAAAGTTCCCGGAATTTCATTTTTTTTTTTTTTTTTATGTATACAATTTAAATATAAATCTACTTAATCTCCTTCAAAGTATCGTCCTTCAGCACAGACACACTTACTCCAACGACTTTGTAACTGCTGGAAACATCTTTGGTATCCCTCTATTGGAATGGCCGTGAGATTTGCTGTTGCGTTAACTTTAATGTCTTCAATCGTCGCAAAACGTTCACCTTTGAGTCCAAGTTTTAGATTTGGAAACAGCCAGAAGTCACACGGAGCAATGTCTGGCGAATACGGGGGTTGTGGAATTGTAGAAATTTTTTTATCCGTTAAAAATTGCCGAACTGCAAAAGACGAGTGGCACGGTGCATTGTCATGATGCAAAAACCAACCATTTTCCCATTTTCTTTGCCTTTTTCGCCGAATTGAATCTCTTAAACGCTTTAAAACTTCAATATAAAAACTTGAGTTGA
>JACXSJ010000625.1:123562-196004 GCA_014851325.1 Pentalonia nigronervosa | reverse complement strand
ACGGTTAAACCAATCATAAACGGCTGTTTTCTTTAATGCTTCATCGCCATAAACTGTTTTCAAACATTCAAGCGTTTCTGCAGCAGTTTTTCCAAGTTTAAAACAAAATTTAATGTTAGCGCGTTGTTCAAATTGTGACATTTTGAAAATATGCGTAAACTCCGTTTCGTATGGACACGATTACGACTCACATGCGACTAATATAATTTTAACGACAAAACCTACAGATAGCTAATAATGTCTACTTTTAATTCCAATAAATAGATATTTGATAAGAAAAATAGTTTTTTTTTCTATAAATAAATTCCGGGAACTTTTTGATCCTACTACGTATACAGTTACATAAATATTATATTCTATATAATATAACACAACTAAGATAGAAAGAAGAATGTCGGCGAGTGAGTACCGCTGTGTTGTACGTTATGTGTCGAGTGGATCACTTTTATGGATGTGTTAAATTTGAATTCAAGGATGTATACGAAAAACGATTCTGAGCAAAGACGGTCTGTCTTCATAACTAAGTGTATTTTATGATATTATTGTTATTAAAATAAATAATTTTACTATTAATAACACAGTAGGTTGAATTGATTTTTGCAGAAAACATTGCATTTGAGAATGCCATTGTTTTGAGTGTATAAAATATAATAATATACTTTAAAAGTTTCAAGCACCAACGAAAAATATTTTTGAATTACAACGAAATAACTAACATTGTTATTCTTCGTTTAAATATCTAATTTTGTCTAAATTTGAATTTAAAAATGTCTATAAAAAATTATTTATTTTATATATTTTTTAGATTTTTTGGTTACACTATTATATATTTACCAAAAACCTTGTTTTAAATTTTCAAACCTTAGCTATATAAACCGATCATTTTATACATTATTAACTACAAAATAATTTGCAAACATTCGAGATTTTGATGAATTTTGGTCAATATTTGAACTTTAAATGTTTGTAAAAAAAAAGTGTGCATTTGTATCTAAAATATTTTTAAAGCTGCATTTAGAACAACTTACAAAAAGCCTTGTTTTATATTATTAATCCTTAGCTATAAAAATTGAACATTTTATACATTTTTAAATACAAAATAATTTGAAAATATTCCATATTTTGATGTTCAAATTTTAAATTAAAATATTTATAAAAAGTTATTTTTTAATATATTTTTTGATTTTTTGGTTACACTATAAACTACTTACAAAAATTTTTTTTAAATTTTTAATCCTTAGTAATAAAAACTGTACATTTTATAAATGTTTAACTACAAAGCAATTTGTAAATGTTCAATGATGAATTTCGATCAAAATTTGAAGTTTAAATGCTTATAAAAAAAAAATTTTGCTTATATATTTTTATAATTTTTAATCTGCTATTTTAACAACTTATGAGAAATCTTGTATTAAATTTTCAAGAAATTTTACCCAATGAAATTTTTTTTATCTTTTTTGTTTTTATCTTTTAATTTTTTTGATCTTTAAAGAAAACGAATTTGGAAAAACCGAAAATTTCTTACATTTACAATTAGCTCAAAATTATCAAAATATTTTTAAATTATTTTGGTGTATCTAAATATTTTGTAATAATTTTAAATGTCTAAAATTATTTATTTTTAAATTACATTAAAATAAGAAAATCGTTCCCGGAGAAAACGTGTAAATATCCAATGTCTAATTTCAAATGTTCATAAAAAATTACTTTGACTTTTGCGTAATTTTTTATTTTTAAAGGTAGAAAAACTTATAGAGATTCTTGTGTTGAATTTTTAAAACTTAAATTAGAATAGAAAAATTTTTTATGAATTTCGTAATTAAAAAAAACCGCAAAATTTCGTGATTTTTATGTATTTTCTGAAAATTTCAATTTTAGATACTTATAAAAAAATATTAAAGACATACACTTAACTAATATTTTTAATTTTCACTTACAAAAAGTCATGATGAACATTGTATTTCATTTTCAATTTTTTTTATCAACTGAAAAATTTTTTATCAGTAATAATAGAAAAAAAAACAGGAAAATTGATTATGCCTATAAATAGCTTAAAAAAATCAAATTTTTTTGAAACATTTATAATTTATAGAAAATGCTTATATGGTGAAGTTAAATATTTTGTCGGTCAATTGTTTCAAAGGCCTACCGCCCATGACTTACGCAATGCACACTACTCATGTGATATTTCACAACATAATTACCTAACCACCCACCTACCCCTATAATTATCGGGAAATTGCCCTTCAAAATCACTATCAACACGCCAATGTTACCTACTATTTAGCATATTGTTTGTTGTAAACACGGACCAAAGTCCAAGTGGACTATTATATAGATCTACTTTGATAATAAAATAATTATCACAAAACATAAATCTATAATTGATAATTTTGTTTTTGATATAGTTACCTACGCATTTGATCTTTTAACAATTTTTTTTTAAATTAATTTATGTAGGTCATATCAAGGGTGAATTTCATATTTACTTAAATTTTTACAATTGGGGGGGGACATTTATTGTTAGTAGACTATTAGTCTGTTATAAAAAACGGTATGGCAACGTTGCATTTAAAAAATCATGCGGAATCGTGTATGTCTAAAATGGTTATTAAAATCTACACGATTTGTGAAATTTGCTGAAATGCGAAATCGTTCTCTACCGCCGACCTCATAATCTTAAATGTTTATGTCGAAGCCCATATATAGCCTATACGGCTATACGTAGATTGTAGGTACTAGCATAGATAAAAATATAAAATGTTGGTACTGGTTTGTTATATCCCCGCCAGGAGTGTGAAAACTTTATAGTCGCACCGCTCAGGTTTGTTATCTCATTTTTTCCAATACACAATTCACATTTCTATATTATGAAACTGAAGTAAGTTCATGAGCAAAGATTAAATTATAAAATATACAATAATATTTATCGGTTATCTCGAACCGTCCAGTCAATTATATTAACTCTAATACCTTTCTCTTTACGACAATCACTTTATTCATCGTTGACATCGCCTTCTCGGCCCTTTCAAAAATATTTCATGGCCATTTTCACACGTATTGGGTCATTTCTATAATATTTTTGGACTTTTGGCATTTACATCGAACACATGCATTAACAAATCTTTTAAATTCATTTTAATAGTATTATATACGAAATAATAATATAAACAATATTAATCGAAGATCGAATGACGAACAAAAATAACAAAAATACTCACAAAGACCCACGGTGGTTATTGTTACATCGCTTGATGTTCGATCGGTACCTATATCGGTTTGATTATTATGGTTTTAAAACAACCCATATTATGTGATAAATACCTATACTAAAGGAATAGGTACCTGTAATAATGGTACGTTTTTTTCTGAAAATCGTCGAATTATTAGATTATTAACATGAATAGGTATTCATTATTATAGATGGCGGGGAGATAATAAACCGATATTAACCCATATTATTTTAATCTATGGTACAAGATGCCTATAATTATATTGAGTATTGATTAATATATGTAAAATATGGATTCCGTATAGAGTTATAACTAGTAGCTATCCTCGATAGAATTTTGGAAAGGTCCAAGTATTAATTTTGAAAACTATTTGCGGGTCACATACATATTCTGTTAATAATATTAATTGTCAGTATGATAAATCAATTTAAAAAAACGACAACTCTTTACAAACAATTTATATATACCTAATGCATAAATTAATAGTATCGAAAAAATATTTAATTTTAATTTTTAGATCGAATTGTAAGAATATTGATAATATATAAACACAGTGGAATCCAACAAAGTTGCCATCAACTTTAAATTATTCAAGCTATTTCGTTTTTATCATGTATTTAATCCAAATATCGAAAAACATTACAATTTCAATGTTTACCATTTAGCTTGGTACATTATAAATTGTGTTATTGATTGTATAATAATTTACAGTTCGTTGGGTT
This sequence comes from Pentalonia nigronervosa, assembly GCA_014851325.1. Classification (NCBI taxonomy): domain Eukaryota; kingdom Metazoa; phylum Arthropoda; class Insecta; order Hemiptera; family Aphididae; genus Pentalonia; species Pentalonia nigronervosa. The sequence goes on along the minus strand of JACXSJ010000625.1, from coordinate 192,049 downwards.
ATTTTACTGAAATAGAAGATGATATCGACAACATTTTTCACATACAGCTATTGTTTTGTTACTTACTTTATTCTCTAATTTTACTTAAAATAATCGTATTTTTGTACAAAGCAAATCACATTTGGAGTTTACTCCATGTCACTCGCATACATTTTTTGTCGAGTACAGTATCAAACACATATTGGAATTCTTCATAAACATCACAATAAATTAATACAAATTACAAATATCATAAGTGGCTTTGGAATCATGACTACCCTCAAATGGATTTTGTATCCTCTAGTGCATCTGCTGTTACAAGAAAACAGACGCAAAAGATTCAAATTGACGCTTTGAGAATATTTTTAATATTTGCTTCCCAATGGCCATTTGTGACTATAACAATTATTATTTTATATTATGAAATCATTAATTGCAATATTTATGTTATACATATACGTAGTGATTGATGTCTTTTTTATTTCTGTCTGTTATGTCATAATTTCTCAATACGAGATAATCAAACTAGCTTATGAAAGTGTCAACTGTGAACAAAGTTTCGAAAATAATAATGGTAAGTCAAGAGAACAATTTTTTATATGCCTGAGTGACTATAGTAGAACTATGGTTCGTCTATATAGCTTTTTCACACAGTAAATAAATAATACAATCTATTGACTAATAGCATTGATTATAAATAATATAATGTGTATACTATATGTATAATAAATATTCAATGTTTGTAGTAATGAATTTAAAATACATATTTTCAGAAAACAAAAATGATTATAATGTGAACGACTGTTATGACGATTTAAAATCAATTATAAAAGACTAAATAAAAACATTTTGTGTTAGTAGTTTAGTACCTATATTTTAATAGTTTTAGAATAAGACATTTATTTTCAGACCTTTCTTGTACTTATTTTAATTTATAAAAACTCAGTTAATTTAATGATGTTTTTAATTTAAATATTTATTTTATTTTTCAGGAAGTTAAAATTATTTTCTTCTATGTATAAGCATATAATTGTATCAACTGTTTTAATAAATTTGAGGTCTATCATCATATGGATATTTATATTTTATTTTATATTTCATCATATTTTATCATATGGATCTGTTGTGGTAATACAAATTTAATAGATTAAGTCAAAATGTATAATCATTGATAGATCTAGGATTATTTTATAGGGGTGTTAAAATTTTTATTTTTTCACACATTTTCAGACACAAAAATGATAATAAATAATATAATTTCATACCGAACAAATATCAATATCTATGCGGATCAAGTGAGAGCGCCCTAGCACTCCCACTAGATCCACCGATGAGTATATCCATTAAATAATTATCAATGATGGATTATTGCGTTTATAGATTTTCACGTCATCAGAAACAATACCAATTCTTAGTATAGTCAAGTTTATATCAGCATTTGTATATAAGTTTTTTGTTTCATTTTTCCTTTGTTATTTAATGGAACTCATTAACGACAAAGTAACGTTAATAAGATTAAAATTTAATTGACTTTGCTTATCGACGTAATTTTTTCCCGCAGATAGAATCCATCCAACATGGGATGTATAGTTGTAATTGGACTGCGATGAATATAACAACGAAAAAAATATTATTGTTATCAATGCTATTAAATTGATGATTAAGATTACATCAAACAAAATGATCAACCTACAATTATTTAATAGCGTAATAATTAATATCATACTATAATAATATAAATTGGGACGAATAAAAAAAAATCAATTCTAAATTTCAGATAATGATGATATCCTATAACATTGTCTCAGCTATGTTGAATACACATTCTCAATAGAAAAAGAAGATGAAAAAATATCAACAAAATTCGAACCATAATTTTGTTCAGGTCATTATTTTAACTACTAATAATAACGATTTACTATTATTGTCAATCGTGCCTATGTTAATTGTATTCTAAACACAATTTTATTTCATTTATAAAATTACATAAAATAAGTAATAAGTTATGGATAATTAGTCAATACTAATCAACCAAAATAATTTTCTCGACTATTTTATTCTATATTTTATAATTTTACATGCATGTGATGTAATCTTGTAATAATTTGTATTATTATTAATAGGCTTTAGATATTAACAAAATAATTAGATTTGTTATAACTACAAATAATTGTTTTATATCTGTCACCACCTTTAGGACCAATAAAAATACTTCAATCTTCAATTTCAAGGTCTGTTTTGGTAAAAAATTGAATCTAGTTGGAAGTCTGATTAAAAATATATATTCCACGTACTTTTATGATTAGGAAAAACAAAAAACAAAAAGAATTGTGAAAGAACTAAAATATTTATACAACACTAATTTTTGACAAAATTGATTTTGTTATTTTATTGAAATTAAAAAATGAATAACCAGTAACCACATATACTTAAAATTTTTATAAAATATTTAAAAATATTTTAATTAGTATTTTTTAGACAAGAGCGTTTAAAGTTGGAATTTTGACAAAAGTATTCAAAATCAAAAAAATTTGCTAAATAATTTGTAGTTAAAAGTTAATAAATTTTAAAATTTTAATACCTAAGACTATTGAACATAAAATATAATATTCTTCATACATTTTCCTTGCTAGAATTAAAAAAAAGATTAGTGTAAATTCACATTCATTTTTATAACTTTATAAGCGTTTGAAGTTAAAATATTAACAACATTAGATGTTTGAATTTCGAATATTATAGAATAACAATTTATCCTTAAAAGCTTAACCAACTTTTGTTATTGTTCAAAAAATTTATTTTATTTTTATTTTAATTTATTTATTTATTATTGTTTTGAAATATTCTTCTACCTATTGCTTAAATTGTGTTTTTCTATACAGTGATATTTTCCAACTTTTATAGTTGTTTTCTACAATTGTTAATAAAGTTTCTTATGTTGAGTCAAAAAGTTTGAACATTTAATACAAGGCGTTATATCAGATAGTAATAACCTTACAGCTTTATAGCTTATAGGTTGTGCTCAAAGTGATTTAACAATATTGAAAAACTTTTAAAAATACCGTGACATTGAAAAATATTATATAATATAATATATATTCACATAAACAAATAACAATAATGTTTAAAATATACACACTCACCCAGGCATTCGGCCACTAAGTGGACGAAACGGTAGCATCGGTAGCACCCTGAAACATAAATTACAAGTCATTAGTAACAGTTGTCAGTAATCCTTTGCATTTCGTATGGATCAACTTCGTGGTCTGAAATTATTGTTCCTTGCGCGGCACGCCTTGGGGTCGCCCTGCCGGCTTCAGTTTGCAGGTGCACTACTGTTATAGTGCACCTGCAAATTGATACAATTATTGTAGATTATTTTCGTTTTCTAAAATAAAATAAAAAACATTTTACAATAATTCATTTTTTACAGACACTACTCGACTGTCGTGCGCCCGTTGCGAGTTTGCTAACTACAACAACCTATTCGACAGCTCTCGAGGTTGTTTTTAAATATTGGAAACTTTTTATTTTTTAAAGAAATATATTCTGAGACTAACGAATTTATCATGAAAAAACACGTGATTGAGTTGCCGTATGGAATACGATTGAGGTGGGTTGAAATACACGCGTGTCGAGTACAGACGGCGTGGATAAACAAAAACACACATAATCGACGTGTCCAATGGTGGTTTTTAAACATTTTTTTTTTGTTTTACACGGAAATATTTTTATTTACGCGTGTGAATAATAAAAAAAAAATACGGAACACGTTGCCAGTATAGTAGTATCTTAACCTAAGATTTGCCAAGCCATAAAAATCATTACTCACGTGTCCGTCGTCAAGATCGAAATGAATCAATTTGATCTGGTCTCATACGACCGTTGTACAAAATTCGTATATCTCATTGCATCACTACGACAGGTGCAAAGTCGGATACATCGCCGATTACATGAATGTAAAAACTTTCGGTTGAGAATGGTCGTCTGTGGATATTACAGACGAACAGAGATAGCGACGTACATATCGCCTTCCGAAGAAACTGATCGACTTTGTACTCCACGGTAAGATAATATATAAAATAATATTTTCTTATACATCATTGTGCGGTTATTTATATTTCTCATTTCAGTTATTAGGTGGACGACATTATAACCGTATACGAGTACAGTTTGTATTTTTTTTTAACAATATTGCATATTGACTTGCTAGACACTCAAATACACGCCTCGACTTTAAACTTTTTTTGTTTTGCATACGAAACAGAACCGGACATGTGACGGGGCAACCATTTTCTATCGAGATACGCAAATTTATGATGACGGATAACTAGACGTTAAAGCTCTGCCTTCAAAAACACATTTCCGCTACCGTAAACGACCCGCCAAACCATTCAAATCGCTGGGCCGTACACAAGACCACTTCTTCCCCCTTATCACGATATCACTTTTCATACTCTTAAACTCTTATCACAATTATTTACCGTCAACCCTTATCATCGAGTTTTATCACAAATCCTTATCACTCTCTTGAATTTGATACTTTTGACCGACTTTAGACTTATGACTAAAACTGGTCCGTCTTTTAGAATTAAAACGACATATAGTTTCCAAAATCGGTATCCACTTACAGTGACATTCACGGGCAACTAGTAATATATCAAATAAGATCTGAATCGTTTTTCGTATAGATACCTCCTTAATATTTATCATTAAATTAAAATTTAATACATCCACTATAGTTATTACCTACTCAACTACTTGACGTCTCGGCAGATATTTAACAGCAGAGCGAGTTTCCCGAGTTTTCTCCTTTAATAATGATTTTTTTAAAATTTTGATTTTTGGAATGTTGAAGTATACAAGGACTTTATTTTAATTATTTAGATTTTCATATAATTTAAGAAATGTACTCTGGCGATACAAATTTATTTTTTCAAACAAGAACTAACCATTTTTATTATAATAGTTATGATGAAAATGATTTTATTGAAAATGTTGATGAAATCATAACTTGAATTACCTAGTAGTTTTAGAGATCATAAGTATATTATATACACTAACAATAAAAGTACTTAAAAATATAAAATAAATGTACCTAATATTGAGTCTAGTATTTATTAAGTATATTCAGACCATTTTTACAAATTATAAAATGTTGATAGATTAATAATCATTATTATAATTTTAAAATCATCATAGTCCCCATATATTTTGAACTTATTATCTTTAGTACACAATGTTGAACAACTCAAAAATTACTAGTTCAAATTTCAATTTAGATACATCAACATTTTCAAGAAAAGTCATCAGGCACTCTTGCATAAAAAAATCTAAGTACTCGAAAAAAGGATCTTTAAGTATACTTGAAAATGTCAAAAATCAATTTTCAAATACTATAGTATACGGTTAATTTATTATTAATAGAAAAATGAGGATGAACATGCTTGAGGAACCATTCTGTATATTGTATAAGGTGATTTTTCAAGCATGCTCACTCTATTGTTATGTTTAAATTTGTGCATTACATTTTGAGCGTACAACGATAATACGCGTGCCCGAACACCAATTCACCTAGTAGGCACCACTAACACCTAGAATTTAAAATAATGACAGATTAGCTGGGTGTGTAGTGGTGTAGTAGTTCGAACACTCCAAACAGCAGTGGTCGGGATTGCCGGTCAAATATTGTCCCAACTACGTAGTGCGCGTTGTGCAAAAATGCGTATTTGTGTGTGCTCAAAAAACTAAAATAAAAATGGACTCAAACTGAACTGCAGGTAACTAGTGTTATTGTATAATAAAATAATTTGAAGTAATAGTATAATACACGATATAGAAAAAATCATTGAAACATTTAAGTAGAATACACAATATTATGAAGTATAGCCCTTCTGGCTTTGAACGTACAATATATTAGAAACAATGGCTCTGGTATCCCGATAAGAAATAATAATATAATAAATACACGGCCCTCTGGTCCAGCATAATAAAAATGTATTAAGGAAGTTAATAGAACTGTAAGTCCTCTTGACGCAACATAATTTAAAGCTAATCATATAATGAACAAATAATAAAAAAAATTCACAAAAATTATTTGTGGAGCGCAGACTGGCCAGTTGGTCCTATAGCTATAAATACCATACAGTTATATGAATATTAATAAAATGTAATTCACATAACGATATGAGCACATAGAGAATATAAAATAACCGTAGCAATTGGCGCACACACGAATCAAAGGTATAATAAATTATTTAATGGCAATTAGCATACACTTAAACAATAATATAACAACAATATCAAATTTAACACAATAGATAAAGTAGATACAATATAATAATACGTTAAATTGTGGGAATTTCGTGCCCATAATTTAATATAAGAAATATGTTAGGTATCGTAAGCCCTTGTGGATCACAATGATAATAAAAAACAATGACATTTTTCACTATTAGAGAAGGTAATTAAAAAATATAATAGTTTAGCATACGCCGGTGTTGATGCGATACGACAACATAAGAACAAGATCTCGGCGGCCGTGTTAAACATATTTGCGCAGTCGTCGCGGCAGCGTGCGATAACGCGTTGTATATAGATACCTAAAATTTAAATAACATTATACAACTCACAAGACACATTCAATAATATTACAAAAATAAAACAATAGTTAACGATAACGATTATGTGTGTGGTAGGGTAACCAGCTATTCCTATCGTGGCCGTGAAAATTATTATTACCATATAATTTGCATTTACAACTTCGTTGAGGCGGTAACACCCCGGAACATTATTAAAACATTGTAACCACTATCGAAATCCTTAGTTCTATATCGTTATTTTCAGTTTAAAAGCACACCATCTTTAAAGATATCAAGAATAGATACAAACATAATTCTTATATAACATAATAGGTACCTATCATAAAAAAAAACACGCAAAGACCAGTGAGCCGCACTTTTTGCACGCCCCTCGAGCCGGAGCTTGACATTATCTATAATCATGTCTATATTACATAATAGTAGTTTGATTTAATTGTCAATAAAAATTTGTTTTAAAAATATAATAATTCCATTACACGAGATACACAAGTCTTAATGTTTGCCTATATACTTGCAGCAGTAGGAGTTGTATAGTTCCGAATTTCTATGTATTATACCTGTATAGTAAGTATAATAGTATCAATTAACATTAACTTTAATTAAACACATAATTATAAAGACAATAGACAATCATGTATGTACGGTATATTAAATGCATAATCATATTTTTATTTTGAGGAAAAAAACATTAAACAAAAAAGATGAGTATCACGAGAATGTGAGTCGTTATATGCTTACTATATTACTGTAGTATTTAACAACAAAATACAAACATAATAACATTAACTTATGATATCGTATAATAACCAACCGGGTAAAATATAAAAAATTACTTACCTGTAAATTTTATAGTCAAATTAAATTATCATTAAACGAATGGGGTTATTCAATATCTATTTAAAGATTTATATTTTATTTTAAGTATACAAATTACAAGTGCACAGCACTATAGCTGTATAGGTAATTAACATTTTGAACTTAAGCTTTGTTTAATAGGTATAGTTGAAGTTATTTAATCTTTAATTAATTAAATTGGTAAAATACGGTTGAAAACGAATTTTTTGGTAATATGATAAAGAACGCTAAATTTCTATATTTTTCCAACATTGTCGTATTTAATATTTTTTATAAAATGTCTGAGCACGATATTTGGTAGTTGGTACTAGCGAAATTCAACTTCGAAATGCATATAAAAAGATTGTTAACCTAGGGACTAGGAAAGTGGCTTAATTCGTGGCTTTTACTCTACAATTTTTAACTCATGAAGAAGTCAAGGATACGTTTTTAAAGTAGAACATAGTAGACACGTTAAAAAATGTTTAAATAATATTTATGTTTCAGTTTTAGTTTGAATTTATATTTATTTTTATAATGTATATTGTACCTATATATTAAATTACTTACAACTTTATAAGTTATAATTTGTACGCTTAATATCCACATGCAATAAAAAAATGTAAGTTTATATAAAAATAAATAAATAAATGCATATTATATTATATTGATTTTGTTTATAATCTTATTGATTTTTAGTCATTAGAGTTGGAGATCTGTATAATTCAATTTTTTGATAAAATTTAATGAAATATTGACATAACATTTTGATGTAAAACGTGAATCTAAGAAAAAATAATAAATGGAATTATTAGATATTATCATTTTTATTACTTATTATTAATTATTTAGAAAATTAAAATTATAAATTATTTATACAAAAAGTTACATAGCTATAATTATAGGTAGCATATAATATTATGACAATTTTGAGTCTTATTTTTCCCATGTTTCTATATGCAATCATATTATACATGTATTTGCGTATTATTGTCTAAGTACCCTTTTAACTCAACCTTTTAAAATGTAATTAGTTCAATTAAATAAAAAAAAAATGGATAATAGCAATTTAATTTGAACGTTTGCAGTCAAATTATCGAACATAATAAATAAATAATCACACTGCAGTACTGCATTGACATACTCATAGGTATTACAGGGTAGACATAGGCGGAGCTAGGGAGAGGGGCTTAGGGTGGTTATTAGTCCCTCAAATGTACACCCTTGTTATATACCTACAGTTTTATACCATTAATCACAAATACACTACTTAAACAACATAGTTTAAGAAAACATTTATGTAAACTGTTTATAATATATACACACATATTATATAGGTTGGTATATATTTATTTGCAAATTCAAAGTTTTCTCCAAAAATTAATTCAACTTATTGTATTATTAATAGTAAAATCAATTATTTTAATAACAATAATATCATAGAATACACTTAGTTATGTAGGCTGACAGACTGTCTTCGCTCAGTATCGTTTTTCGTATACAATGATTTTATATCATTGAATTCAAATTTAACAAATCCATTGCAGTGACCCCACACGACACCCACTGTACAGCAGAGCGGTACCCACTTGCCGATCTTATTTTTAACGATACGCGTTTTAAACGATCGATTGACCCTTTATTTTTATCTATATATAGTATTTATTTAAATTTGTCAAATATTCCAAACAAAACATAAACAATTTTATTTTAAACTACATAGGAAATGATTAATAATTATTTTCATAAAGTAATCTGTGGCTTGAGTCCCTTTGATTAAATTTATCAAGCTCCGTCTAATTTTCAGGTAATTAATATTTACTAATAAATAATAATAGTTGCATAATAACACATTATACTACACATAATGGTATAACACATTACACTTGCACTACACATTATTGAAAACAATATACAAAGAGCACCAAACAATAAACATGAGTTTATTAGGAAGGTACCAATACCTACAGTTAGATATCAGATTGGAATATTGATGTTATGAATAGCCATAATATATATGGACATATTGATTTTAAAACCAAAGTGTTACCATTTGCATACATCATTTTACCTCGTAACAGAAAAAAAGGCACTATTATTTAACAATCATTTTATGGAGAAAAACCTGTACTGTTTATGGTGTTCATTTTTTTAAAATTAATGTTTGGGTTTTTTGAGAAATAGTTATCTTAATTAGTTCATAATTCATTACCGACTGGGCTGTATCTGTGATTTATAGTAAATACAAAATATTATGAATAGGTACCTACTACCTACAATTTACATAGATGAAATTAATGTAGATTAATAATAATAAATATGTTTTCGATAATGCATTACGTACGCGTTTTTTTGACAATGCTATACGCGATATCATTATAATAATATATTATAAAAAAGGTTAGGTTAGGCTATTATAATACGTATAATACTTATTACGAGTTATAAGCTCGATATCGATATCGATATCGAAAATTGTCTCAGATATCGATATTGTATTGAAGTGTCGATATCCTGGACTCTGGACCAACACTATAATACATTATCAAAAGGAATAATTAGAAATTAAATATTAAGCATAGTAACCGTTTTAAAATTCTTGATTTCTTAAAATTATACTTTGGCTTATACAAGAACAAAATTTATACATACTTATAACACATTTATAAGATTATTACATTAATTAGATGACGATTATAATAAATTATTGATAATATTAGTCTTATAGCTTTTTATTATTGCATTTTTAACTATATATACGATTTTATACATAATTTTACATTATTTTTAAATATAGAAAAGATATTTATGTATTTAAATATATTGATATTTTAGTAATTTGAAATAATATTTACAGTAATTATTTAATTGTATTGACTATTTAATGAATTCGTATTTCAAATTGGGAACTCGTAGGCCATTGTTAACGATGTTCGTCAGTGGGGCCCATTATTTTATTGAACAATAAATAATAAAAAATAAAAATACCTTTAGTCCAATGTCCAATGTCCAATATCAATATAATTTTCGTATAATTTATCAATGTTTACTTTACATACCTATATGAAATAACGTTAGTATAGTATACAATTTTATATACGTCACGCGGAAGTGTTCATGTACCTAGCTAACATAACATATATTACTATATGTTTGAAAATAAATAAGACATGAATGACGAAGTAGTTAAGTGCTCAAGTATGCAATATGTTATTTTTTTGATCGAAAACGATTTTCGTCAAATATTTGTTTCCGGGTTATAACGTATTATTTTTGGAATTATTACGATACAAAATTTTGTATACAAAATAAACACAATATTTACTTTATTATTAAATTTATGCAGTTTTTCATTGTTTGTTTATGTATTGAGTGGCGTGAGTATAATAATAATAATATTATGTCAATATGTCGAGTATGCAGTTTATACCCACGATAAATGACAATACGATATTATAATATAATACAAATAGCAAATAATACTTAAGTAGACAAACAGTGTTTAATAATATATATACCTAAAATTTAGTATGTGACGTAGTATTATCATTCAGCCTTGACTTTTCTCGTCTTGATTAAACTTATAATCAATACCACATATGCAATGTATAATAATATTACGCACGAACAAATCGTCGCGTTTCTTATCACGTTTGATGTGTGAATAGTCGGATAAATATTATTGTTAAAAACATTTAGATAAGTATTTAATGTTTAACGCGTTCAGGTGTTGCGTTTACCGAACTTGTAGTCTGTAGATTACTACTATATTGAAATCGATTGCGATATAGTCTGTGATAAGTACTTAGTTATATGGATAACTACAATAGGAAACAGATTAATAACAGTCAAATCAAGATTTAAACGTGCAGATCGAGTTAACTATATTTTCTTTTATAGGTATTGTATTTTAATCTTTATTAAATATGAGAATGGCTGAGACATTAATTATGTCTTTTGATTGAAAATAATTATTGTTTCGCAATCTATTTTCAATGAACAAATGCATATTATACTGTTATTAGAGCTCGGAAGTTGTAGGAGTTGTATATTGTTCTGTATACTCTCAATTTATAGCAGACCAAGCTGACCAAGCTGAAAAATCGAGCTATAGGTACAATGGCGAGTTTGAAAATCGAAAATTCATATTTTGTTCATTTTAGGGGAAAAGTGCGTATTTTTTGATTTTTATACGCACATTATGCATTTTTTATGGTATTTACCTATTTGCCTATTAATCAGGGGCCAGTATTTCTTTAATGTACCTACATGTGAATTGCAGACAATGTTTTTCTTAATACATGCTAATTAAAAATATAAAACATAAAAAAAAAATATAATATATTATGAAACTTAATTTTCCTTTCCACTTTTACACAGAATATGTGTAGCCAAGGCCGTAACTTTAGGGGGAGGGGGGGTTCAAGGATTCAGATGTCCTTTCCAACATTTTTTAAAAGTAGAAATATTTTAGCAGTGATCGTTGTATACTGACTATTGCATTAATAGTAATTGTAAATTTTCAAGCAGTTATAACGAGTATAAAATGTTTTTTATGTTTTGAAAGAAAAAATGAAGTATTCAGTCATTTATATTAAAAAAAAATGTTGAATTCCTGAAATTTTTTTTCAGTTACGGGACTTTGTCTATAACGTTATTCATTAAAACAGGCAGGTTAACAATTTTGTGTTGCAGTTTTTACTTTAAATTATTGTAAAATATATATAATTGAATCCCTATTTTCCTTTATTACACCATCACGCGTGAACGGCTAGACCGATTTTGTTTAATTTTTTTTTCAATTGTTCGTAATTGCCAGGAGATGGTTTTTACGAAAGAAAATTTTGGAAAAATCCAACCCCGGGAAGTGCTCAACGGGAATTTTGAGATTTACGATGGAAATATTTGTTTATAAATGGTTGCTATACCACCAATTTCTGTTTATTTATAAGATTATCAATGGTTACATATTAATAACTATTATAATTAGTAAGAATATATTATTTTATACATATTTTTGCAAATAAATTTATAAAAAAAAAAACAAATCTTCGGCACGGGCAACCGTTGCAATGTTTTTCATACCTAATTCTGAATTTCACTCACTTATGCACTTCACGGAGTCCACAATCCATTACAGGTGTATTGCCTACCTGATAATTTACTGCTCCCATATTGTCCGTGATCTAATGCAGTGGATTGCCTACCTAGGCAGTTTAAATGTATGTGAATCACTTCAGGTTAATCTTAACTTAATATTTGGCTCTGGCAACGCTGAGTAGTAATATATATATTTTTAATAATATTATAATAGTGGTAAAAACTATATGTTTTTATAAATTCAAATTTGTTTTTTTTGTAACTGTCATTAAGCATTATTAAACAATCAATGACAATATAATATAATAGATATGTCTTAAAACGATGAACAATAAAACATTAATAATATTATGTTATGTTGTTATAAACTTATATTGTGGTTAACGACTGTCATTATTAAACAAATATCGATAATATTATAGGTATGCACCACTTATGAATGTATGATAGACTAAAGTGTTTATATGTTCAGACATAAACATATATTTTTTAAATGATAAATATTAATCGGAGAACTAGGATATATCGTACATAGACCCGGATAATTAGGATTAGACCTTTTTTTGTAGTTATGTTTGGAACACAACTATAATATGCAGGCATACAACCAAAATTTTATTTTATTTTTACGAACATTTTATTAATACATGTCCAATTGTAAAACTATTAATGTAACGTGTAGTAAAATTAAAAATGTATTCTTGGATACTTTGAACCTGTGCAAGCACTAGCGCATTTATGGGACTCAGAATTTGGCACCCGGAGCTCTCTTTAGGATTTCCTCCCCTAAATACGCTACTGTATGTAATATATAGGCATTTTACTGGGTGAGCTTTATTATTCAAATTTTGTTTAATCTACATTCACTACTATTTTTCTTAATTCATTCATCTTAAATAATTAAAATGAGAAGTAATGTGATGTTGAAAAGTACATCTTAACAAAACCACAACTATAAAATAAGAACTTAATTGAAAATAATAATTTTTATTTAAATCATCAATTTTGAGTAATGAAAATTTGAAAAATGTTTTGAGTAGAGCTCGATAGGTATAACAAAAAATGGTAACATAGATTAAAAACATTGATATTTCTTCTATAGAGTTGTATATAACTATTTTAAATCGCATAATTTTAATATTATACCATATTAAAAATTATTATTATCTTTTTTATATCTCAATCTGCCGATGTTGTACAGCCTGTATAGTTTTCTCTCACGCTGTGAATGGATAGCTAAACTGGAAGCATTGTCGTCTTGTAGAAGTCGATGGAGGAACTAGGATTTAATTAATGTTTTGTGTTTAGTCTTTTAATTAAAATTAAAATATTTGAATCAATTCAGATATGAATATGTCTTATACGCTAATTTGAATACAATAAAAATTAACAATTACCTAATATCAATTTAATCGTGGATATGTACCAATCTTGAATTCTTAATAATATGTATATTATAACTAATAACTATAATTATACTTTCATGTTAAATATTAATGTGTTCTTGAACTTCGAAGAATATACAGACATTAATTGCTGTACACTGTAAAGTCGTTATTTACAATATCGTTAAATTAGGACAATTTAGCTATAACTTAAAAGTGATCACAAACTCATAACAATTGCATTTTATTTATAGTGTCAAAGTAAATCATTTTATTGGATACTTTTAATATGTTAGTATGGTGTATAGTCACTATATAATAGAATGTAGAATATTAGTTTCGATTTATCGTGAAGTAATGTTAATATTATAGAATTTTGATTTGTGACTTCATCGTTCTTACTGAACAGAGTTAAATATTGTCGTATAACTGACAAACCGGTTTCGGTCTGTGCTAGTACTTTCAGATTGTATGAAAATGAATGTACTTTTATTTTATATTTTTATGGTAGGGCAGTGGTATTTTAATTATTAAAATGTCTAGTCAAAAAATTATTTGTTAATGTCATAAGTTGAGCAATATATTTTTAATATTAGGACTTATTATTAGCTCAGATTTTATTGGAATAAAAGTATATAACTTATTAGATATAAGATATAACACTAAAGGTACTGCCGACGAGGAGGTATTTTATTTGCTGGTTTACTTTATCTGGTGTACTGGTGTTTGATACGCAGGTACTCTGATAAGTGATAACCTATTTTGGGTTTAAATTATTAGTAGTGTTGTGTTCTAAAGTCTTAATTTGATGTTATCTGCTGACTGCTGATGACTCTAAGTTAAATATGGGATTTATAAGCTCTTTAGAAGATTGTTTAAAACTTTATAACTTACAAGTAAGATCGATAGATAACTTGATCGAATGGTCGGATGATCACTACACTCCGACCCACGAGAGTTCGACTGTAAACCAACCGCACCAGCTCGTCCATTGCTACGCATTGTTTATAGTGAGAGTAGTGAGAATGGAACTATGGTGAAGAAAATCAGGCTTACAACCATCAGTTGGATGCGCAAAGTACGGCCGTTTTCTCTCGTGGGCCGGAGTACATATAGATTATTGTTTTATACTTTTATGCTAAATATTTTTTAATTTTTTAAAAATATTAATAGATTGTAATCTTGCACTAATTGTTTGCAATTATAGTATTTTAATTAATATCACAATTAAAGTATAAAAACCGTGTTAATGATAGTTATAAATACTCTTTATTGTAAACCTAATTATAATATTTATACTAGACTAATTAGTAATTTACAATACTTACAAGAATATTAAGTACCTAGGTAATAAATAGTTGACAATATTCGAATTATTAATAATTATTAATAATTAATATAATTGTAGACTGTAATGTACTAAAGTTTATTTTAAACTGATGTAAAGAAAATCATGCTAGAACAGTCGTATTTTTATTTATTTTATTTTTCAACATATATAAAATAAGATAGTGTTATAAATCATAATATAGTTCTATTGTGACATTATCGCCTGCACTCGTTACTTACTTTTTTTTTGATATAAAATTGTGTTAAATTTTCATATTTCATCATTGCCACTTACCAGTAAAGTACACTAGTGTTGATCTTTACATATATAACACGGAATTCACTAGCAATTATTGAAAGCTTAATATTCGTTTTGAAATTTATCAGTTTTTGAATAGTATGCATTACAATGTAATATGTAAACTGTATAATAGTATATATACATATATATCTGAGATTTTCGTATAGTCATCATTGTTATTAACGAGTGAGTGATTTTCTTTGATAAATTGTTAATACCCATTGTATGGTTCTTATACGATGTATGTTTCATCAAAAAAATAACTAAAATAAAATATCATTGTATCATTAATATAATTATGTTTAATGACGTCTTTCAGTAGGTATTTAACCATTTAAACTAAGCCAATCACACTTAGGTTAAATAAACTCTTAATGGAACCATTTGTTCGCACATTTTTGAAAAGCACACATGTTACATTTGCGGATATTATAAAAATGTAACCGGAATATTGATAAACCATTTGCACATATAATTTAATATTATATTTTAAAATTATTCACAACAAATATTTACACATACAAGCAAATAAGGTTTGTAACCATCGTCCAACAGTGGATAACGTTTTATTGCTTACCTGGGAACATTATATTATACTAATATTGCTACACATTCTATAACCAACACACTTGCTATGTATCGTCAGTTTATAAACAAATCAATAATAATATGCAATATCGCAATAATAATTAGCAAATAATTAAATATTAAAAAAACTAACGATTTTTTTTTTAAACTGGTTGCAATTTCCTATTAGGTTTTTTCCAACCGGTTCTAACGAGTTTTTTTATAATTTTCAAAATTAATGTTAACATTAAAAATGTGTGTACAAACGGTAGACCACCTTTCTAAATTTGGATGGTGGTAAATGTACATTAATTCATTAATTTATCCATGATTATTGATTGGTATAGACGTATAGTTAAACAATACAATTGTTATTGTTTTAATAATTGTTAAATGCTTATAATAAAGTGATGGAGGTTAATGGTTATAAAAAGTAATTTTATCGATGAGTTAAAAGCCTCATTAAATATTTAATGATGTATTACAGTTCTTATGAATCTTTTTTCAGCTTTGATTCGTCATTTGTTTAGTTAGACTTTTTAATAAAAAAAAAAAGAAAGAAAAATTTGTTTTTGTAATTAATGTAAATTAAAAGAAAACAACTGAGTAATTGTCTAATAAAATCATCTCATATTTTATGAAATAAAATAAATCGTGGATATTTATTTTAGTTTATACATTTAACATTATACTATATATTTGATGAATTTATTATTTCTAATATTGATTGTAATTTATAGGTATTTCTATTTTCAGACATTTATCAATCTAGCTGCTCAAAACGCACTACAAAACATATAATATTGGACTTGAATAATAGTGACAATGGCAGCTGCTGATCAACATACATGATTTGTATGGCATATGTTTTTATTTTTTATTTATTTAAATTAATATCGAAAGATAACTGGGCCTCACTAAGAAAACTCGTGTGGTATCCCAGAGTTATCTTAGTTTAAAAATAATTCTTATTGATACATATTACATTATTAATATAAAAATAAATAAGTAGTTTTTCATAATAAATCGAATAAATAATTTTAATAACAGCGTTATTAAACGTCATCAAGCGTTATATGGTGACGCCCAACGTAGAATTACGTTCATTGCTTGATTGAAAACACAGTTAAACGAAAATCCTTATGTTTTAAATTACATTCTTTGGATAGATGAGTCTAAGTTCATAAATAATGGAGTTTTAAATAAACAGAATCATCGCTATTGGGATGACCAAAATCCTCAATGGACATTTAAGACCAGCAATCAAACTGTGTGGAAAACGAATGTATGGTGTGGTTTAATAAATGGTAAACTATTAGGGCCATACTTATACGATGGCAGTCTTAATGGA
Source organism: Pentalonia nigronervosa (assembly GCA_014851325.1). Classification (NCBI taxonomy): domain Eukaryota; kingdom Metazoa; phylum Arthropoda; class Insecta; order Hemiptera; family Aphididae; genus Pentalonia; species Pentalonia nigronervosa. Next base: position 174,604 of record JACXSJ010000625.1, on the reverse strand, counting down.
AGACGATATAACGATTTCTTACTAAATGAGCTCCCTAATATGTTAGATAACCTTCCACTAGACATAAGAGTGAATTTAATATTCCAACAAGATGGAGTTCATAATGCAAATATTGTTCGCAACTACCACAATGAAAATTTTCCAAATCGGTGGATAGGGACTTATGAAGCAGTGGCCATCAAGGTCACCAGATCTTACACCATTAGATTACTTCTTATGGGGTCTCTTGAAAACGGTGGTATATGCCAATCCATCTACGTGTCTTCTTGAGTTGAAAAATAAAATAAATACAGCATGTAATCAAATTACAGAGGAACAAATTATTTCTTCTATTAATCGAGAATTTTTATTTCGTGTTTAATGTTGTTTACAGCATAATGGTGCACAGTTTGAACAATTTGTTAGATAAATAAAACTGTTATGGATAAAAAAATCAATATTTTTATTTTTATTATTAAGTACGTATTTTATAATCTGTTATACCCGTGCAAATAACATAAAATCAAATTGCTATAACTCGGTCATTTTTTAACTTAGAATAGAAATTCAACCACTAAAACTCATTAAGAAATACAAAAAAAAAATAATAATAATAATAATCTGTGGTCAAAAATGAATCATACCATTTAAAAAAAATTATTGTGCGCATACGCAAAATTAACTATCAAAAAAAAAGTCTAATTATTTGAAAATGTGTATAATAATGTTTATTAATTAGCCAAAAAAGTAGGATTGAAATATATGAAGCCTGTACATAGTTATTGAGTGTTTCCACTTATTGTGATCACACTGTATATAACATTACAACATGATATTCGACATATCGCATCTTATTTAAAAATTGAAAATATTCTATTAGATTTATGAGCTCCATTATGCCGAAATATTCTCTCTCTAGGCTAGACATTAGTTTCTTATTTCTTCCCATACAAACTTTTCTATCTTTACAAAGCACAAAATAAAATAGCGAAGAGTAAGTAACTGGTCTGCAGTACAGTTGTAGGTGTCAAGTGTACGCCGTCTTTGAATAAGTCACTTTATTGTATGTGTTCAAATTTGAATTTAAAGAAGTATCATTGCATTCGAAAAACAATTTTGTGCAAAAACAGTTTGTCAGCCTATATTAGTTTTTTTATGATATTATTGCTATTTAAATTTAAACTTAGAATATCTACAAAAAAAAAAAAAAATGTGCTTATGTAATTTTTAAATTTTTAGGTTCTAATATAAACTATTTACGAGTAACCTTGTTTTAAAAATAGTAATAATAGTAGTAATAGTTATAAAAATTGAATATTTTATAAATTTTTAACTTTTAACTACAAAATATGTTCTTGATTTTGACCAATTTTGAACTTCAAATGCTTATAAAACAAAATTGTGTCTATGTATCTTCAGTTTTAACTGTCATTATCAAAACATATGAAGAATCTTGTATTGAATTTTCAATCTTTTTGACCCGGTAAAAATTATATTTATCGATATTTGTAGCAATAAATCTAAACAAAATATAAACCAAAAATGTCTAAAATAGCCCAAAAAAAAACAAAATATTTTTAAAATGTTTTCATGTATAGAAAGTGATAAAATAAATGCTTCAGTTATTTGTTTTTGAATTAAACTATTCTTAATTTACGGGTAATTATCCAATGTCGTAAACATTTGAACTTCAAACGCTCATAAAAAATTAACCTTAGATTTAAAAATACATTTTTTTATGAATTTCTAACTCAAAATAATTTGTAATTTTTTGTGATTTTGACGAATTTTGTCAAACTTTTACCATCGGATGCATATACAAAATTATTGTGGATTTAAGCTCTACTTTTTTTTAATCACCTTAATAACTAAATAACTACTTATAAGGAACCTTGTATTACATTTTCAAGTTTTTTGACCTAGCAAGAAAATTATCGATCGATAATAGTTTAAAAAAAATGAAAATTTTTCATGTCTTTATCGATTTTTTCAAAAACTGATTTTATGTAAACGTTTTTCTCTATTTTTTTTTTTTTTGTTTTTCTAATCATTATTAAAAGTACATTTTGATCCCCCGCTTCTCCACCAAAAAATCAACTAAATTCACTCTCAAGTAAGATAAAGGATTGAAATTAAGAATTTAAGTATTTTTAGTGCTCCGAGAAGTGATACACATCATTATAAAATCGATATATTCATCGCTCGGTTCAGAATTTAATAAGTGGAGGCAATTCGCAAACACCACCATATATACATTGCCCTTATACCGTACTTAAGGAGGAAACAGAAATTTTTAAAAATTCTATTCTATTATAGTATTGACGTATGACGCACTATATTATTTATTATTATGGATATGGAGAGATACCTAAATATTTATTAAATTATATCAGCTGCAAAAGTTAATAAAAAATAAATATATATAGAGTCATTATCGCCGTTTAAAAATGTACACTTAGTTTAAACAATCACATTTTTATTTAAACCAACATACATGTTTTTGATAGTAAAACAAATAAACAATTCTATGTTTATAAACAGAATATATTATAATATAGGCTAAATAACTAGGTATAGTATTTGATATAATACAAACATAATATATAGGTACGGTCACACGGGTCCTTTGTTCCTATTTGTACCCCCTCCTCACCACACACACAAAATCCGCCACTGGACCTAACTCGACGTGACTATAAATATTTATGTGTGATACACTAATATAAATAATAATTATTATGCTTTGTATAAGTACGTACAATAATCGCAAGTGTAATATTATTTTAATATTGTACTCCTAACTACCTACAGAATAGTAGATTTAAAATTAAAAAAATTTCCATAATATTATCATTATCGTTTACCGTCGCGGTTTCATAAAAAAACAAAAAAAAAAAAAAAAAAAAAAACGCAAAATTATAACGAACGAGGCGGCGAAAGAAGAGTCGCCGCCGCCGCCGCCCGCTTTACCAGTAAAAAACGAGTTGACCGACTCTTTATACGGCGTCGCAGTTGCGGGGATGGGTGAGGCGGCAGCCGCGGTCGGTGATTTAGAGATGGCGGTGAGGTGTGGCGAGGTGTTGTGACGTACGGGTGAGGAAGGTTCGTGAAAAACGGACGTTGGCGCGCGCGTACTGAGCATCGGGCGCGCATCGGTCGCCACCGCCACCCGCCACCGACCCATCCGGAGCGGAAAAAGCGGCGCGGCGGGTAGGTAGCGCGCGCGACACACAAACACACTACGCGTACGCACCGAATCGTTCACTGTTCAGTAGCAACGTCGACTCCGGCGCGCAGACTGGTCGGTCGTGCGTTTACGGGCCTTTTGTTCACGTCTTGCCGTGCGCGTCCGCCGTGTCGTTGTGTTATCAGTCATCAAATTATAATATCGTTATTTGAGAGTCATATTATTTTACAGCCGAACCGAACAGAGGTCTGGGCACGGCAATCGGCCGTTGTTGTTATCGCACACATCTCTGTAATACGATCGTCGTGTCTAATATTTTATTGTCGGTCGCAGCCGCGCGAACAGATGACTTGACACGCCAAAGTCGTCGATGCCCCTTCAACAATAACACCGGAACATAATAGACCGCTCATCGCTGCCGTGCGAGCGCATAAGTAACACATAATAGCTTACTCGTCACTTCATCTGTACGAGACGCGAGTACTGTCTTTGGGTTAGGTAACTACCACCTCCACCTCCTTCACCTCTTTGTCCACCTCCACTACCTCCACCACATCACCACCGGTGTCATCGTAACCGAAATCATGCCCGCCGTCATATCCAAATACCTGGACGGACGGATCATCCGACGGGACAACGTAAGCAAGGGTGTGCTGGCCGCGGCCGTGCTGTTGTACGGCTGCAAGATTGGTTACCCCATCGTGTTGAAAGTGTGCGGTGGCGGTGGAGGCGGCACGGACGATGGCAAGGGTGACAAAGGACCCGACGGCGGACCGCGGCGACCGTCGGGCGAGTCCAACGACAACAACAACACCAAGGGGTCTATGGCAGTCGCCGCTGTGGCCGTGGTCGGCGGCGGCGGTGGCGGCGGCGGTAAGAGGTCGGCGGCCGGCAAGAGGACGAGAGCCGCCGGCCCGGGCATCAACCGCGAGTTCCTGATCCAGCTCAAGAAACTGCTCCGGCTCATGGTGCCCGGCTTCTGGACGCCCGAGGTGGGCCTGCTGTCCATGCACACGATCGCCCTAGTGTGCCGCACGTTCATGTCCATATTCGTGGCCACCATGGAGGGCAAGATGGTCAAGTTCATCGTCCGCCGGGACGTGCCCAACTTCGGGCTAATGCTATTCAAGTGGCTGCTATGTGCTCTGCCCGCTACGTTCCTCAACTCCATGATCCGGTACCTGGAGTGTAAACTCGCCTTGGCTTTCAGGTAAGTCGAGGCAAATCACTATGGTATGCTTACGCATATTATAGATATATCGCTGTTGACGTGCAAACTCAAATACGCCCAACAAAGGGGGTCCAGATTCGGAACCTCCCCCTCATTTGCAGGTTGCACCGCAAGGGTTGCTATCGTCCGTAGGTGGACAAAAACAAGCGAAAGGCATGGGGTTCGAGAAATTCATCTGCGGTGTTATACACTTTGGTCCAAAATATCGCTTGTTAAATAACCATTCAAACCTAGTCGAAATATTATGGTGGATATGTTAATGATGTTTGTATATTATTATACGTGTAACGATATTAGTTGCCTACGAACTGAGTCCCGATAAAAAATTTTAGATATAAAACGAATCGAGCCACATAAAATTAAAAATATAATACTAAATGAGTCCATATTTTAATACTATCTGAGTCCATCAAATTCTAAAAAATATTTTTTTTTACTATGTTTACAAACTGAAGACTGTTTGTTAGAACAATATTTTAGAATATGGTTTTAAACATTTTTTTTATGTTTATTTAGAAATATTTGACAACAATTTGTAATATATTGTATTTTTAAATTAATGTCTTATATTGGTAAGAACTTAAATGATCATTTTTTTTTATGTATTCAAATCTTGATCTATGTATTGTTTGTAGGTAATAACGTCATTTTTTTCTAATTTCGTTTTTTTGTTATTTATTTTGGTTAGGTTTGATTAATGTATTAATTCGCTCTTTACAATGTTGTTGATAATTCTGTTTCAACCTGCGGAGTTATAAAAATCCACAATTTAACACATACAAAATAATAAAAATCTACGGACTCGATTGATATATTTTAATTTTCCCAAGCGTGGACTCAACTCGTATATTTCTCTTTTATACCGGGGACTCAATTAGTATATTATTATATTCCTCGTTCAAGTATGGAACTCAATTAGAATACACCGAATTTATTATAATATTGTATCATAGTTTAACCGGTTACCCTCAATGTACCTATAGAATGATAACCGGATAATGGATATTATGCTATAGACATTGTCGAAAAAAACCCATTGGATTTATGAAAAAAATTATGCTCTACGCATGATTTTTCTCACATAGGTCCGTTTGTTATTCCTGAATATGGTTTCAATATAACGAAACAACAGTGCTACATTGTGTTGTTGAGTTTGACGATTATTACAATAAAGAGCGCGTGACTTGGGTTATAATGTGGCGTATGCGATTTTCTAATTAGATAGTGTTTATGTATAGTTATTAGTTAGGCGCATCTTGAAAAGTTTTAGACTGGAACCAGTATTATGGTAATAAGGTTGTATATTAGAGAGTGAAAAACAATTAGAGTTGAGGAATTGATGTACTAGCTTTAATGGAGATTATGAATGATTCTGTACACATATTGTTTATTATGTTTGTATTACACATACATATTTTCTAGTCTGATTTTTAACTTTACCTGATTAGCGTGCTCATTTAAAATATTTTCTTTAACTTTATTTATTAAAAATGATCATACCATTTGAAATTTAACAATATTTATATTTATCGTTTTCTATAAAATAATACTTATTATTATTGTAGTACACGTATGATCAGTGATCGCGTGCGTCAAATCGTTTAAATCCCGAAGTGAGGAAGACAGGACTAACTTTAATTTATGATTCGGCTAAAATATGTTTTTATACTTATGAAAAGTTTTTGAACTATACATATAACTTTAGCCCTCACTTTTAGCTTATTTAATCAGTTAATATGATTCATGAAAATTATTTATTTAAAAAAAACTAAATTTACGAAAAGGTCAGTATATGTTGTTACTTAATAGTTATTATTTGTTTTCCGTATAAAAATTATTATAATCTAAAGATATGTCGTCTGGTATGAGTCCTCATAGATATGTGTTACAAATAGACATTATATATGTTTGAAAATGGCAAAAGTATTGAGCGATATTATGCCATCTAAGCTGCTTACTCAAAAAAGCTATCAATGTCTACAACTGTTTAAATTTTAGAATTTATTTCTATCGGTTTCATATATGACTTTATATTATATTGCTATTGCAGATAACGTCAACGTGTTAAAATAATATTTGTATTAATAAAATAATTAATCACATCAATATTGATAAAATGATAACACAGTGATTTTAAAAAAATGCACTTATATTATTGTTGTTTTTCGTTATATAATCAAACGGTCTTAATATTATGTAAAATCGATTGTACATTAAATATTTTAATAAGTCAATCATATATATAGCAGTCATTAGTAGATACATGATGGGCACTAAATCGTGCACCACATAAATATTATTCTGCACTATATATTTGATCAAAGTCTTCTAATCGAGTTTAATATTTTAGTATGACATTATGCACATTATTATTATTAGCGTTTATTTCAAAGAATAATTATTGTAACGTATTGGACAATAAATCTGTTAAAGTACTTAATAATCATCGTTAGCTCAACAAAATATCTTTTTTTAATTTTTGTATAAGGTTTTCCGTGAATCAAATAATAACATTAATTTTTTAAATAATTTGAATTCGTCTAACACCAATTTTGAAAAAAAAATTAATTTTTACTTTATAAATTGTTTCAGTTTATTTTTTTTCAAAAAAAAAAAAACAACATATTATGTTTTTAATTTAAAATGCAAAATAATTTTATTGTGAGGTAATTCTGTGCGCCACTACTTTGCTAATTTAAATTTCAAATAATTATAATTTACTAATAACTATATAACTTAAAACTTATTTTAACTATTGTGTTTGAAATTTGATTTAAAATATATAAAATTATGTATAATATTATTATTTTATATCATAACTATAACGATATGATAACGACCAACTGTTTAAATAGCAATGTATACTACAGATTGAAAACAGATAATTGAGGTAGATAATCCGATTGTTTATCCGACCTGCGGCAAGTAGCAACGAAAGTTTTTTTATCGAAATCACGAACAACAGCAGCCATTGAACGAAAAATATATATTTAGTTATATGATATATTTCACTACCTACTATACATATATATATATATATATATAAGTGAAAAGATCGACGACCGACACAAATACACCACGAGATATACTCGATACGTTCTTTACTCTATACGTGATGTAACTTGCACAGGCATTATAATACGAAGAATAATTATATACTATAGTATAACATTATTTTTATTTATTAGTTATTACTAGTTATAAATCTTCCGTCGTTATATACACTTCCTCAATAGTCCAGAAGTGAAGAGGGCTGTCTTTATTTTTATCGATTCACATTTCGCACTTATATATATATAATATCATAGGATCGATTGCTCAGAACGCTTTCGTCGATTATAGTCACCGCACTACAAGCGATACGTCATCTACTAAATCAGAAGTGTCTCCTCAATATAATATTATCTGTTAGGACTTGTGTCTACTGCTGCAGTATTTTCAGTGTACAGTTTTAAAAAATTAGACGTAAAACATGATTAAATTAAAATTTGTAGTTTTTAAAAAATATATTATATAATATACGAAGAAAAAAGTCATTATCCATTTACAAAGTTATACGTTTATAACATTTATTTTTCAATAATTCTTTATTTAGGACATCTGTTACAGAAACTGAAGAATACTAAAATAAATAATAACATAAAAAATAAAGATGAAAAGGAAATTTTTTTATCATAGTACAATTTTACTAAATTTATAACATTACTACCTATATATGTAATGATCTACATTGTTTTACATATCACCGTATGTTTTATCCATATTTTGGGATTGCCTGTAATGTCCCATTAAATGTTGAAAGAGTTTAAGGTGTTATTTAACATTTTTGGATTCAATCAGTTTAAAAATTACAGTGGGCAGTATAGCGGAGAGAGGGTTAACTATACGTTAAAAGTTTATCTAAAAATGTAGAAAAGATGTGATCTATGGTGATTAAAGGAACATTCAGTTATTTTATTTTGTGAATTTGTAACCTGTCGCATAAGCTTAGGTTTGAGTACGTGTGTTTGTGATGTGCGAAGTACTTGGTCGTCATTGACTGTTGGACTGGGCAGGGAGTGTTGAAACTGTTATCGATGTTATCGATTTACATTGCATGTTTAGAACTGGTATATGACGTCGACGTCGTTGTTTAGTCGAGTTTTTTAGAGACAATGCATTCCTTATAATTTGCAGTAAGTATGGTTACTATTACATACTGCGCAAAAAGCAGGACTACAGGAGACTTATGTGATTTGGTACATGATGTAGATGATAGATATCACCTCATTTGACACAGCTAGAAGTTCATGAGCAATAGCTTTTGGTGTGACCTTAAGATTGACAATTTAAATTTTAAATACATTTTAAATTTGCCGTTGTGCATGTGGTTCTAAAGTTATAACAAATACATTATTTTTGGTTCCGACTATTTTAAATATTATGCGCGCGTAATGTTGATTTTGCTAAAACGTATAACCGAAATCATAAAATTGAATAATACTTTATCATATTATTATATACGAGCGTATACAAATTGACTCTCAAATACAGATAGTTAAACTTGTTTACACGAATTCACTCCCGGAGGCAGTTTGTGTTTTGAAAAAATGAAACATATGAATTACCAAAAAAAAATATGATTGTAAATATAAAATTAAATTTTTTATTTTACGTTTATAATTGAACATCTACAAAAGATATGAAACAAAAAATAGTGTAATTTAATTATAATATAATACGCGCGTGTGGGGTGTAAACTATAAAGTAATAGTAGCTACTGTGCACTGACTAGTCGCGCAGTATGTACATGTTACCGCTGTAGCCTGTAGTACCTATACTGTTGTAATAGCGTAACATACATCTATAGTAAATTATTATTTGCTCGTTTCTAGTCCAATCGCGTATTTTAATGTTTATAATATTGTCGATGTTGTCGTTTAGTATAATACACAGGTACACGTATACTGTATAGTATGGTATTATACTATTATGTAGGTATACAAAGATAATAGATCATAGATAATAGATGTGATATCCGTATCGTTTATGGTTATTGACTGTTATATCCGTGTCGTCAGTCGATGAGTAATTTGCGAGTATTCCCCTTATGGCATTCTATATACAGAGTGATTCTTTAATCATAAACAGAAAAAATCTCAAGAAATAAATTAAATTTAAAATTCATTAATACAATTTATTTTTTTTATTTAATTTATAATAGAGTATGTGAAATACATTTTTTTTTAATGTAAAATAAAAATTATCATTTACATCCAGAGATATTTTAAGCTGGTTCATTATAAAATAATAACTCTTGTATCATAGAAACATTATTATAAGTATAGTTTTGAATGAATAAAATATAAAATATACATTATAATTTATGTTGTGAACGATGTGACTAGAAGAGTAGTGAACAGCGATTTAACTCATTTAAGGAATAGGACTAAAGATTAGTAGGAGTAAAGTGGAGTCAATCGTGTACCTATGTGATTTTGGAGGAAGCAATCGAGAAATTGATAGGGCGAGGCATGATGTGATGAAGATGGAGAATGGTGTAGTGTGCGAAGTTCAATGGTTCAAGACTTCAAGTGCTCAGAAATTAGGATCGGTAATACAAAAGAATGTTGGTTTTGAGGAAGAAATTCAAAATAGAATTATATGTAGATTTTATAAAAAGGTGTGTGGCCAGTATATTGTATTATTGATCGAAATGTTGAGCAGTGGACAATAAAACTGAACAGAGCACTCTTTGTTTACCGAAAATGATAATGCTAAGATCGATGTGTGGGAAGATAGAATTCCTATTTATTCATTAGGGGTTGTGTACTTGTATAGAAGTGGCATCGATTGTAGACAAAATGAGGGAACATAGATTCAGATGAACCATCTCATTAATTTAACCAGTCATGTTATTAGGAGAGATGACTCGGAGGTAGTAAGAGTGGCCATGAAAATAAATATTCGAAAAAATATAAACCCGATTCCTTCTATACTTGTTAGTTGTTTACTTTCTTCCAGACAGAATTCTTTTCACATAATGATTCTACGTTCATAATCGAAAAGTTTTGTAATTTTATTTTACAGTATTGCCATATTAATTATTTTGAGTTTTTCTCTATAGCTATCGCGAAAAATTATAGAACGCAATATTTTTACATATTATAACAGTATATACCTACTTGTTTATTTTCATATTTCGTCGGTATTGAACGAGAACGAAACCAACACGATTGTTAGTCAGATGACGTCTTGAACCCCTACTTGATTCTGTTAAAAGCTGTCGTGTACTTGGGTATAATATGCATGTCCTTGACATCTATTGATTGTCACAGTCTCTATACACTTAATATTAAACTTCCTTTTTATTTTTTTACCCCAAATAAATTCTCATAATATTATACATTTAATGATGGCATAAAATTGTTTGACATTTTTATGATTTGATGCAATTAATATTAACGAGTTTTCCTTAGGATTAAAAAAAAAAAAAAAATTAATTTTAATCAAACGAATTATAACTCTGTCTATGACTTACGCTGAAAGCAGGTTATAATAACTATTACTTATAAGTTATAGATACTATTTATGCATTCCTACATATATGTGTGTGTGTATATTATTTATACTAATCAAATATTTTTAAAAGGTTATATTATACTTATCAAAATAATAATAATGTATATTACTAATAACTAAATACTAATCGTGATAAAATATAAATAGTAATGTACGAACAACGTTTAAAGTGATGCATCACCATGACCTCATCTGAACACTATGTGATCAATAACACGAGTCCAGAAATGATAGTCGTCCGTATTGTTTTTGTTATTTCTTTTGTCTCTAGAACGACGTACACGCGTGTTTTGTTTGTGTTTCCTTTAATAAGACCATAAGAAGAATATTTGAGCATTTCTACGAATAACGTCAATGGTGTGTATTTATTACAATTTGAAACTCTACGGAGAATTATTATATTTTTATCGTTGCTGTATAGGCACATGTCCGTATTATATAATATTAATCTACTATGACCTTAGATTTTAGTAGATTTTTATTAATGACAATTATGCACGGAAATGTCACGAAATAAACCGATAAATACACGTCAGTACAATACGCGGTCGTCGTACGCGGTACAATAATATTAGACAGATGTATGTACGATTACCGTATATAGGCTTAATAAATTTAAATTTTACCGCAACCTCGAAAGTTTTTATTTTATATAGTCATGAGATGATATTTGTATTTACTTATTTATTCTTTTTTTTTTTTTTTTTTACATAAACTAATCTGCGTGTAACGATAGACAAACCATTTTCGTCTGACGATTTAGATATTACAGTAAATAATCTAAATAATAATAATATAATATAATATTTAAATAATTTAATTTAATAATTTTTAATATTAGTCATATTTTCTTGTTATACAAGAATACAATTTAATAAACTTATTTTTATACTTTGCACGATGGTACATCAGCCACAATTGATTAATCCTGACCATGAAAATAATACGATTTCGACACACGCTTTTTGATTTCATTTTATCTATAATAAACTCACACAGATGAGTTATATTATTCTTTACTATTAATTTGTTTTAGACGTGCTCAATAGGATATAAGTATTTAATATTAATTATTTTGCATAAAAATTTATTTATTTTTTTTAACACGAAACAATTTTGTATTGGTAGCACCGAGTGTAACCACGTAGACATGATTCTATAGAAAAGTTAAAATTGCATATTAAACGAGATTTCCTTCTTTTCGTGCAATCTATTTAATAATACATGTTGTCTCACGGCTGTTTAAGTCACAATATGTACATAAATATCATATTGGTTCTAAATTTGTTTCAATTTTCTGAATAGAGGTATTAATTTATTTGATTTTTTCTATGTACCTATTTTTTTTAATTTTGTTTATTATTTCGGGGTATAAATATTCGTGTTATGTAACGATTGATGACGAAATGTACAACATTTGAAAATTACGAATCAACATTTTACTGGACTATTATTCAATCATTTGTTTTTATGTGCCAACTAGTTTCAACGTTCTTTTTAATAGACGATTATAATAGTGGACGGAAATGTCAATGACTTGCTACCTATGTGTAATCCAGTTAACTGTGCAAATATTATAAATACAATATCAATTTTATGGATGGCCATTATAAAAACGCCATAATAGCTAATCGATTATTATAAATATTATTATTAAACATATTATACCTATTGCGTTTGAGTATAAAATATTATTTCAAGTAGTTCGCAATTTATTTTCCTTTTTGCTTATTCAGCTTGATTAATTCAGTTATAAGCATACCTATATCAATTTAAAATATTTTTAAAGTCTTTTTTTTCACTTTATGTAATATATGTATACAAACTATTTGACGTTCAATATAAATTTCAGTTACAAAATACAATATATTTAAATTGCCAAGTTATTTACATTAAAATATACTGCTATTAAAAATAGCTACCAAGTAAAATATGTTTACCAAACGATTTCATAATATTTGTTAACAAAATTATGTACAATTAAGATATGATATAGGGAATCATTAATAATATACTATATAATAATTTTATACTCGTATGAGCATGGTAAACATGATTAAAAATAAAATAATCGTTCATATTTTCATTTGTGTTTTGAGTATTAAATTTAAATCTTATAAATTACAATATTAATTTATCTGATAATATATGATGTTTGTTGTATACTTATATATGTTTTTAATTTAAGTCTAATTGTTTGATAATAATGCATTATATTGGCACATTAATTTACAGATTAACTATTTATTTCTAAAATAGACATTTAAAAACGTAATTTTAATATTTTAATTGCTCTAATAACCAAAACATATGTGAATTGTTTTTAATGTCAATTATATAAAAAATTACAATTGATTTGGTTAATGTTAATCTGATATAATAATTAAGTCGTACACAAAGAAAAAACTGTACAATTCTGCATTGACAGTTTGTAACTTTTAATTTGTATGTAAGATATAAGATTATAAAAAATATTTAATCGTTAATCATCATCATACGTCCGCTGTTGTTTGCTAAATAGCAAATAATGAAAATTATAATAATATTAATTATTATTTCTTAGAGAAAATAATAAAAGTCTAATCACATTAGCAAGTAATCTCCAAAAATGTCCAGAAAAGTTTCAAGAGAAAAGATTTACATTTTTTAAAATTTTATTTTCATTTTCGTTTATAGGTAACGCATTACGCAATACCGTATAGATTATTTACTATTGCAAACGTCGGGATTTGTTTATGCAATAATTCGGTAGAACCCTAATGGCTTTGAAACACGTAATTTTATAGGATATTGTGATACTATACTGTATAATATTAGGCAGGTACTCACTGAAATGTCCATTGGATCAAATCACTACAATATAAACATAGTTTTAAAAGCTGCCGCGTCTATCATTTTCGTAATTACTTCATCACCACCCGATGTAGATACCTATGTAGATACGTATAAAAATATCATATCACCTGACCCACGTGCCTATAAATGTTTAATAATATCATTGCGTTACGACGATTAATAATAACACCATCTGTGTGCTTAAATAGCGCGTGAAAACAAACGACCATAAATCTTGCGAATAGGTTAGGTTATTCGCAAACGATTTAATTATTACGTAGATTTTTTTTTTTTATTAGTAAGTATTCTTTCCATCGAGAACACGCATAACGTGCTGTCCGTAACGAGCCCAACAAATACGGCCTAATAGTGGTTCTTATATTACATCGCTCCGAGCGCCAACCACGGTTACGAGATGGATGTATGTTTCTTTTTTCATTTCATTTCAATTTTTTTTTTTATAATGAATGGTGAAAGGAAATCTTTGTACTTTCGAATTGGAAACTGTGACAAAGTTAAATGCATGTTATCATCCTCGACTGCGCTATGCAGTAATACGGTGTTATTTTTCTCCTAAACAAAGATTTGACATAATATTTGTACGTATATAGAACTCGCATAAATTTAACTAGTTATGTGCTAACTAAAAACGATTTGTTCCAGAGACGAAATTTTAATTCACATTATATATTATACAAATTAAATAAAAAGTATGATTTATGTTCAAGGATTGTTATGGTACAGGAGGCCTACTGTACCCATCTATATCTACATCTAAGATATGGAAGAAATCAAGTTTGACAACTGTTGGGAAGCGCGTGTTAATTAAAACGGATTATTTTATTCTATTTTTATATATATACCTAATATTATATCATACATACGTCATGTTTTATTATGCTCGTTCAAAAATCAAAATATATACTTATTAAATTGAATTTTATGAATACTAAATACTCCTAAGGTTTGTTGTAGAGGCAAAAATAACTGTAGTTTAAATGAAATAATTCATTACTCCACAATAATATATAGGCTTAAGTAATAGGTAAAAGTTATAGTACGAAGTTTAAACAGGTTATTATGAAATTAGAATTAAAGCAGGCTAATATGATACAATAATACAATTTAAATAGCATACCATATGGTATTTAAAAAGAATTATTATATAAAATTGAAAAATTATTGTGGATGACATACTTAGTTATTATAGCTAGAAACTATACTGGACTGCTGGAGAAATGAAGATAACACCAATTAATGCAAATTACTAATTAAATTTTCAAGGTATAAGAACTATTATTTTAATGAGTATTATCGTGCAATTTCAAAAGTAGAAATCAAGTTAGAAAAATATAATTATACGGGAAGAAAGAAGTGACTAAATTATTGAAAATATTTATGTTATCGTATTTGAAATGTAATAGGTATACGAAATAATACATCATTTATTTAGATGACGGAAATAGCGAATAAAAAAACAAACTCGAGTGTTGTTTAAATCAAATTAATAAATTAAATATCCTTTCAAACGAAAATGTATTTATAAATTCATAAGATTCATTGCGTAAGAAAATCGTAATAAATTATTTTAATTCAAATCTAATGACGTTTGCGCTTTCTACAGCAGGTTACAAAAACATTTGATCATATGTGACATATGTATCCTCTTAAAAATACTTATCTTACGTTATTCCAATTATCTAATGTCAACGTGACATTTGGGATATGTATTCTAATATTATTATGTATTTAAATAAATAAAAGTATTTTGACACTTCGAGAATAGGTACTTTTATTATTATAATATATAAAATTTATTTATATGACAACATTTTGTATTTTATTTTCTCAGAATGATTATTAGATATTACTAATTTATATTATTTCATATATACATAACAAAAATAAAAATAAAAAATATTGTAAATATACAATATGGTTAGTTGGCCATATTATAATACATTTGGTCATTATCAGTACAGTATTAAATTAAAGCAAATTTAATTTCCTTAAAAAATACAATTTTATTTAAAAAACATTACTTGAAAGCTCAAATTTCATCAGAACTTTTGCCACAGATCACATCATTTTAATTTATATATATATACATTTTTAATTAATATAGTTGTATAATATATGTTTAAAAAATTCCATGTATTATAATTAATTGTATCTATTCAACTACAATAATTAATATATCTAATAATTAGGTAAATATTTAAAATTTAAGATATTAGTTTTATTGAGCATGTGAAACCAAAAAAAAAAAAAACATTTAGTGTTTTAAAAATATAATATAAATATAATCTTTAAATTATTCTGGATAAATGTTTGTGAATAATAATACTAAAAACTACTTAATATTATTTTATTAGTGTATTAATCATTTAATAACAAACACACATCATTGTAAAACTAATACATTCCTCGCCCCCTTAGAATGTAATATCGAATTATTATAAATCGTTAGGTAATATTAAATGTACAAAAAAAATATGTAGCTCAAAACGATTATCTTTTTGCCGTTAGTTTAATGTTTTAGAACACACTTTAAAGAAGCATTATAATTTAAAGTATTAACTCAAATAACCTACCTTATTAAATATTGTCTGTGTTCAGTATTGGTAAAAGGGAATTTTAAAATTGTAATAGGAATTATTAGTGAATTATTCACCTCGAAATATCGCGAGGGACTCCACCCATCCATCTTATTAAGATCTATTGATTTATGAGATAAAAACTACCTAATATCCTTGTCACTACTTTTTTGATACACTGAAAACAACATATTATCAATGCACCCATAGGTAATAAATATTTTATGAAAATAATGTCGTCAAAAATATTAAAGGGGTGAACCACAATCCCTCGCCACATTATATACGGCACTGTATCATGTCCGCAGATGAATACTTCAATAATATTTTCGTCAGTTTTTAAGCTCAATTCACGTACAATACATTGATTAATGATTTTATAATAGTCTATTAAAATATCAATGATAAATGGCAGTGTATGGTAGTGGAGGTCGTTGTGGTCGTGGACGTAAAATCATGAATTTCGGTAAGTATAGGTATATAAAAGATTTTAAGTTAATAATTCACGAATGACGACGACCTTCGCAAACAGATAAAAAAAAAAAAAGAATAATACTTATTTATATAATAGGACAAAAAGAAACAGTATTCTCCACTGTTCCCCGCTAATATAGTAATTCTGGTGTAACCTACCTGCGGCTGCGGCGGACTCATTTTTATACCATGGCGAGGGACTGATAAAGGTATTATAAGTGAAATATTATACACGCGTATTACTTTTAACGGTTATATATTTTAGTGTTTCGCGATTCGGTTTTCGGGAGACGATCCTCTAGACATCATCTATTCGTAGACATTTCGGGTAGCAGCCGTCACGGTATGGCTATACATATAGCCAATAATATGGCGGTAAGTGCTCGTGCACCGACTTATGCGTATAACTTCACGGCGGCAAAGAGCTTAATATTATTCTATCCAGTACCCTAACCCGCGTATAGACATGGCCGTCATTGTGCCGGCGATATGGGTGTTTCGCAGAAATCTGTCCGAGACTTGAACCCAGGGGAGGGTTTCGGTGGCGTTTGAAGGCAGAAATAATAGTACACACGTCGTGCAGCTTTGACCAAATGTTTAATATTATACTTGGTGTGATTATGATGGTATCTAAACACATCGACAACGTAAGTACGTATAATATTACGGCTCGAAACGGCACTGTGCGCGGCGATCGCAAAATAGACGAGCTCATAATATACGGATAGATGCGCGCGACCTTGAGCGATTTACAAAACGATATTGCCATTGTAGTGTTCGCCGGCCATCGGGCGTCGGTTGCAAACTGCCGAGCGTCAATTAATTCATACACAGCAGTTGTACTTGTATACATGCACACTCACATCACGCGATTTAGTTTGGGCGAGTATAACATATTTTTATTCCTATAATATATAACATAATGTGCATTATTATATTATGTTGTGTACGTATATTATTATACTCTATTACGATATATTGGTAATAACAATAATAATAATAATAATAATAGCAATTATTATTATAGATATTACAGATAATATATGCAGTGGCTTACTTTTGGCCAAGTTAGCCACAGACACGACGTCATCTCTTGAGGTTAAAATCTTTTTTTGTGTCAACTTACTAATTATAATGTCACAACCTTCGATCCCTAAACAGTAAACGCACCACCGATTGACCGATACACATTGCTGGAGTGTGTGTGTATGACAATAATTATTATTTACATTAAACTGCCAGCGACGTGATAACTATCGGTTATTACTTTATTAATCTACCTATTACAGTAATTACACCAATGGTAAGTCGAAATATACCACAATACATTACGCTTAGGTTTGAAACAGAGGACGTGCATTATTATACACATGTAGGTATGCAAAATAATAATAATAATATTATTTAGCCTTATTATTTTTCAAGTTATTTACTGTTTTGAACTACAGCGTACAGTTTTAATTTTATAATCTAAACCAGAATATTTTTCTAAATATTTTGATACATAAAATTCGAATTTTGGACGAGTTGTTTTTGAGTTATAAGTATTTGAAGTTTTGATGAGCAGAGTAGTGGACTAATATGTTGCGGGGTACCCGCATACCACCCTACACTGCTCATCTAAACTTCAGATACTTATAACTCATAAACTATTCGTCCAAAATTCGATTTTTATGTATCAAAAAACTCAGAAAAGTTCTGCTTTGGATTATAAAATTAAAACTGTATATTGTAATTCAAAAAAGTAAAAACTTAAAAAAATATTTAAAACAATAAATTTTTTTTAAAAAATGTTGTTTTGTATCTGCTACTACCATGTAACAGAAATATTTCCAAAAACTTAAATACTTTTTGAAATATAATGAATGTCTTACGTTAAATGAATCACCATGTATAAACCATCACATCCATCATGACTTTGTGGAACGCGTTTATATATGTAGCAAATTCAAGCTCCTATTATTATATAATAAATATAGGTATCTACTCACTATCTGACACCTACGTAGAACGCAATAGTACCCATAGTTATAATTTGCGCGAGCATAGTACATGCAACTTAACCTCCCGATATTTATATTTATAATATTATAATTTATATTACATTATTTATGTATATTTATGCACTTATGCACCCATATAGAACTATTATAGTTACGTGTTGCTATTTTTTTCTATTAAAATATATTTTGTGGAATTATATTTGATTTTGACTGTTGTTTATCGTTTGTGAAAGTAACTTTTATTTTTATTAAATTTACAAATCTTGTGGTTGCTTTTTAATACAATAGAATACATGTTAGAGTCTTCGTAAAAAGTTCTTCACTCAAATCGATCACGATACTGCTATTGTCAGTCCAGACTTCTGCGATTAATAGTTTGTATAAACAATACGTCATGTTGTTATCTTTTGGTGAGAAAATGACCTCAACATTTCTACATATATGATTATTAAGGGACTTTTTTTATAAATTACACAAAAACTTCTTCGGCCACAGTGGCCATTGGTGTAACAACATTATTTAATACATTTTAGGCTTTAACCAAATATGTATAAACATTAAATACATTGGTTTTTAAATTCTATGATACAGATTTGACAGTATTAAGTATTCGAATAATCTGAACGAAAAAGATGGGTCGGGACCAAGAATTCCGTCGATGCCTAGAAGAATAGTATTCCTATTCCCTTAAAGGTTGGAAATTACGGTACAGAGTTATAGTTATAAATGATGGATTGATAGTTGTATGCTGCAGGTGTTACATGAAGGAGGATCCTTCCTTGACATATCAGGTGACCGTGGGTCATAGATATGTGTGTTCTATTTTGAGTGAGTTTAAAATAGTCTTTTGCCTTCTGGTCACATCTTTAGAGGGCATGAGATAAATGATCTTTTGGTTTCGCTTAATTTAGTCGATAATTTTTGCCACTCCATTAACCAAATGTCTAGAGTTAGTTTTTTAATAATTTTTTAACGTCTAGATATAAGGAGCTGGGTATGAGTCTGATACTAGGCGAAACGTGTGCGAGTTTTTCCGAATGATCAGCTGTGTTGTTGTCAGTTATATTGCTGCAACCTTTAAAGCACTTTTATGTTTTCGTTTAATAATTACAACTTTGAACTTGAAAATCTCATTTTTAGAGTTGTACATGAGTTGTGCACCTATACCGTTTATATTTTTATTTATACATAAGAAGTCAATTTATAAGTATATTAAACTATTGATAAGTACATTGATGAGTTATAAATAATAATCAACCATCATTTAGTTATAAAACGTTAATACAATTATATCATAAAAAGTGCATTTTTTTAATTAAGAATTATTTGGATAAGTAACATTTTTCTTGGTAAAATAGTGCTAGGAAATGTAATTATAATAATTGCTAAATTGATCATTTTTAAAATATTTTATTTAATATTTAGTTTTGAGGCCATTTATTTATTTTTTTTTTGTCAATTAGTTTTCATTTTTACCAATTTTTTTTTTTGATTTCTATCTACCGAAATTAATCTATATGCCATATTATAATAAAATGCATTTCCACATTGTTACAATCATAATTATTTTCATTGTGTCTGTACCTATCATATATTATTATTGTTATCATTATTATATCGATTACTATAAAATAATATTATACTATTGTTGTGCACGATAGACGGAAGTGGATTGGCGCGGAAGTCGATATTTACTTCGCGTACATTCCGATGGATATTATATTTTTCATCTCGTATCATAATAATAATAATAATGCAACTACAGCCCTGATCGTAATAACATAATATTACGTATACGCTGCACACAGTCGTCGGAGACCGATGACTTCGCTCAGACAAACAAAATATAATATTTATTATACTATTATATGTCGTAGTCGCGTGCGTGCGAATTTTTCGTAACGCTCATACGATAATATCGCGTATATAGGTATTATACGTAATGTACATAGGTTGTATAGGTACCTACGTCATCACATTAATACCGACTGACGACACGGTCGGCCGAGTCGGGATGGCAGTGATACAGAATAATAAAATAATTGCCTTTTGTCGTGGTCATTGTTTACTATCTACACAACGTCATCGTGATGCATTATAATAATATCCATGTATATTGTGAATTGTGTAATTAATCCGACGCTCATCTCTCGTCAAACCTTTAAAAACAAAAAAAGACCTGCATACTCCATCTGCTGTGTAGCGATCATGTCTCACAAACCCCGTATAATATAATATATTGTTCTTCGTCGGTCAAAAATATATCCTTTGTTATTTTATACGTCCGCAGTCGATTAAAATACGCACATCACGTCATTTATAATATATCATGACATGTAGGTATATAATATATGTAATATTATACTGCACAGAGGTTAGTTTTGCGGGCGGTGCAATGCTACAGACTTTGTACATCAGCCTGGCGGCGGAAAAAAAAATTCTGGCGAGACGTAGTCTATTCATAATATAATCATATATATATAGGTTAATGGTAGTTTATATGAAAATACAGTTACCGACCACCGGTCAGTTATTCACTTTTGTTGTTGCTTTTGTAAACAGTACTTTCACGGTTTTAAAATTTTAAAAATACCCGTAATTATTGTATTACATACTTATATTGATGGCATTTGATATCCATATTATAACTCACAAGACACATAACTCATAAGACATAATTCAGTAGGCATTATATCGTTCAAACAATATTGTGAACTCGACGTGCAAATGTGTTTGTGTGTGTGTGTGTGTGCGCGTATTTATGTTTGTAAATGTATTATTATGTAACCAGGAGCTGATCCAGGACTACGATTAAAAAAGAAGAAGCTAATCACAAAATATCTAATTGGTAAAAGTCTTATAATAAATATTAAATACCTACTCGAAGTTTTTAAGTGCGATAACCATAAACAAATTATATAAAATATTATTGAATATACTAAAGTATATTGCACTATTTCTTTGTAAATTAATTAGCTGCTTTATATATATGATTTTTTTTAAACTTAAATTTGTATACAATCTTTAAAATAATAATTTACGATAAGTGCAAATGTTGTGCGATAGGTGTGGGTTGGTTGTTATTTGTGTGGGTGGGTGAAGAAGCATTTCATTGAAGACATTTCAGAAACTACTAGTTTAATATAAACGAGAAAGCGTGTACCTTTGAAATAAAATGTTAGGGGATTGTTCAACTCCCATACTACCCCTTTGTACCCAATCATGTAAATAAGTTGAACCAAAAAAGCGGATTGTTTATAATACTATAAATACCTAATAACTATACCTAGTTGTCCACGGCTCGTTTTTATTGACTCGTACACATACGATTACATATTATTATGATTATATAATATGTCAATAAACTAATTACGAATTGTACATATATCTATTGCACAGTTCTGCATGTTTGTATACTCATGTGTACTGTTGTATTAGCGCGTACCCGTAAATACAAATATTAAACATTGTTACCGCTACTACCGTCTACTTTTAAATAGGTATATGCATAATATGTATAGTTTACCTACCGTTTAACATAATTTACCTATCGACGTCTTGTCGTTTGTGTAGACACAACATTGGTATACTGCTTGAATGCTTCAATACTTGAGTAATTATTGCAGAATTTGCAATCGTAATAATAATAAGTAGTATAGTAACATCAGTACACGGTGGTCGGATTTGAAGTAATCTCTACATATTTTTCGGTTAATACGAATACCATCCAACTGTACTATCTTTTGAAAATAAATTACACTACTCTATAGATACTTATTCTAATATCGTATATTCGTATTTATAGACAATAATATGTTTTTATTTTTTAATTTAAATTAAAACTTCTATGCGGTGTAATTTATTTGCTACTATAGACAATATCAAAACTAACATATTGCAATATAGATATAGTGTTGAATATAGCAATTATACGTAATGTAACATATATTTTAATTCTTAATAAAAAAAAAAAAAATAAATCCATTCTTACAACTTCTTATATTAAACCACTTTGTTCGCTATATGTACGTAATATATAAGATCATATAGTCTTTGATAAGGGAGCTGGGATGGCTAAACCCCTAAAAACTGACCATCATATAACTACATAATGTGCAAATATATTATACTATATTTTGAAAAGTAAATTTATCAGATTTCTCCAAAATAGTCTTGTGCTTCCCACCCCACCACTCCCCCTTAAAAAATAAAATAATAAATATTGAGCCTATTTACTTCTACCTACGCGTACACCCGTCCGCGGGTATATTATAATTGGTATATCTGTGTGAAATTTGATCGCTAATTTACGTTAATTATACGTTAATTTGATCCCTACTGCAATCCAGACATTCTCATTCAAAATTTCTAAAATCTACAATTTAATATTAACAATTAATATAACATAAATAATATTTACAATTTTTTTTTTTATATAAAACAGTTGCTCATTGTGTAATTTAGTTAAAAGTAAATTCACTTTAACTTTTTAACTCGTTAATGGCCAGTCTTGATAAACTGTAACTAAATATAATATAATCGTATGAACATAATTATAATTGATATAATTCTTAATATACTTACTTTAACCTCTTAAAAAAACATAAAAAGTTGAAACGAAAATACGTGTATAATAATGATAATGTGTAAATGTTTATATATATATGTTATGTCACCAGTTTGAACAGTTTTAATCTTATTTATATGTATGTGGTGGGTCGACCCGTGGTTCACCTTGTGACACATCAATAAGTATTGTGATGAATAATACGGAAGAAACGCCACAGTCCACTCTGTTTATTCAATGGCTTTAATAAAAAAAAGCGTATGATGCTCAGATGTATTTATTTATTTAATATACTTTTATTGAATGCGGGTTTTATAACTATTGTATAATTATAACATAAATTGGCCGACAAACCAACAATCATTTGTATATAATTATGCATAATTTAATATATACATCATATTTTAAAGTTGAATTAGAAAACAACTTTTAAAGGGAGATGATGATTTAAATCAATTGTACAGTCTCAGGTCTATGGTAAAGGCTTATTCTCCTTCAAAAAAATATACTCCATACTCTGATTATCACTTTTTGATTATTAATTAACCTTTCTGAATTTCAGGAAATGCTATTTATTTGTAAACAAAATATCCTTTGCCCACATATTTCTTATGGAAAAAAGAACCTCATTGATGTAAACCTTGCGAAGTTTATCTTCAGATTAAACACATAGGTTTCATATAATTTGTTATTCTCACCTTTAATTCCATAAAATTGAATATCGAAATTTCCGAATTAACGCTGTTGTAAAATCAAATTGTAACTAATAACCTTTGCTGCTGATATTTTTCCGAGACCAATTAAAAAATATCCTTTGCTTAAAAATAATACTATCGATGTGAGTTTTTATGTAACTTCAAAATTGGTACCATTATATATAGATAATGATTCTTCTTAATAATTTGTCTCTTTAACTTCTAAACTCTCATTATTACGCATAGTTACCTTGTTGCATGGTATATAACTGATCAGTAGATGTTTTATTTCTATATTATATTAACATGTCGAGGACTACATCAAGACGTTATCCTCATAGGTATTTTTTGTACTTGCTTCGTCGCCAAAATAAAATTATTGGATCAATTGAATTACACAACAATATCCGATACATTATGTAGTATATCGTTTGTCCGGTGTTCATCGTCGCGGCCGTATAACAAATAATAACAATAATAATATCAACTTCCGCATCCCGATTCGTGATAATCTGTGGTAGTAGTTATATGATAGACGTATTGCGAATATTATATTGCGAAGACGTCGTGGTGACACGTTTTGAATAATTACTCGAATGTTGCACGCAGTGTAATAAATGCGTAAAATATATAACAATTCAATGTGTCGTCGTTGTTGTATACTTTCCAAATAAATGTGTAGGTATAATGACTAATGACTGCGTGTTGAAATTACCTTGCATTTTATTGTGATATAAAGTAACCTTATATATCTGTATCGTATTATTATTATTATTATTATTACTATTATTATAGTGAGTTTTCGACACAAAAAATACACGTATTCTTTAAATATATATATATATAAGTTTTAACTAGTAGTGATATATTTGTGTGTTTAATATTTACTATTTGTTTTACTTTGCATTACTCTTGAAAACATAATCGACAAAATTTAACTTAACATTTTCATTTTAGTGTACGTGCATTTTGCATACAATAATGTTTCATTTTTACTCTTAAATTAGTTAATTGACATTATATTTTACTTTATACCACTGTGTAATGTATTGTTTATACTTAGTAATGAGTAGATATAGTATCTAACTATTATTTAATGTTTATTAGTTTGTATACTTTGAATGGTTTAACACCCATGTTTACTAATTAGTAACGATTATTATGGTTTGTTAATAATTTATTCAATAACTACAGTCAAATTGTCAACCGTAGAAGTTGTCGATAGCTGAGTACATTAAACTATAATAATAATAATAGAAAATTTAACGAGAAAATACACTCCAATCCGAGTACAAAAAAAGTAAACGCAAATAAAGTGAAGTTATTTGAAATCATTATTCACACACCGATATTCGTTAAGTTAATCTAAAGTTTGCAATGTACCTACCTAATGTATCATTAATTGTGTTAGGTACTTATATTAAACAATAATAATGTACTTGTCATGTCTTATATCTGTCGTTAGAAATTATGTTAAGTAAAAAGTATCTAGGTCCCTACTTTATATATTATGTATTTTACTGTACATAAAAAATAAGTTTGTATAAAGTGAAGGAAATTATTGATATTTCTAAAAATATGTCAAAATCACTTCGAGAATTAGCCCTTTATGGAGTGGTTGGGAAACTAAGATAATTCGCTTACATAATGTGCACAACAGTGCTATAAAAATAGATCTTTTATCAACGTACAATATTACTATGATACTATTGTCTATTTTATTGTGAAATTAAATTTATAATCGCGTATGTATTGTGTAATTGCGAAGATGAGTCCAGGCTCACATATGATGTCTACATAGTCACCGCGGTATTGTTGTCTTTTCATTATAATTATTGTCATTATTTCGCAAGGAATTTTCATTTTTTTTTTTTTTTTGCAATTATCCATTACACATGTATGACCAGAATATTGCATTCATATACGTAAATAATTGACAGTCACCTATCTTGCACGACAAGCCATGCATCTAAGAAAATATTATAATTATTTACTATATAAAGTAAATTTATAATATAAATCTTACATTAGGTTTAGGTATAAACAAATCTGATTACAAATATTTTATAATTACCTGATGGCCGAAGCCTCTCCTCAACGGGTTACTTCTCTACCATTGGACACGTTTAATTCACCCTCAGAATATATAATATTTATTAGCATACATTTCATCGATTTTGCCATCACCAATAGTGGACATCAACTCGTCTAAACTAAAATATTAGTAACCGATTTGTAATAACTTGTAACCAAATTCTTTAACTCCAATTTTCATATTTTTCTTTTTATGATGCTCATAATAATATTTCTTCGTGTACGTATTATCATCGATAATAATATATGCAATATCAATTATATATATATAATATAATATTTTACGTCATGCAGTTCAATAAAAAAACTCAAAATATTATTATTAGAATTATTATATAGATTATGCGTTAAGGTTCTTTCACTGTCTTATGGCGCATACGCGAACAAAAACACATTAAATATAATATTATAGTACTATAATACATGAAAACACGTATATTATGCATGGGCTTATTACATTATAACTACAAAATACAACTAATTTATCATTTTACGAGCGCGTTTCGATCGGGTGATGGATATATCGTACGATTTTTATTTTATTTTTTTATATTATTTATACTACTCGTTTTCTTGTGTGTACGCACTACCCGCAAACATAATTCGAAGTATTATTTAAATTGCTTGACGTGTGGCGACGAGATACCTTTGTGATATATCTATTTATATACAACAACCCCTTTACGACTCGGGACTATTGAAAATCAACGTATTATATTAGATATAATTATATAGTTAAGTGGTGGAAGGGGGTGGTCGAATTTTACCGAGCAAACCATTATATTGTAAAAATAATAAAATAAATGTATAATAATAATAGTATACATGGAAACCATGTTATGTTTTATTTCGATGATCAATAGAATTTAATTTGATTTTCCACAAATTCAAATACGTTATATAATTATAATTATATTTATAATATGTCTAAATAATAATCGCATTACCGAATATAATATATTGCATACGCATACGCAAACGCATATGTATATGACGCATAAATACATACATAAATACGTATAATATACAAATTCAAGTCGAATGTTTCCCCTTTGGACATTCCTCAATCTGATACAATTTTCCATTAGATATATAATGCATTTTGAGCCACCTATAACCTTATATAATGACATTTCCTCCAAATACCACGTAATAAAGGCGGGTTATGTTCGATTTGCATTTGTGTTTATATTTGTATTGAAAAATACAAATTACACTCGTATTTCTGTATAAGTATAATCAAAAACAAAAAATTATTTATTAAATATTTTTTAGTTGTAAATTATGAGTAATTCCGTTTGTACTCGTATATAGTTTTCGAGGTCACATTCTTCGTATAATGTTTAAACAATATTTTCTATATCTTGCTGCTTATCGATATTTTTTTCTTTGCTCGTGGTTTTTGTCCAGCAGTAAACTAAATTATTTTTATCTCTGTTAAACTTTGCTCTGTTTTTAAAATTTCAATAAATGATTAGATGATGAGCAGCTACTTAATTAATATGAAAATGCTCTTTGCTAACCCCCAATATTGTTAATGGTTTTCGATAATTCGGAAAGTGCAAAAGAGTTATACTATTCCACAATTTAAAATTAAACATATAAATGGGTGACATAGAGTTCTTATAAATGACGGTCTTCCAATCTCTTAAGAGTTAATGAAGGAAAATTCAATAAAGTCTATGGGTTTTTGGCAGTATCGATAAACACTGATAAATGCTTAGAAAGTATTCTCCGATTAAAGGCATGTGCAAAACAAGTAAACAATATAATAAATAAATGATCTATCTAATGATTACATTGTTACCGCACTTAATTATTTTCATGCACGGAGAAATGTCCTATTCGGAGAAGGGTTTGAAAATATTAAATAAATAATTTACCGATTTTGTTTATACTTGTACGAAAAAATATAAATATATAATATGTACTTCTCAATACGAATATGAAAATAAAAACAAACCGAACGTATTGAGTTCACCTCCTCGGCGGAAATGTCATTTGACGGCTAAGTTGCTCAAAAAATATAAGACGGGGAAATACATTACGAGGAAGTGTACTGGTGATGAGAAAATGGCTGACGGGTATGGGATTGGGTACACACACATATATATATATATATATATAATATTTTATGCGCGTGTATCGATTGTTCCATATTAGTTTGTTTAACTCTAATGGAAATGGGGAATATATTATACTAGGATTTTTATTTGTAGTGTATGTAATCACTTTTTCTGTATAGAAGCCAGAAGGAAAATGCTTCAAAACTTAGTTTCACGTAGTCCTTATATTGATTGAAAATACTACCGAAAACCGCCGCAAACGATGCATGCTAAAAAAAACCCGGTCAGATGAAACATTTATGTACTATATTTTTAAAAGTTTTTAATTCTACAGTTTATTTATTTATTTACTTATTATTTTTTTTTTTTTTGTATTAGTTAATATTATGTTATTATAGACGTAATGTAATTTTCAAAAAATACCTAACGCCAGTGGAAAAATGTGTACCTACATAATTTATTGACAATATTATTAATTAAAAAACTATAATATAATACACAAATTTTGAAAACAAAAGGTCAGCATTTGTGTTATAAATGTTGAAACATTAAAATTTGAACTAATTATAGGAACAATTATTGGAGATTATATCCTGCACATCAATTTTTTTGATGTTCAAGACTTGTTCATTTAATAATAATAGGTAATAGTTACCTAATATGCGATTCTAACATTATTTAATAACTAGGCAATATTGGCTCAAAAATGTCTGTATGTCGTATGCGCGTTTATTCAATCTATTGTCAAAGTTTGAATTTTTCACATTTATTTTTCTCTAGAACAACAAAATTATATTTTTATTTAAAACCGTTATTATTTTTATGTTTGTTATAATAGAAACCATATAGTTTTTATGAGTTTTTGTAAAGCTTTTAATTTTTATACTATAACTACTAAGTACCTAGCTTTTATGATAATATATTATATTATATTCAATAATATAATATTGAAAATGTTATTCATAATTTTTTTTTTTTATGAACATTTTAAATTTTCAGAAAATACCATGCCGAGCTCCGCTAAATGTCGTTTTTTGATTATAATGATTTATTATTGCTTTTAAATATTGAACTAGTCGTCATTTGTCATCCTATCTGTTGTTTATTAATATTTTATGACTTATTAAAAATTGAATGTTTTTTTTTTCATCAGTAATTGTGTATATTCCTAATATGTTTAATATTTTATATTTTTCAAATGTGAAATCGTATAAGATCATTTAATTTGTGCAACGAGTAAAATGAATAAATCACTATATATTTTAAAAACGCTGTACCTACGTGTTATACTTGATTCAGTTTAATTTTCAAACAATTTGTAAGTTAAAAATATTGCTTAAAACGTGCAGCGCAATTTTTATAAATCGTTTATACTGGATTAAAATGTATTTATGCAATGTATTCTATGACAGAGTTACCTGTATTCATCAAGCTTTTATGCGCGCTGTCAAAAAACCTTAATACTCGTAGGTAAATTAAATCGATGAATGATGCAAAACGCTCATTTTTTTAAATGTATTTTTTCGGACTTGTTAGTATTATAATAATTAATAATGCTTACATATGTATTTTTACGTCTAAATTATTAATAAAATTAATTTTTTTTTATTATTTATCAATATAATTAGAAAAAAATATAACCATATTATGTCAAAATGATTAATAATAGATATTGAGTTATTCTGCAAGTCATTGATCTATTATGAAATCAAAACAAAACGAATTTACGCATAGTATGAGCAACTAATTTTTATTAAAACTAAATTTTTTTTTTTTCATAATAATTCCATATTGCGGCCAGTAATTATTGCTACGTTTGTATTTCTGTCGAATTGTTTTTTTAACGAATAACAAAATAAACAGTCATGTATTCAAATTGGTAGATTTGGCTGATAAAGGGTGTAAAATTAAAAAATAAAAATGTATGTTTTGCATACATTCCGCGTATACACCAACGGAATAAAATAAACATCTAAATTGTTATTATACACCTTGTGATATGGGGAATGACGTACGTAGTATAGCCATCTACATTATAATAAACATTACACCGCAAAGATCGTATCCGAGCAGGACGTTATGTCTTGACATAATTCGATAACGAATTCCGGATTTTTTACATGGTACTATCATATTGACGCACATAACAGTTCGCGAGCATCGTTGTTCATAGGCAGGCACTGTAAGACCTATATATATATATATATATATATATATATATATATATATATATATTGAGGTACACGTTCTGTGATTTCGAGTTTAATAACGCTAAACGAACGGATAGTGCAAGGCATATAAAATTATATTTATAACGACACAACTGCTTATAACGCGAGGTCATCCTATAAATATTACAGCACAATAAAATATCGAGTGACTTCAGTGTTGCGATAAGGTGTGCGATTTAAATATTCAGATACCTATACCGATATGGCGGTATTCGCGGTATATTATATAATTATTATTTGAACACAACAGCTGCAGATTGTAGACGAAACGAATTTATCGAGTAGGAAGGTATCATGTAAAAAAAATGGTTAATACCGAATGTACGGTTGTACTGAAATATATAGCTATTACAAATTTTATGATTACCATAAAAACGGCACCTACCTACAGTTGACGGAGATTATTATTACTACCAACGTATTACTAAATATCGGCTTTATTTTGGTGGTTTATGTGTATCTTTATGCATTACCTATTTACTATGTTCAAAGAGTCAACTAGTTACCATAGTGGTTTTACGAGGTTGAGGATACGAACGTACGACTTATGATGAGAAAAAAATTACATATCAATCTGCTATTAATCAATTTTGAAACCAAATAAAATTTCAACATTAATTATTTGTATAGTAATTATAATAATATATTTTTTCATATCATGCGGTTTTAAAGTCATAATTCATTATTGAGGATACCACGACCTTAATGACTGTATAATATACAGTGTATATGCAACCACTTTGGTAATTAGTATGCTCTTCGATCACGCTTGAATATAATCCACGCATACAATTTTATCTACTGGTACATTATACGACTACAATTTTATAAATACGTCTATACAAATAATGGTATATCATAATATTATTGCAATTTTATATCGTGTGCGTATATATACAATTTACACGTTTTAACAATGGATTCTGTTCGTTTAGGACTCGGCTAGTGAACCACGCGTACGATATGTACTTCAAGGACCAAACTTACTATAGGGTGAGCAACATGGACGGCAGGATCGAGAACGCAGACCACCGGCTGACGGACGACATCACGGCGTTCACGTCGTCCGTGGCACACCTGTACTCACACCTGACCAAGCCGCTGTTCGACTGTGCGCTGATTGCGCTCACCTTGGCCAGGAGCAGCAAGCAAATGGGCGCCGCCGTTGTGCCAGGTGAGTTGATTACCCCCCACCGGTCCAGCCTTTCCCCATAGCTGTTGGGAGAAAAAAAATTCCAAAAAATCTCATACTATGGCCGCATTTGTGATTTAATGAACGTAATAATTATGAAATAAACCTATGTGCCTATAGGTACAAATAAAGATTCTAATTAGATGGTTATAGTAATCGAACGGTGAACAACTGTAACAAAATAAAGCGCACTTAATAATATAGATATATGTATATACATATATATATATATGTATGAATTACTAACAGGCAAGTAATTTTTAATCGAATACGATTAAAAAAGAAAAAAATTGTTTTTCTTGATTTAGAATATAGCATAACG
This sequence comes from Pentalonia nigronervosa, assembly GCA_014851325.1. Classification (NCBI taxonomy): domain Eukaryota; kingdom Metazoa; phylum Arthropoda; class Insecta; order Hemiptera; family Aphididae; genus Pentalonia; species Pentalonia nigronervosa. Next base: position 142,570 of record JACXSJ010000625.1, on the reverse strand, counting down.
TACTGAAGTTTATGGATAAAATATCAATGATGAAAATAAGAAAATAATTAATATTACCTAAATTATTAACTATAATTAAAGCCGATTGAAAAATATTGATGGCCAAATTTCAACTTCGCGTTCAGTATATCGATATAGATATTAGCAGTGCAATTTAAATCTATGAGACATAATATATAATGCGTATTTGTGAAATTCAATAATGGAGGGTTACACTGCTATACGGTGTAAAGTATACCGATGTCACAATTATTTAATATACTCGAAAATGTCTATAAATCAGTATAACACTACACGCACTGTCCCTGGTGTTGTATTTGTAAAAATATCTAATACAATATCGAATTGCATAAAGATGTGCATTCCATCGGCCTACACCATATTTAATACGATTTCAAACGAATCCTGATCTTGCGAAACAGCAATCGCACATTGGACACGGGGAGTTGCGATCTCTGTGCACCACGGATTTCAGCAGACGTCATCCGACCGTGTTCTTTAAACATAAGTGTCAGCTATTGAATAGCTACATAATATTGTTATGTTTTGTTTTGTTTTGTTTTATATAATTACGTTATTGTGCCAAGTAGGGCTTAGTAGGCATATTATTATATAGCGTATAAGGCAATATTCTGCGATAAGTCTCATGCCGCGGTGAAACGCGCAATAGTGGGTACCTATCTGTATATATAATAATAATAAACACTTACATCCACTCTCGTGCACACGCATGCAGATATATATATATGTGTGTGTGTACATGTATTTTGTTGTACAACCACGATAGACATATATAATTAACCACGCGGATCCGCGTTTGACATTGTTTTCTTGTGCCTTGGAGTGTGTCAATGTACTAAAAAACCAATACCGTTTTGTGTTACGCAAAAATGTAAAAAAAAAGACAGAATGAACTCGACCTCTGAACCCCAAGGATTCATCTCAAACTATATGACCCTGTTTCCGGTGTACTTCAATTATTTCATATCGGATCTATACGATGTAATAGTAACATTACTGTACTTACTGTCTTCCTTCGCGAGTACCTCGAATTCACTGCAGCAGTGTTTTCAGCTGATCGAAAAAAAAATGTGAAAATAAAATTTCGTTAAATATCATTACCGACCTGCTGCATAGTTATCTTTTTATTTCCTGTAAGTTTATACTACCTATATAAACTGTATCTACCAATATGATTTGGTCGATAACGGAATAATTTTTTTTAATTTTAAAATCAAGGCCTCGATTACAATGGTCATTGGCTGTGGTAGAAGTATTAAAGGATAAACTTTATATTATTACATTTTACGCAATTACGCGTGGCAGTGAGTCATCCTTGTCGTCTGTTTGGGTATATTGTATTATTTTCTACTAGTTCATTTGAATATCGCGCTCGCGTCATTTACCACGGAGTACCACAATAACATCGTTTCGTGTTTACATTAAACGTAGTTTCTTATAGCATGCCAAAACGATATATAAACCGTATATTCAATGTTTTTTTTCAACTCTTATCAATCTCTAAATTCCACCTGACATTCTGTATTCTAGTTATTTGTATTATATTATCATCTACGTATTATTATACAAATAATTTAAATGAACATCGTGACATTGTGTAAACATTAGGTACACGTTCCAAATGTAAAAGAAAAAACGTATTTTTGAATTGTTAGTATATTGAATAATAAAATATAATAACAAAGAAAAACCAACTGCAACTTCCAAAGAAACAACTCTAAAAGTTCTGATATCAATTAAACATTGTATTATATAAACTATGAAAATGCATTATCATCGGTTTTATCCATACTTATTTTATAAAATGACGTTCCTTAATTTTTATTTATTAGCTGAGATGTGAAACAAAAGTTTATAAAGAATGATATAATAAAAACGTATTAAACGCTTGCCAATCAATCTGCAGTCAATATAAATATTCGTCTGACTACATGAATATTGTTGTTCATACAACATACGACTAATAGACCGGTTTCATAAATTTTAATTAGTGATTAATTAATTTTTAACCAACGACTAAATTGACATGTATATATTAGAATAAATTAAAGCTATTGTTTTTTTTTTTTTTTTTTGGGTATACCTACCTATCCCAAGCAAGGGCGCCCACTGCAGCTTTTATAATTTAAATTGATTTAAATAATTAAATCTGAATGCTAATTGTAATTTTCTTTAATTTTTTTTCTAATCTATACATCAGTTCGAAGATTAAAAATGTTTTGTTAGCAATTTATGACACAGTTTTTTTTTTTATTTTATTATCTTCTAGTATGACAACTATGATAGCTCGATAATTATAATTGTATAACATATGGTTTATATAACAGTCGTATAATTAAAATATCATAGTAATTATTATTAAGACTGATACGAAACAAAACAAAAACAGTATTAGTATATTGAAACATTAATGAGGGTATTATAATAGATAAAATTATAAAGAAATAATATTATAGAGTGGTAATAACGAGAAGTGGGAATTTATTTATAATTGTTGTTAACGTGATTAATAAAGGGTTCAGAATGGACTTAAGTTCTTCAAGAAATTTTGAAATAAATTGTGTTGAATAATCGGATGGAGGATCATTTGCTGGAACACTTACGTTAGCGTATGTAGACTTTCGTTTTGACTTAGAGCTTAGGTTAACATTCGTTTGTATCGCGAATGGACCGACAGGTGTTTGGATGAGATTGTTGCTATTTTTTTCGGCTTTATGTTTCCCATGTTTTGACATGATTTTTTTGTAAAATGGGCATTCCTTATACGACGATGTATGTGGATCTGAGCAGAGAGTGCATTTAACGGGTTCTGATGACACATAGTTATTGGTGTTTTATCCGCGTAATCGCGTGTACGCAATTTACATGTATAACAGCGACTATCGTATGAACCACATTGCCTGATTGAAAAAAAACGTTTCCTAGTACATATAAGATATACTTTTCCTGTAATTTCATAAATAATATGTATAATATATAATTTATAAATAACAGCATAACTATCTATAAAACATGCATAAACAATATTCAGTCAATTCTTGCAGGTGCATCAACATTTTCGATATATTGAAAAAAAAACTACTTATTTTAACTGTAATATTTATGTTTTTTGATTGTTCAAAATATTCGATTATATAAATTTGTTCCTAAGTCTAGACCATATTTATATTTTAGAGATATAACCATTGTCATTACGTATTAATACTTAACTTAATCTTCAGAATATGAATCACCGGAATCACCAGATTTACGTAAGACTCAGCATAAGGAGCCTTTAAGGTTAGGCCTAGTGCATTTGTGATTCACATGTTGTGATAATCCGAGGCATGTGTGAAACGTGCTTTTAGGCACTTTGCACAGGAGGCGATTAAACTTATATGATAAGGTAGGGCTGGTATTTTCAGCATTTGATAACATCAGTTACCTTGTGTTATTCGATTTTTACCGTTCTTGCCGAAAATGACAATGTCAGGAACACACATTGTGTGTTTCTTTCTACATTTATTATGACCAGATCATTGAATCTGTTTTGGCTTTCAAATTATAGTGGACCTGATGTATGTTTTGATTCTTTTCATACATAAATTCGTATATGTGGTACATCCACAATATTAATATTTTGTATAGACATATAAAAATATTAATTATTTTTCGCATTAAATCCATGACAATTTTTTTATGCGAGGACTAGGATTTTAACCAAGAGGGGATATAATTTAAAAAGTAAAGAGGAACTAAAAATGTCTATAACTGACTAAGTTCTCTAGCCCTTTTAGTTACACTGATGTAGGTACTGATTATAAAACTAAGTAAAAAAATAAAGTAAAAATACGGGGGTAGAAAACACTGTTCTAGATTTACTAAAAATGTCGTATAATAGTTAAACGTTGTTACTGGTAGTAAACAAATTTACCGGATACTGGAATCAGCATTTTAAATACAGCCATTCCTGTTATAAGCTACATTAAATATTGCAGATTAATATAATATTATATGGACGATTAATTTTTTAATATTTCTTGTTATCGGAGAGGAGAAGGATCATAACCTGTAAAAATTGTTCTATTTGCTTACATGATCTATATAATATAATATTGCTGAAACAATATAATATGCTTATTAGTTTTCAAGTACAGAACAATTAGAACGTTTTTATTTTTATTTTTTTTTTGTTTTTACACGATTTAAACAATTTATTATAAGTATCAAGCACGTATTTGAATTAGTCCAGAGAAGGAACTGGTTGAGTGCTATTATTATTAATAATTTGTATTACTCTCTACATCTGAAAATTGATTTGTAAGTTGACTTTTAATTGTTCTACTTAGAAATTTAAACATATCCAATATGCATTATATATTTGTCCATAGCTGTAAAATATACCTATAACCTATATATTAAATTATATGCAGTAAATATATAGATAGATAATTTGATTGCAATATCGAAAGAATTAAAAACCTCAATATAATGTACAAGAATAATTAAGAATCGGCATTATGAAATGCACAAATTAAAGTTGAAAATATGAAAATAGCCAAAAACTCAGTGTGTAGGAACTGTTTTATTGTTAGCAACCGATTCATTAATAGCAGGTATATCGAAATAATGTTGATGGCATATCACGTGTCGTTTATAAATTACGTATATTATTCTCAAACACACATATCATCGCGAAACCTTCACAAAAAAAAAAACAGATTCATGAGACTAATAAAATTCAAGGCCTGAAAATATTTAAGAGAAAAAAATGTAATAAATAGAATTATAGGTAATCATTATATCATATGTTCGTCCTTCTACGTACATATATTGCTTAAAGGTGCATAATATACATTTATTGAAGCACAAAATTAAATCTTACATTAGATTTGCGGTATTTATACTCATATATATTATATTTATATTTTCTAGATAATGAATGTAATGACTTTTTGAATACCTATCAGTTTATACGGATTGGTTTATGCAATATCGAAATAATATACTATTATTAAAATAATCGTTAACATATAAATTTAATATTATATAATACGAACTGCAAACATTATTAAATTTTAAAGTATGAAAAAGTGTAAGTGTAAGTGTGTTACAATCAACTGTGTTATATACAAATTATCGTCTTACACAATAACTTAGGTACTATAATTTTAAAATCGTATACAGAAGTTAACAAAAATACTTCATGGGAGTAGGAGAAATTAAATAATTGTTCTACCCCTGATAACACCAACAGCATTGATAATTCTATGGATTTGAGGGATTATTTGTCTATGGTCAATGCGGGTGTATTCAGGTAGTATTTACTTGAATATTTCAACCTAGGCATATTACATATAAATAAAATACTTTGGATGAAAATAATAAATTTATCAAAAGGACTTACGTAACTGTCGTGACTGTAATATATATAAATACAATACCCAAATAATCCAGTCTATATCTACATTTAAAATGTCTTAAGCTTAATTGATTCATGGTTATACATTCAATTTTATTGAAATTATTATAATATTCATATATGGTATCTATGTACTGTATATAAACCGAGACAAAGAATAATAAAGATTTTTAAGTCTATTCTTTTCTTTGATAAATGATTTAAAAGTGAATTTTTATTATAAATACATGTTTGAATAAAATGTAATTATGCTTAAAGTTGAAGCCTTAAAATATGAGTAAAATAATTACAACTATTTAGAATATTAATTTAATATATTAAATTGTATTTTTTTTATTTAATTTTATTTTATATAAAATTAGTCTCTATTATAGGTTTTTATTTTTTTACTAATTTATAGCCTGTTTCTTTGATTTCTATGTTATATCCGCAAATGCTTTTGCGTCATTATAGTTTCATACTTATTAAATTCTTACCATGTATTTGAGTATTAAATTACTGATAAAACGAGTGGGGATAGAAAACGCGACCACCATGATATAACTATAATCGTATTTTATATGTATGACAACGATAGACTACCAATAATAATTACCCAAGTTCAACTGTATTTTACTTTACCGTCAAATCAAATTTTTTTTTCTACACTATTTCAATGAAATTTCTGTTTTTCTAAACTAGTTTTGCCGCAATCGACCTGGTATTGCCCATAAAACTGGTTATAGTTATGAGAACCCTTCGTTTGGTAGAAAAATTATTTATAAATAGCGGAAGTAAATTTTTGTAGGTAACCAAACTTAATATTTGCTTGCGAAATCCGCCTAAGGGGATTTAGTCAGATTTTATTATATATGTAAATACATTGTATATACTATAAATATAAATATTTACATAATTTATGTACGATATGAAATTATTATTCAATTATCGTATTAATTACTTAAGAATAAAATGCAATAAAAAGAGTCATTAAGATGAAATTAAATAATTTCTTATCTCGTTTTCTATTACCCATAAGGCCATAACTGTTTTATGTTGTGTGTGTTAAATTGTCGTTTAGCTGGAACATTTTCAGTGTGAGATTAGTTATAATAGTAATAATATAACAGTCAAACATAATGAATATCATAGATGTATAGATATCAAGTCAGTACTTTAATGAGGAAATTCATTGAACTACAAAAAAAAAAATGTATTCGTTTTCGACTAAATGCAAAAAAATGTTTAATACTTCTATTATTATAAAACATACGACATTAACATGATAGTTAAATTTTTAAAATAGCGTTTCTACCTATATGTGAGAAATATATAAAGTTATCAAAATTATTGATTTATATGAATACATCATAAAGAAGTCCCTTATTAAGATGCTGTAACGATACGCCTAAGATATTAACCAACCTATTCCCGACTACAATATTGGTTTTAAAAAAAACTAGATCTAAGACATTATAAGAAACCCTTTACACATTGGTTCAAGGAAACCTTTCAAAGTATTATAATTGTATTTGACGATTGAGCTTCGATGTAAAAAGAAAAAAATATATATAATAAAATGTACAGGAGAGCATTTAAGTATAGACTTGCCAGCAATTACAAAATGCGTATAATATTCATTAAACACTGTACCACATCATACTGATGCAAATGATTAGTTTTGTCATAGACATTTTTTTCTATGTCCTGAACAATTTTACAATTAAATGTTATAAGAGTAAAAAAAAACAAATGATTAGTTTTGTCATAGACATTTTTTTCTATGTCCTGAACATTTTTACAATTAAATGTTATAAGAGTAAAAAAAAACGTATTTGTGACCGCCACTTATTGTTATTGAATAATAATGACTAAAAAACAAATAATTTTATAGGTAATTTATAATTAAAAAATAAAATTTTTTCTCCGAAATTTTTTACCGTTTACCAAATATTATATAGTACCTACCTACCTACTTATCAACTAATATACAAAATAAAAAAACTCATACAATTTGGTTATAATGTATGTTTAATTACTCCATTTGTATTTAGATCAATACCTGTTTAATTAAAATAAATAGATAAATATAAATAAAAACATAGTATAAGTTACGTCATGATCATTGACCTCATGGCAACATTTTTTAGCGTCCCTTAGTGTTTCTACACGCTCCAAAATGGTAAATATACAATTGTCTATAGAGTCTAAACGTATTGTTATACATAATATATTATGTCTCAAAATCGTCCCTTTGATTTTAACTCGCATTTACACCTGGAAACCCTTTCATTAGGACTAGATGATGAATAAACACAACGCATGATAATATATTATTTCAGTGGAAAATAAACTATTCCTGATCTATAACTTCGTCACAATAGCTCTCAAAATTCTGAAAATGTTTTGTTCGTGGGTCGAATATGCATATCATACACAAAGAATCGAGCAGATACTTTATTATGGTTATTATTATATGCGTTTATTATTTTTAATTAATTTATTGTATGTAAGCTATAACATTCGTATTAAAGTTACTTAGCTTATTATATTTATATGTTTATATGATATTATATATAAATACATTTTTTCTCATTAGGAACAGAGAATTACTGGAATAACCAGTATACTACCGCAGTATAGTACAAAATCACCTTGACCTACTGTTTCAGGGATTACACATTTAAAACGGAATGAATAAATAATCTGATTGTATAATAAATAAAAACCGATCAGGTTTTCTCGTTTATAATAATAGATAGCTCATGATAATATATTTATCCTGTATTTATTTTTTTATTTTTACTTACCTTCCGAAAAATATATCCTAGCTGGTATAATATGATTATGTACGGTTTGTCCAATTACAGCGACCGCGGCGGACATATATTTACAGCAAAATTGTAATAATCATCATTTGGTATAAAATATGTAGGTATCTATTTTAAAATAATTAGGTATCGTCGTCATTCATTTATGTATGTATTTAACGGGAATTGTAACTACATAAACGGTTTTTTCACTGGAGATCCTTGAAAAAGGTCCTTGTTATATCGGCACATGTAGGTAGATACATATTGTTCGTGACGTAGAAACTATCGTAAATATCGATTACATTCGCTTTTGAACATTGACGACAGACTGCAAGTGATGATCCATATAATAATTATAATAATAAATGAACAACAAAACTGTTTCCGCCATGAACTATATTATGATTATAGACTTATAGTTATTGTTTTTTATAGTCTCGACTATAGGGATGATAATATGTTATGCAAGGAAGCCGGTTGGCTGCATATAAAATTACAGATACTTAAACACCGAGGACAATTTGCATGGGCTCATAGCTCGTTTTATTTTGGGCATTAAATACTTTAAAAGTATTAGTTCCATAATTGACATATTTTGTACATCGAACTAAAAAAAAATATTTTGCTTTATACTATGCAATTAAAAATGTATGTAAGTTGTGATTTAAAATTCAAAAGTCTATAGATGTATTAACAGCAGAAATGGGTCTAGAGCGAATATCTGGGAGAAGCACCCATATGAATGTAACCACAGTGCTACACAAATATATATCTTGAACATTTTTAATTATTATATAGGTACGTTATACTTGAGTAAAAATCTATCATTTGCAAGTTCAGGTTATTGTATAATTTAGATATGGTGTAATAAATATATCTACACATATATTATATAAATATAAGTTATGTTAGGTTAAGGGGTAAACAAAAACCGTTTACTATACTTTATATAATATTATGGATAAATAACAAAAATTAAAAATTAATTAATTAATAAAAGTATTACCATAATTATTTTAAATGTCTCTTTTTTTATTAAAATGTCTAGGATCCAAGAAATTTATTAAAATACATAATCTAAAAGCCAAACGACTTTAATAGTTATATTATTTATTTATAAAATCGCCTATATAATTAAATTATTTTTTTTAAAAAAGGTAAAATTACGTATGTGTGTAGTATGATCTGTGGCCTATGCTCCCTCTCCCCGGGTTGGCTCTCTGGGGAGTCCCTGATTAACAGACAAAAATAAAGATGAAAATAAAAAATAAAGGGCAATATAAAATATATTATATTAGAATTGCATGCAACTTACATTTTTCAAAAAAGTTAATAGATAGGTACTTTTCGTAAATAATAATACGTTAAGACATTCGGTCCTTATTAAACACATTTGTTGTCTACTTAAAATACATAAAAACGAATTATTCAAGATGGCAGTATTATGATATTAGGAGGATACTATATTATGTAGGATGTGTGGTGCTAACTCTAGTTATTTATGCTTATCTCATCTTGTAAAAATGAAAATAATATATGAAACGAGTCCTTCTTTATGGTATTAAGAATGATAATATCATAGTGTCATAATGATATCAAGTAAATTAAGTGACATAGATAATTTATAGTCGGCACCCGTAGAATAATAATGATTAATGGCCTGATGTCCTAAAATCTGCAGATCACAGCATTTTAGAGTCAAACATGTTCGTGGTCATGTTGATAACAAAACATTAATATAATCACAATTTTAATAAATATGTATTAAAATACAAACAATATACCTCAAACAACGAACTTTTTAGAACGAATATAGTACCTATATAGAAACAAAAAATAAACCTGTTTAAACCTCCAGGGCTATTAAAGGAGGTGAATTGTTAAAATTAAAATCATTTAAAAATATAATTACAGTCATAAATGGCAACTATAAAATATTACATGAACGCAATGACGCTGTTCACAGTGTTCATTATAATATAATGAAATTATATTAATTCTTTAACACAAAATATCATAGCGCAAGTCGATAATGATATGAAAAATTACGCATAAACAATAGCAACGACTTCTAATACATTGGTTTGTCATCTAAATTATTTAATTCTGTATTTTCGTTTGGCATTAATTATGTAGTGTAGAACTAAATTATAACACTTCCTATAATAAAGATCTTGATTTCAAATAAATTTATATCAATTCGATATATTTTTATTTATGTTTAAAAATTTAGCTGTGGTCTGTGAGGCAATAACATTTTTCCAAAAACTGTATAATATTACATAATTAAATTAATCTGCAGTTTATAATATCACATTCGTATATATAACCTCAATTTTATTACAATATTAATAGATTAAAAAAATGTAACTATTTCATTGTTCTCGTCCGATTTCTCGATAATGTTTTTAAGTCCATTAAAATCAAAATGATAAATTATAATGGCCTTTGGAGTATGATTGCCATAATGCCCTGTATTTGAAATAATTGTTTATAATGCCATTGGTAATATCTGTTCCGGTTATTTGATCCTTTTCCTAGTATTTTATTTATTTTTTGTTTTTAGAAATTATACCATTTTTATTAAATTATAAATTGTTGGTTTTTCAAAATGTAGTGAAAACGTATTATTATAAATTTTTTGTTAATCGAAAAAATAAAATTACCAAATCTAATTCAATGAAGGTTAAGAATTGCATTATAATTACATTTTTATATAACATTGTACGGTTAATAAACCTATTTATGAGAACAAGTTAAGTAATAATATACAGTTTCAATTGTTTTTGTCTTTCTAGATTAGAATTAAATTGTAGGTTTTTATCCTCATACATACAAGTAATTAATAATTCACATAGAATAATAAAATCTAAAAATATTTAAAATTTTCAACTATAGTACAAACATGGTCTGGTTTTCTTTGTATATAAATTAGAAATTTAAATGAAATTATGAAATCCAGAAAGAAAACTGCAGACTAATACTTTTTAAAAATGGATGCGCAACGCACGTGTTGTTAAAATTTTAGTGAATTTCTCATCTTAGGGTTCTTTAGGTTCAGGTTAATAACTTATAATACACATATGTACTATAAAACTGTTTATTTATTTTTATTATTTTCTTAGCATTCGAATTGTATTAGTAAAAGTATTAAATGGATATCTACGCGGGTAGGGATGGTTTTAATGAATAAAAATGTATAGTTTCAAGTATTCATTATAAATACATTCGATTATAAGAAATTACTAACGAAAAGATTATATTTGAACTTTACACAAAATTTTACCATTACTACTATTATTAAATAGTTATATTGAAATTGATTTCATAACTTTTGATAATATATAATAGTTATTTGTAATAAATTATAGGTGTAGGTACTGAATATGAATTACATGTATCGCTTATTTAATATATAATATATTTCAAAACCCAGTTAGACTTAATAATGATATTTATGTATAGGTAAACACATCCGAAAGCAATAATATTATTATCATGTACATAACAAATCACAATATTTCAATGTCGGTCAATTATGATATTATTATCTGTTATTAAAATCGTTGCCGTGAAATCAAACAGCTGTATATATGTACATATTATACGTATAAATGAGTACACCTAAATTTTTTACTTTTAAATTTTTAATTGTTAGGTGAGTACACCTAAATTTTTTACTTTTAAATTTTTAATTGTTAGGTAAACATTTTTTGTTGCTGAAAATTTTGATCTATTTAAATCAAAATTTGATATATTTAGAATATTAATCATAAAAAAAAATTTTAAAAAGTAAATAACTTAAAAACAACTCATTAACATTTTGATGATACTTATATGCAATTAAAAAAAAAGAGTAATTTTGCTTTATAATTTACAGGATAAAAGGGTTAATCCTTAAATTGTATAAAAAATTAAGTTTTTGATTAAATGGTCCTTAAGTCACTGGAAAATTCCATAAATCTAAGAATCTAAATAACATTAATTAATAATGGTGGTGAGAATGCTTGGTGAATCGCCTTGTACAATAATATCAGATAGATGCTCGCACTATACATGGTTTTGGTACGACATAAAAATGAATCATAATAATTATGTTATGTTCATGTTATCGCTTACACCCGGAGTAAAGATATGCAAGCGTATTCAGTTACCTATTATATAAGTATTTCGGCGACTTTCCTCATCGTTTCTGTCCACGTTGGATCGACTGGTATGTGTTTTTACTTTGTTGGTATAATATATCACGTACTTTGCAGAATAAAAACAAAAATTATGTACTAAATAAATCCAACAACTCATAAGCTTATAAACCACAAATGTGTATTCAATAACGAAACTACCACAGAAAATTGTCCATGCGTGTGTCCGATAGAGAAAGTTTCGAGACGCAGAACAGGTCGTGGGATCATCTCATGCTATTGATATAATAAAATGATAAATAATTCAAACAGTCGGATACTACCGCCACGACAACGTCTTATACTTACTTACTCACTTACTTCTCGTTTATAACATTGTATTAATACTGTGATGAGGCATTCGATTGTCCGTTGATCTATTTCAGCAAGCCTAATAAAAACGAAAACTTTACGCATTTCCGGCATAGGTAGGATATATTATGGTAATAGTAATGTATTATCTTAATCGACGTATATAATTTATAGTGTACACTGTAAATGATAATAATATTATTGTGTAAATTCCTATATTACTGTCTTGGTGTGCCGATTGTATTTTAACGTCGAACTCAGCGTTCGAATTTTGGTTAAAAAAAACATCAAAATATGATTTAAAAGCCAACGATAAAAATCGTGACTTGACTTGGAACCATAATAATTATTAAAACGTCGATCACACGTGCTTGTTATAAATGTTAATACTTTTTGTAGGTACTTTATATACTTTACTACCACTGTAAACTATCATAATGTAATAATATGCCGTAGTATAGATACAAATTTTTTAATCGAATGTCTTGCTTTCATTCTGTCGTTTTAGGACCCTTATTGGCCATTGTTGTCATCAGTATCACCGGACAAATACTACGAATACTGTCGCCAAAATTCGGTTCCTTGGTCGCCGTGGAGGCAGACAGGAAGGCCTACCTTCGTCACATCCATTCCAGGGTCATCACGAATGCAGAAGAGATCGCATTCTACGGGGGTCACAAGGTAAAAAAACAAAAATAAATTCCGTAATTATCAACAGCGTAGTTGTAGATACTATATAATATAGTCTTGTAAATACAGTATTCAAATATAATTTCGAATGTAATTGTAATATGTATTTTAAGTATAATTGTTTTACAATTCACATCTTTTTCTTATTCCTTGAAAACAACTTTAAATCTTAACACGAAAAATATCAAAACTTGTGACAAAAAAAACACGTTGTGTGTGAAAGTAATCTATTCTTAATAAAAATTGTTTTTATATTTAAAACACACAAATTTCAAAAATCTCTTAAACTCTTTAAAATAATATGTTCGAATAGTTTTTATTTTTTTTTTTGCATGACCATATCGTTGTGTCTATATGCGCAATGTGCTGTAATGCTGTGTCGAGCTACAGCATAATTGTCGCGTATGAAATGTATACTTGCCTTACAATCGGTCTCATTAATTAAACGGCATAGAATTATGTTATATTATCGTTCTACAGTGGCTAGCCTTGACACAGGACGAGTGGTGACAGTGCAGCAGTGCCGTATGATAATCAGTCGCAGGTTATCGAACCCCAGCCGACTCATACTAGGTACTAGGGGAAGGTTCCTATTTATATTAATATTATGATACCTACAATAATTAGTTCGGCGTTAAAGTGCATAGTGCCATTATAAATACGACAAATACTGGATTAAACGAGTTTTTAACCCTAAGTACTGTCATTTGGGTTAAGGTCACCGTGTACCGGGAGCATATAATTTTCAAACGCGGATAAACACTCGTCAATAACATTATGTGTGTGTGTGTGTGTGTGTGTGAGGTTAAATCGTTCTTTACGTCAACTCCAGACATCTACAATTCAGATTGTCAACTGTACAGATACCTAATACCTAATGGTAAAGCTGATAAAGGTATACGACCTTAATATAAAGTTAGCAGCACAACTACAACAGACACATGAAATATATCCAAAAAATGTGTTGGTCAGTGTTGGGTTACTCCTAAACTTTGTTGAACTTTATTTTTACTGGGAGAGCTATTTTAACTTTTGTGCTGCCAACTAAACTCCAACAGCACAACTTTATATTATCAACTTTTTCTAGAGTAAAGAATGTCGAGTCCGTTTTGTTGGGCATTGTAGGAACTGTAGGAACACGCAGACATTTTGTTGGACTTACTCTTCGCCGATAATGCTTTTTTAAGTTTGTGCTACCAAAAGCACAATTTTATGTAAGCAAACTTTTCCTAGAGTAAAAAATGTCGATGTCGTTTTGTTAGACATTTTTAGAGCACTCAGAGGTTTTATTGGACTTCATTTTCGCCAATAAAGCTTTTTAAAGTTTTTACTATGTTACAGTTGTGTTGCTACTTTATAAAATCACATTGGTATAGTAAAAGGTTCCTAGTAATACGACCTAAAAAAGAATAAAATCATATGTTTTTGTATATGAATATAAACATTAAGAATTTTAAAGAAGAATTATCAGTAAAGAATTAAATATTGATCATTTTTAAAATCCATTTATTAACCAATTATTCCTATTTGACTTCCTCCAGAATAATATATATATTATTTTGTAATAGAATAAATATTATGTTCTACACTATGCACTAAATCTAAATTTTTTTTTTAACTTCTGGTATATTCTAGTAATTAATACCGATGGCCACAACCAAGAAAAATGTGTTCTCTATAAGATATTGTGGTTGTTTCTTTTTTCAGCATATAATTTTAGCAATAGTGATTTTATAATTTGAATTAATTTTTTTAAAAAGTTATTTTGGCGTTTATTTTTAGGAAATAAGACACTTATTGTTTTTATTTTCTGTTCAGGTGGAAATGATACATTTGCAAAACGCCTATCAATCGTTGGTCCGACACATGAACGCGATATTCTCGCAAAGACTATGGTATGTGGTCCTAGAACAGTTCCTCATGAAATACGTATGGAGTGGAACCGGAATGGTTGTCGTGTCGTTACCGATTATAACTAGCTCAAGAATAGCAGGTAGCGTGTACCAGAGTGGCGGTCATGCACTCGAATTCTCAATATCATTAAATACGTATAATAATCAATAACAAAAGTTGTCTTCTGCCAATATTGTACGGTGTATTGAACAAAAAATTTCCAGAGCAAACTCTAGTTCAAAAGTATCCCAAACCGCAATTAATAATCAGTCCATCAAGGTTCGGGGTTTGGAGTTGTGTATGCAGAAATACGAACGATAATAACACTATAGTTTTATTGCTTTTTTTTATATGTTGTTGACAAAACACGTTTTCACGTAATTATCTATTATATAACATCCCACACAGAATTATTTTAAAAATTTTACTGAGGCGGTAGACGACAATAAAAAATGTGTATACTTTGCGTAAAACATCCATTTAATTAGTCAATGTTCAATGTTTGTATATAAGAAACAATTTTTAAGTATTTAAAAATTCTTATTCGTTCTATGATTAAACATTATTGTGAGCATTTAAAATTAAAATTAATGGAGTAGTAAAATTTAGATCCACGATAAACTCCCTGCAGGCTGTAGCCACCCAAATCCTTTTATCTAAAACGTAAATGCTTTTCAAATTTAAATAAAAATTCAATTTTATACAGTTGTCTACTCAAAATATTCTGCTCGGGCATACGAATAAATAAAACGGTTGAAAAAGTAAAATATATAAAAAATTATTATTACATAAAGTAAATTTATTATTGTTTTTTTGCCAAAACGCAGTGTTCATGCCTCTATAGTTATGAAATTCTACAAAAAGAAAAAACAATGATTTACTAAGTGTTTACGACTAGGTAACCATATATTATGTACCTTATGCGAAAACAACAGGATCTTAATATATTATACTATATCATCTACATCAATGTATCATACTCTATAATTTTAATACACCGTATATTTCGTGTAATATCGATTCTTTCAAAACATATTATTCATACAATACTATGTCGGAGACACACGTTTTACCATACTGTTTGTCACTTTCAGAACTCAACGATTCTCCGGACGGAGGAGTGAGCGAGCGGACTCAATACCTAACCACAGCGAGGAATCTACTGGCTTCCGGGGCCGATGCCGTCGAGAGATTAATGACTTCGTATAAGGTATATAATAATAATAATATTATCGTTCATCTTATATAATAAAATATTAGATTGAAATCGTTCAATGTCTAAAAATATAGTATAGAGCAATATTGATGATACACTAGCTGAGTGGTTCCGAACTAATAACACAAAAAAACGTCAAAATAAGCATATATATATATATTATATTTCCCCAAAAATTAATTATATGCACAGAGACGTTAAAAATATAAGCCACATACATTTATCAATACAAATATGTTTTTAGTTAATATAAGAAAAAAGCGTTGTTTTTGTTTGTTTAAATATGAATAAAATACAAATATTATTATACCGGTTTTATTTTTTAAGAAACTATTAACTATAATTATTTGCAGTAAAAACACGAGGTTTTCGATCAAATTTTTATATTACCATTTTTACTATACAAGAAAGAAAAAATGATTCTTTTTATGGACAAATTAAACATTATATATATGAGACCTGATTTAAATATGATCTTTTTAACCAGTCGATAAACATTTAATTTGTTTCATTTTTGAAAAAAAATATTCTACCTCCTCCTCTCTACAGCCCCAAATCAATAAAAAAATAAAAAAAATATATAAAAATATTCTCAAAAAAATGTTATTGACTTTACTTAAAACACATAATGTATCTCGTACCTACACTTTATGTCGCAAATGCTATATTATTATGAGTCTCGAACCTCGCGGACGATGACGTAATAACTAAACAACTAACCGATTTTTCATTTTTCATTATGTCTTATAGGAAATTGTCGAGCTCGCCGGTTACACGTACAGGGTAGGCACCATGCTCGACGTGTTCAACGACGTGAGCAAGTGTAAATACCGTCGAAACGGTTTGACCAACGGAAAAATACACAAGACGTTACCGAAATTGCACTACAACAAGGACGGGCAACTCGTGATCAGAGGTAAAACGCCGTGTCTACTACAATGTGAACCGACGAATAATAATAATAATATCAATATAACAATCACATACAGCGAATGATTCGATCGTCTTTCGTTTCGGACAGGTAGTCGATACTCCTCCGGATAGAAGAGTTTGTTTCGTTTTTAAGTAGACGACGCTGTCCCGCGCCATAACGGTATTTTTTCCTCGTATTACACGTTATAATTGGCTTTCGCACGAAACGAAACTGAAATCGTGTATTCGGCCACTGCTTATCCGATAGAAACTTTGACGCTATTATAATATTATAATACACAAGTCCGTCGGCAGAATACCGGTTGTATCAGTGTTCCGGTTTATTAAAAACCGCAACATAAACAATAATAATTATTCGCATAAAAACATTTCGCACAATAAAAAACCTATTACGTATACAATAATATTGGTCATTTAATTTCTGATATATTGTGAGCCATTCACCATATCGCCAGCCGTTTGTCGTATTTAACACCATCCCAATAAATAAATAAAGATCTTAAGCATTTACAACCGCGATGTGTAGCTGTTTACGAGCTACTTCCGTTATTAAATTTTAGTTAATTTTAGATTAATCTACATAATTTGGTTTTTGTTTAAAAAAATAATGAAAGTTTATTTAAACATTCGTCTTCAAATTTCAATTATCATCTAAACTATAATATTTATTCAAAAAAAAATAATTTTTCAAATTTTGAACGAGTGTTTACCTAATTAGTTATCTATATTACAATTTACAAATGCCCATTTAAAGTTTTGATGAGTGGAGTAATGGAACATTTTATGATTACCGCTGTAGCAGAACGTTATATCTTTTACAGTTATTACTTATTAGTATTCCTTAAAACAATTCAACTTCAACTTCAGTTTTTTGTTAATACATTTTTAATATTATCACTATTATTGTTCGTGCAATTAATAATAAAATTGTTAAATTGGCTTTTAATTATTATTAAAAGAAATGTAAACAATCGTTCTCATACGTTGACAGTCGTACAGTTATTTCGTTTTAAAACTGTCGTCGTGCGAGTACGGCTGGGTACGTCACCGCGTCATACACAGAACAATTAATAATTATAATAATAAGATATCGCGGAATCATCATTGCCGCCCTACATGTGTATATCATAATATCTACGCACAATGTAAACAACTATTGACTTTGTCGCATTGTTCACAGGCGTGGTGAAAAACAGTCCGGACGGCAGCATATCGCTGTACGACGTACCCATAGTGACGCCTAACAGCGACGTGGTCGTGTCCAGCCTGACGATGACAATGAAGCCCGGCGAACACCTGCTGATCACCGGCCCCAACGGATGCGGTAAATCGTCTCTGTTCAGGGTCCTAAGTGGGCTGTGGCCCGTCTACGCCGGCACGCTAATCCGGCCGCCAAACTGTTGCATGTTTTACATCCCGCAAAGGTATAATTAATACATCTACGTGTTGATAAAAAAAAAAAATAAATAAATAACAATAATATCGAAGTAGTATGCATGTATATCCGTGATACACGGATACTTTAGGTGGGTACTACGCGTCTGTTGTAGGCAGTGTTGCTGCTGCTGC
>JACXSJ010000625.1:0-123462 GCA_014851325.1 Pentalonia nigronervosa | reverse complement strand
GGCTCAATAGTCAACAGTGATAAAAAATAGGTGCCTATCTATTACTTTGTCGGAGACACAAAAAACGTTGTCTTTTTAATATTTTTTAATCACATTTTAATCTTTTCAATTTTTATTAATCAATGTTATGGTTTTAAACATATTTTTTTAAATGCCTTATGACTTAGGGTTAAGATTTATGTTTAGTGAAAAATATTAAAATGAGCTATAAATATATAAAAATAATTTAACAAAATGTACATTGAAATTATCAATAATTTCCAAACAAGCATTAAATGAAAATCTTACTCTAATGTCTTCTGGATTTAAAATAGATTAAAAAATATAAGTATTTTAGATGTATTTATGAACAAAAAAAATAAAATAAATTTAACTTATTGGGCCTCTAAAAATCGTCCTATTTTATTATATAAATCACTAAACGTATATTGTTATACTTATCAGTCAACATTTCCTCTAATACTATATTATCATATGTATTTGATGCAATGGTGCATTGTGTTCGATCACCAGTGTAAAATACGAACCATTTTTCAATACAAAACCAACGAAACAGTGTGTTTACTCAACATGTGTATTTTTAGGCCGTACATGACAATAGGCAGCCTGAAAGAACAAATTATTTACCCGGACACTCTTTCGGACATGCAGACCAAAGGCATTACCGAACAAGACTTGGAGGCGTGCCTAGCCCAAGTCCACCTGTCCCATTTGGTACAGAGGGAAGGCGGCTGGGACGCGACTGCCGACTGGAAAGACGTTCTGTCCGGTGGCGAGAAACAAAGGATGGCCTTTGCCAGAATCTTTTACCACAAGTGAGCATCACAGTGCAAATTCAAAATGCAACCATTCGATGAGAACCTTCTCGAACGGAACGTATTAAACCGCAACTATATTATATTATTTTAACCTTTACTTACTTTCAGACCATCGTTTGCCCTGTTAGACGAGTGCACCAGTGCTGTGAGCATAGACGTCGAAAGTGACATGTACCAGTCGGCCAAGGACTCCGGCATCACACTGCTCACCATCACCCATAGGCCGTCTCTATGGTAAAGGGCAACTTCATTATGATTACTGTTATAAAGTCGACTAGTATCGACAAAAACATTAATTTACTTGTCGTTTTCGTTTCAGGAAATTCCATTCGCACATATTACACTTTGACGGCGAAGGTGGATGGAAAATTTCAACACTGGGACAAAAAGTAATCGCGTACCTATATTTTATCGTCCGATGAACACTATATTAATTATTCCATTGTTTTTTTTTTAATTTTCAGGAAAAAGATACCGGTATATTAGCGATTGAACACCCGAAAGATAAACTAGTGAACGGAATTTCTTAGTGTAAAAATCAAAAACATTGAAAACATATCTTGCCAACCTTTAAATTTAAATGAAAACTGATTATTAAATTTATGATTTATTAGATTAATTATGTTTAAAATGTTTGTCTATATCTATCTTCGTAGGCACGAGTTTTTTCTTCGTCGATTTGTACAAGTCTAAACTGGAGAACAGAATAATATGTATAAAATATAAATAAGGATAACGTTTTTATAATATAATGTGTATTATTTTTCATATATTTACTAAATTTCTGAGTGTAAATTAAATATATAAATGTATAGGCGTGAATCGAATAAATTGTGTAGATATTACCATCTGTATACATGTATCGTAACTATGTTGTGTTAAATATTATGTGAAAAAAGACGAATAAAACTGAATTATTGTTACGAACTTTTGTCGATATTGGTATTAAAAATATCATAAATTTTACTTATATAAGACGAGGCAATTTATAAAACGCATCTGGTCAGTTTGACAATAATTACTCATTTAATCAGGGTTCAGATAAAAAAAAAAACTAAGTAAGTCGCTCTTTAGTATATATAGTAAATACCAAGGTGTCATTGAGTAGATCACCATAATGGATATTATGCTAAATTTGAACTCAGTGATAAATAATGGCATACGAAAAATTATTCTAAGCGATGACTGTCTGTGTAGGTCTGTCAGCATACATTTCTAAGGATTTTACTATTATTGTTATTTTTTTTTATATATATACCTGCATATACCCTCGGCAACATGGGCTATTGGGCTTACAGAGAAAAATAAAATAAATTACATATATTGTATACTAAATGTAAGTGTTAACTAAATTTCGGTTTGAAGATTGGTGGTTGTTATAAATTGGATGATCTTGACTACGGGTTGAAGGTGATTGTTTAGTATTTCGGCTAATGATTCAGACAGATTGCAGCTTGTTTGGATATTGTGATATATTTGGCATTCAGTAAGAATTTGGCTTGATGGTGACTTAGACACCGCAGGATGTACACATTGGGGTTCTTCCTTGGCCATTAGGAAACTGTAAGAGATTTGTATATATCCGATTCTGAGTCTAGTTATTATGACTTTAAATTTTCTGTGAATTTCGATAGAAAATGTCCAATTGACGGTGTTATGTTTGATATGATTTAATTTAGTAAAGTAAGATATTTATTTCTAGTGCCATATTAGTTGACAAAATAATTTTATTATATAGGTATTTGTATTGAAAATAGTAATTAATATTTCTACTAAAATATTTAGTAGTACGGTAGGTTGAAATACTTTTTCCAAAAACGTTTCACATATATTTATTACATATGATGATAATTATTATAATATTTGTATTTCATATAATATTACTAACAGTTATTACTTATAAGTTATAAATTTATACTTATCAGTGTACCGTTGAATGGTGAAAATAAATTTTTGGTATAAATAGCTTATAATTAAATATCTGAACATTTTTTTATAGATGAATTGTATGTAAATGTTTGCAAACGTTATTTAAATTTTTTGTTAAATGCTTTATTGATTTTTAGATACTGAGCGGAGCGTAAATGTATCAATTTTAAAATATATTGATGTCATGTTGCTATGCAATTTTCTGCATGCGTTTTATCTTTTTGGTCTGTCATCACGTATTAGGGCAGTAAAAGTGCTCTGATTTTCTTCATCGGTATCTTTTCTATCTATTCTGATTTTTCCGCAAAGCAAATTTTTGATTTTTGGTGTAACAAAAGAAATAATGACCGTAGATACATGAAATTTTTACCAAATGTTTCTATAAGCATTTCCTATACACTATAAAATTGTCAATATATTTTGATTCTGTTAAACTATTTATAGGCATAAGAAATTTTCGTCCATAATTTTTTTTTTATTATTAAAAATTTTTTCTTCTGTCAAAATACTTGAAAATTTAATACAAAGTTTCTCATAACTATTTGTAAGTGAAAATTAAAAAAAAAATGTCGAGCGTAAACCCACAATAGTTTTTTATAAGCATCTAAAGTTAGAATTTCAACAAAAAATGTCAAAATCATGAAAATTTGCAGTTTTTTTTTATTTAAACATTTATAAAAAATTTTCCGTTTAAATGTAAGATTCAAAAATTGAGCATAAGATTTTCTATAAGTTTTTTGATTATAGTTTGATTATATTATGATTTTGAAAAAATGTTTAAATAACTTTATAAAATATTAACGTATTCTATAATATACTAATATAACATTAAATTTGTGACTAATTAATTATTTTATTTTAACTTAGTTATCACTTTTCAATGAAAGATAACATTAATTTATCATCACGTATAACTACTGTATTATATTAGTAAATGCTTTTATCATGACTTACTACCTACACAGTACACTATAGTATACAAGTGCATTAATTATTTTAATTTTATTTGATATTATATATGATTATTATTATATTTATTTATTGGATAAAAAGATGACAGCTGAATAGCAGATAATAATGCCATGATATTTTTGATTAAAAAAACCTCATTTTCTGTGTGTTGAATTTCATCTATGTAGGTCTACCTAATACAAATTTAGTGTTTTACAAATTGTTTCTCTTAGTGATCAAAATACACATTACTGAAAGTTTAAACTACCTTTATGTCTTGTTAGTTTTAGATAAGTTTCTAAATAACGGATAGAACCACACATTTTTATATCAACTTAATAAATTTAATGAAAATATCAAATTAGAACTGACCTATTCTCAAAATCTTACTAATAATTTATTGAAAGTTGTACATACAGAGAATGCTGATACTCCGACGATATCCGCTGAAAACAACGAACTCCAACCAGTTTCAATTAATACAAATGGAAATTCGGATAGTGTAAATACAATATAAATAATTTGTTGTATATAACTTTTTGTTCGATCTAGCCAACAGTTGTAAATTTTGATCTAATCTCAATGGAACAATTTAACGTATATTATAAACAGAAAATTATAACTCAAAGTATGATGGACTTTGCGTTATTATCCTCAAATTCCAATCAGTTGGGGTGACTCTCTTGAGAAATTTTGAATATAAAAAATTTTTATACGTTTGTTTAATACTTTTATCTACTAGTATTATTCTCCAAGTGAGTAAATGAAATTAAAAATATTTTTTGTACATATATATATATATATATTTGTGGTTTGTATTAACAGCTTTTTTTTTTTACTAGATTGTAGTTGGCATAACTATGCTCTTGTGTTATAAACATCCTAAAACTGATATCAAACACCGAAAATTGGCCTTCAAGTACAGCCACTATACTTAGTGATCGTCATATTCTTAGTAAAATATTTATTCTTAATAAATATTTTATTATCTCAATTTTGAATAGCTTATAATAATAACAATATGAATGATACTAACAATAATAAAATACCAACAATAAGAACATAACTTATGCTCCTAAATAGTG
Source organism: Pentalonia nigronervosa (assembly GCA_014851325.1). Taxonomy (NCBI): domain Eukaryota; kingdom Metazoa; phylum Arthropoda; class Insecta; order Hemiptera; family Aphididae; genus Pentalonia; species Pentalonia nigronervosa. The sequence continues at coordinate 118,679 of JACXSJ010000625.1, read as the reverse complement.
ATTAATTTAATTACATTTTCTAGAGTTTTTCATATAAAAATGAAAAAAATATGCTTAAATTTTTAATTTAAAACTATTCAAATTTATGAATTCGAGTTATTTAAATCTTAATTTATTCATACAAATATAATAACTGGAGTAACTACACACATTGTGCACAATACAGAGACAAGAAACAACATTTTACAAATTCCAATAGTTATTAAAATTTTTACTTGAAGAATTTTACTGTTAATAAAATCGATTAGAAGGCTGGAAATTGACTAGCTATTTTTTTTAACTAATTTGCATAACGGATTACATATGTTAATCAAGCTCTGATTAACTTATTATTTCATAAGTTACTGTTTTGTTTTTAATGTGTTAATTTCAAGTTCATTCCGACTTAAAAATATATATCCAAATAATCATATCAAGTTCATAGTTCATACTTTCAATACCTAATATATTTTTTGAAAGGTAATTGATATTTTCACTGATATTTTCATTTATGTGTACTTTCTTCAGTTCAAAGCTAATGAATAATATCAGCAATATTAAAACAAAACTAAATTTAGTTTTTTATTTATTAGTTATTACCTAACCATTTAGGCCTATTTTTGATACATTTTACTTCCTACCACTAACTAAGATATATCTTAGTATATGTAAATCTTAGTTCGTGATTTCCACTCAATCCTATATCGTAGGTATACTTACAAATACTGTAATGATATACATTATAATATGTCATCATTAAATGCGATATTTAGATTTAAGAAAATAAATTAAATATATAGTTCATAATAATAATCTTATATATTTAAAAAAAACGCCGATTATATTAAATACTAAATCAATATAATAATAAAAAATTAATGTTTGAGTCATACCGCAATCTACTGATTAATTGAAATCAAAGGTGGCATCTCATTCTATGATTATCTATAAAAACCCTCACGACACACAAAAACGCGCTCAGTTGCTCACCCAGTCTCTATTATATATATTTCTAAAAGTTCATATTATTCTTCATTGTAAATATTAAAATCAAATTTTATATTTGTTATTTTGTGTATTAAAACGTAATTACCATTATATCTATTTTATTTTATTAATCCCTATAAAATATCATAATAAAAGGACATCTGGAAAATAATCATACGAAATTCAAGGCACAAGTTCTACGAAAGGTAAGCTTAAATTATTTATGCATAACACGCATTATTCCGTCTAAATATTTATATCATAAGAAAAACTCACATACTCGCCCCCTCATAATACATCATGTTAAGTAGTAATATTTATGTAATGAGTTCAAGATTCTAGATCAAATATAATATTTAAATATATTCTTTTGGAAGACAATAATAATTTCAAATTATTACTATTAATATTTTATTCTTAGGTTAATTCACCGTTGACCTAATCACAGCTAGATTTATTATTTTTAACTTATTACAATATAATACATAATATAAGAATCATTATAAATTATTTATTTGTCTATTATTATTACTTGACTAATAATCAACAGATTCTGTTCACTAAATATAAGTACCTAAACGATCTAAACTTAACAATGTGTATCATGTAATTTAAAATTTCTAATAAAATTATTTTTATCTATAATTGAATTGTGTATTATTATTTATAATGCACCTATAACTAATGGTTTATTTCACTTATTTGTTAGGTTTGATTTTTAAAAATAAATTGTATTTGTCTATAATAAGTTAAATATAAACAATATAAATATGAAAATATGAAATCAAAACTTTGGTGAAATATTGAAATCAGTGAAATCTAACCTTTAAAAAATGTAATTTAATTACAGTAAAATATTACAGATCATTTGTATTGAGTTGCTTATTAAACTGCAATATACTGAGTATAGATAGGTTTCAAATTATGTGTAATCATATACATTTAACATGTGAAAATATTTAAAATCTGTAAAAAATAATTGTTTATAATATGCAGTTTATAAAGACATTTTAACTTATTTCCTAAAATATATAAACTAGATATTTATTTCAACTTTATATTATTGCACTATACATTTCATTACAGTACATAATAACTTATATTTTATGACTAAACTGCATATACGTGCATAAGTAAGCTTGTGGTAGGAGGTTAATATTAGTATTTAAATTAATTTAATTAATAAAATGGCCATAGCAATCAATAAATGTTAACGTATTTTAAACATTTTAATCATATAAAGGTAGGCTATGAAAATCATATCTTACAGAACCAGTCAGGATCCACGTGATTAAGATTTCTAATTCGCACGTTGAACGTAAGAAGTCAGTAGAGGGCAATCACATCCATGAGTGGCAGCGGAGATGATGGTGGTCAAGTAAGACTGTAAAGACTGTATAATAATAAAACGAGGATAATAATCTTGAATGTCGTTCGATGATTAGACAAAGCCTCGAAAATTCATCTATTTATCCGTCCACTTAACGCACGTGCTAACCCTCAACCGAATGTACCAATTGTGCATAATGTAAAAAGATGGGAGTTTTGCCAACATGGCTAATTTTAGACAGGAACATTTTTTTTTGTTTTCATTATTTAATACTAATATTATAGTCATATCCACGACTTTGTGCTATTATATATTTACCTCCTATATTTTACGCCAGGTGTGGTAGTGACATTGTGGTCGTATATATTATAATATGTTGAAGGCAATTGGTACATTATAGGTTGAGCGCATTTTGCATTTTGCTCTAAATAGTTTGGGGAGAATTTATATGAAAAAAATGATTTCGAAGGCAACTGGTATATGCCCGTTTTGTTTGAAAAATTATATTCAATGTCGAAGAAATCATAAACGAGAAAGAGGAATCAAAAGATAGAGTATCAGAAGTTGCACGCCGTCAAGGGAGGTAAAAGTTTGTGACTGGCTAATAAGCCTGCTCGAGAAGAGATGAGAATAGATTAGCAAAATGTATAGCGACAGCCATCTTCGACGTGACACTGACCTTCGATAAGATATAGTCACCATAGGTCGACCACCATTAAATAAATTAAACCTACAAACCTATCTCTGCATTATACAAATAAATAATATTAATGCATTTAATGTAATATTTAGGTTCATAGTTTTATATACATAATTATGTATTATCTGATTCCTTAATTGTGTTTATCGGATGGCGGTGAATTGGTCGCGAACAATTGACAACCAAGATCGTCAAATGAAAAATTTTAGTTTCTTATTTATTTTACTATACTAGAATACTAAGTGTATTTCATAAAGAATATTCAAATGTTATTATTTTTTATTTTTAAATATTGGACAGTTAGTCCAATTTACAATGTGGATGGTAGATATGCATATGCATATCTAGGAAAACTAATTTGTGGGGCTTCAGCCTCCTCCCCTCCCAATATATTTGATCAACCTTCGACTATGCTGATGACTATGATGATAATAGATAGTATTATATATATTATATTTATATCATTATATTATACTAAAAATAAAAGAAAATACTATGGATGTTAAACGCAAGTATAAAGACTACACAGAACGAATTACAAAAATATGCGACTATTATAGCTATGAGAAATAAAGTAGACTTTTTATAAAAGAAATAGCTCATAGTTTTTAAATTTAATTAATTTTAATTTAACTAAATCACATAAATTACATGAAATATTATTTAAACATAGTAATATTAATATTATCTCATAATTTAAATAACTGTATGTATAAAAACTGCATAATTGACTGTATTATAAATTATGATATGTATATAAGGCGTGATCTGTACTTAAGCATTTAATGAATTATCAACAATGTATAGTGTGTAATTTTTATTTTACAACCAATTGTTCGTAACTAATTCACCGGAAACGATGTTTATTTTAGTCTGACTAAATTATTTTTGACTACAGTAGAACTTCGATAAGTCGAAATTCAAGGGAAATCAAATTTTTCCCACTTATTGAGGTTTTCGACTTATCGAGGTTCCACTGTACTTTTAACTAAGTACAAAAGTATGCCAGAATAGTTCTTTATTTTATGGATCATATTAACTGACAATATGCTTGTTATATATTATACATTTTTATCATATAAATTCTATAACTTTTCAAACAGGCAAGTTAAATACCTAATAAGTAATAATTATAATATTTATTCATTAATACCTTTATGTTATTTCATTTTCATATTTTTAATTTTAACTCTGGCCTTTTGATTGCATCAACTATCAACACAACAATGATTATACGAAAAAAACATGCTCATAAATGTGCACAACGCTTAGCATAATATTTACCGGCCGGTCACAATGTACATAAGGCGCGAATGGACGTATATGCATTCTACATATTATTAAAAATTATTAAAATAAAAATTATTGTACTTCCGTTAAAACAAATTCGTATTTTATCGCATTCAAAACAACAAGAACAATAATAATAATAAATAATTATTGTAATGATGACGATGATTATAAAAATTATAATATAATATAGTATAAAATATATGAAATAATATAAATAATTGTACTATTATAACGTGCATTTGTGTCAGTAATAACTCAAAAAAGGAAAAACTATTTCGCGTAATGTTAAAACTTTAAACGCTTATCATAATAAAAAAGTGTTTTATATCAAATCTTTCACTATTTGAATGCCATAATATTTCGTATTAATAAGTATATACAAATAGTAAATACTATTTCACCAGTAGGTACGTGGTCAAGAACGTAACTTTTACCCTAAGAAATCATTATTATGTTACTCAAAATAACATAATATATTTATCACACGTCTACAATTATACGTTGTTCAGTGTAAAATGTAAAGTTAAGAATATTTTCTCGACGCTATACTGATAATCTACCGTTAGTCTGCTGTAGCAGTCCCCCCTCCCCACAACTGAGTACTGAAGAGTTTAACAAGTCACTAGTGATGGGCGGTAACGAATAATTTGTACTATCGAAGAATATTCGATTATTCGTACAAACTATTGAATAATTATTCGAATAAAATGCATGAATGAATAAAGTTATTAAAAAAAAAAAAAAAAATATTCGAATAATCTGCACCAACGAATAATTTTTATTAAGAAAAACAAGTGTATCAAGATTTTCGGGCAATAATCTGTTACGCCTTGCTGACATATTTGACCGGTCTTGGAAAATATACGTTTTGAAGGAACTGATGTAGCAGGTATTGTTGCATATTTTATTATTTTAATGCCATTTTATTTAATACATATAACAGTGTCTTGTGTTTTAAATTTTAGCGGACATATTTTCTGAAAGTATCAGTTATCAGTTATCAAATAAGTAATTATTTTCATTTTTTTATATCTACAACTGGAATAATCGCTAAAAACATTCGAATAACACTATCGAATAAACTATCGAATTATTCGATAGTCGTTATTCGATAGTGACCATCACTACAAGTGACCCATTCTCCGACCAACACGAGATCGGACGTCCGCCTCCGGAATTCACACGAAATAATAATAATATTGTGGCAGTGGTTTCGCGCAGTTTGACGAACTCGTTCGTACATTGTTCGTGTTGGTTGTAATAATAAACTACTCTAGAATAATTTTAATACAACGTTTTTTTTTTCTTATTCGTTTGTTTGTTATTTATATTTTGGTTTTTGCGACCGTCAACAACACGTTAGCGGCAGTTACAGTCATTTGTCCCCAAAAGTTTGGCATCGTTACCTGAACGGTAAACACGACAAGCGATCGTAAATCAGGTAAAGTTTCTTGGCTATATTTTGATTCGTTTTTCATTTTATTTTTCCACGACACACGATAGTATGGCGCTTTCCCGCCGTGGTTTTTACGTAAAATAATATTATAACCGTTTAATGTGTACTGCGAAATTACGCACGGGTTTATCATTATAATAAATATACCTCTATTCCGTGTAAAACTTTTAAGAAGACGCTACCCACGCATTCGTTGTCTCTGATGAGTCGTCTCTGTCGGGGTGTGCACTCGAAACAAATTAAATTTTCGTTCGACATTGTTTTTGACAACAGTTTTGTAGTTTTTAATATTTGAGTAAATTTATTTTTAAGCCACTTAAATACGATAAGATTTTTACGCATCCGTTTTCACCTGTAGGTTTTTGTCGATATTTTAACATTAAAATTTAAAACTATAGTTAGGCTATAATAAATAGCGACTAGATTAGTAGTATAACAATTTAAAATTACTCGCTTGACAACTAATGCGTGTGTATTTGCAAAACGTCCTATTATATTAAATTTTAAATTATTTTAAACAAACCGTTTAAAATCCCACCGAATATCCGTGGCATGCTATAATATATAATATAGTAAGTACGTATATATGAGAACATGTGGGTTAACTATACTTAATGCTGTCGTTCGTGATGGTTTTGTCATTCCATATCGCCCATATATTTCTACTATTTACCCCCTCCCTCTCACTTCGATAAAACTTAGCGTTTTATATCGTCAAAACGATACGACACATTAAACGAATCTACGATCGGCCTCATCGACCTGGTCGTATGATATAATAGATGTGACTTTTATGTACATATCGTGTGGGTTTTGGAGTAGGGGCGAGGGGTGATTATTTTTTTGGGAATTGTTGGTGTGATTTATCCGGACAGATTATTTTGAATAGACAACATGTAGTCCTACATGCAGTATTGTGTTATGACATATTCTATTCTCCGTATATGCCGGCGTTATTATTATCTTAGAATATTTATTTTTGTATTTTTTGCAAGACTACACTGGACTTTTTTCCCTGGCTAGAAAAATATTTATTATTTCCCATTGCAACATTTTAAAATACGGCTACAGTTACTCAAAATACTAAATAGTATTATTGTAAGTGTCTATAATGAATTAATTCTATATAGTTTACTAATATTACTATTTATATTATTAAAATAAAAAATGGAAAGCCAGAAAACTATTTACCTGTGTATAATAATTGAAAATCATTATTTGTGTGTGTTTTATGATTTCATTTATTATTGCCATATTTAATTTTTTGTTTATTTAATTTACAATTGACATTATATTCATTATTCTTCATTAATTTCAAACACGCGCTTCTTCACTAAAACATATTTTATTTTTAGAATTGTTGATCTTACAAATCTACAGATGGATGATGGCCAATTCTTTTAATGTACTTATTTACTATATATTTTAATTTAGGAAATGTAAATTAATTAATTTTCTACAATATTTTTTTTAAATATTTCAAGTTCATCTACCAGTGTTTTTTGACAAACACTTAATCTACTCTACGTTTTTTAAAAAAACTAATTTGTTTTTATTAATATAACATATTTGTAAGTTTATTGTAAAATCACAGATAACTGTACTTAAAATCACCTACGTATGATTTTATGAATTTATTAAACACAGTTCTATTTTTACTACATTAATAGATTTTAATTCCTGTCCTAGTTCTACTATTTTACTATTTTAGTATTCTTTTTTACTAAATATTATTGTAGTATTTGTTTATACAATCTGTTTATTTAAATTTGTATTAAGCGCCAAAAAATATTATTTTCTACGCCTCGTTGATAAGTGATAGATATATAGTTATTCTAACCTGCAGGCAGGAATTAGTCATCATATACACACTGGACGGGTTTCTCCGCTTCATTATACTAGTTTATTCTTTATTCCATATTGTATTACCCAATTCGCACCTCATATTTATTATTGTAGATCACAAAACCAAAAATATTGAAATAATATGAATATAATAGGTGTTTTTTTTAATATTTTATTTATTTTATTAATGAAAACCTCAATTTAAATAAAATAAAAAATGAAGTGTTGCTACTGGATAGCTTCTTCTAACAAGTAAATTCACTGCTTAGTCAATTAGTACATATTCATATTGTATAGGCAATTCTTAAAAAAAAAAAAATGGAATTAAATATTTAAATAAATTTATGTTTGGTAGCATTTTTTCATAAAATAAGAAAAATAGAAACACACAGTAAATTGGTTAATTAAATAATAATTTGTTTTACAAAGACTATTTCCCTTTTTTCTTAAATGTTGTTTTTTTTATATTGTTTGTATAGGTACTTTTACTTTAGACAAAAAGCTTTTTTTTAGTACCGATTTATTTGAAAATGTATAATCTGTAATTAATAAAAAATAAGTAAATTGATTAATAAATACATTGGCTTGAATTTAAAATATACTTGAGATTGATGTCTTACAAATTGACAAACAAAAATTTCACAGTGGTATCTATGCTTACAGTGTGTAGATAGCTAAACAAATAAACATCTCATGAATTGAGGGATGTAAATTGTTTTATTTGTGAAGCTTCAAATTTAATATTTGCATATTTAACATATATATAATAGATTGAAAATATCCGAGTTAATTAAAATCAGTTCGATTTTGACAAAAAAAAAAAAAATTGATTGAGGAACATGAAATTTTGTGATGATAGATATTTAAAAAATGTATTTACTTTTTTCTTAAAGTTTATTTTGAATAAAAGTCATGTCTGTGGGAGAGTGATAGGTTACGAATGACGACTATGGTCCGTCTTTTTTTTTAATTGGTTGAATGAAAACAATATTAATTATACCTACTTACTACAGTCTTGTAAAAAGTTGAACTGGACATATTTAGTTTTAGGCCTAACGTGGAACTTTTGCATTCGAATCAGGTGTCGTCGGTTAGTCAGTTAACTAACTTATTGGTTTATAATAATGTGTGTAGTTTAATATGAATTTGGTAAAAATAGGCGGTGGAGTAGGACTCATTAAAGGCTCATTAAAGATAATCATGAGTTCATCTGAAGTTGTCGCAATTGGAAATTAACGATTTAAAGATATGACAATTTTGGAATCTTTTTTTACAACTGAGAGAAATATTCGGCGAACGCAATCGTTTGCTTATTTCGACTGTTTGCCAGTCATATTTATCATCAGAGAAGTCGGTAGTTGAAAAATTCTTGGTCTGGTTTGACGATTTGGGGATCATATTTTGTTAGTTTTATTTTTGGCAGTGTTTAATGACTGATTTGTCGGCACTCATTATTGTGACGAAGATATATAAGAGACGTGAAGTCCAACATTGAACTTCGCGGCAATCGCACAAGCGAGAAAGCGGCGACCGGTTTTACGTAATTTAATCATGTTTTTAGTTTATGCGACTAAATACAAACTTAATTTATTTAAAAGTAAAAGTTTGATGTTTACCTTAGGTAGAGCAGAGAGGTACTTCATGCACAATTGGTTTTATTTGATATGCAATACGCGAAAATAAATAAAAAATGTTCGGGGAATACTGTAGAATAGACGAGATAGGTATGACGGGACTCTGGACTTTGGATGTATTATATTCTTACAAGTATAATATAATTTACGGTTTAATGCATTTAACTTATTATTATCAATACTAATCCATATTTATAAACTAATGAAATATATTATATACCCGCATTTGTTTATCATACCTATTTAGACATTAAACATCTATTTTAAATGTTAATAAATTCTAATAACTTATAAATTATGATTACTTTGAATATTTATTTATCAACGTAAATTATGATATTGAGTTAGCTGTTCAATGTTATATTTTTATATTCTTTATTTATACTGAAATGTTTCATTATTAAGTTTTTAAAAATTGTATAAAAGTACTCTACTGTTTGTGAACATATTTTAAAAATAGTGTACCTAGTGAATGCTATATAATTTAATCGTATTGCAATCTATCCTCTTAATAGGTAAGTATAATAAATATACTCTTATATAATTATTCTTAATTTTAATTATAGTGATAGTTCACATATTGATCTTTTATTTCTATGCATCAAAAATGCTGACCATAGAGATGAAAACAAAGAGCTTACGTGCAGCCTAAAGCAGTAACTATAATATTATATTATTACACATTTCCAAACAATAACATTTTGTTATTATTGGTGCACGCACATTCGAGCAGTAATACCTAGGTTACATTATTTACATTATTTACATTTTACATTATTTACGGTTGTTATAGTTATTATTTTTTATTAAAAATATAATAAATATTTTTAACTAAGGAAATATCAATGACAAATTAAACATCCGGGTATTGATTATTTCACTGACAATTATCACAAAAATATATAGCTATACTTTATATCAATATAAATGATAAATAAGGTGTTTTAATATTTAAAATTAAAAATTATGACAAAAACTGCATAATATTCCTGTAAAAACATTAATATTTTATAACAAATGAATTAAATGTTATAATTGAAAAAATTATTTATTATTCTGAAAATTTCAAACGAGAAGTTAATTAGTTAAAACTAGAGTTAGAATTTATATGTTTAAAAAACTACAAAATATACCTTCGAAAATGGCATAATATGCTCAAATATAATTTCTTAAAAAAGCTGCATTATGCATGTATGCTTTATTCTATTCAAAAAACTTAAATATTTATCCGTAACAAAAAATTGTGTGAAAAAATGTTCAAAATCTCCTAAATATGCAAAATAAAATAAAATATTTTTAATCTCTTGTTAGTGAAACGAATTTCTAATATATCTACTTATCTATCTTTTGGACTCGCCAAGAAAATATGTAAAATTCTACAACATCCTAAACCTAGTTACCTTTAATTTATAAGTATTCGAAAATGAGGGGAGTTGAGGAGCAAGAGTTTGCAGGTTACGCCTGTGGCCACTCAACTCCACTGAGATAAATTAAAATTTAACAGACTTCTGTTTCTACAACCGCCTTAAATTTTATTAAAGAACAAGTCCTTTGCTTTATGCAAAAACCATTGGTATGATTTGATATGAAAAAATGGACGGACAGCTGTGCACCATAATGATGTAATTTTTTGTGAGCCCATAATTTAGGAGACTGAAACAAATAAATAATGATTACTGCTTATATCCTCTTAAAGCAAGGCTGTAACTGTGGGGAGGGGATGATAAGAGTCCGGACCCCCTTCCCTTTTACATTTTTTAAAAATAGAATATTTTTAACAGTGAATATTGTTTAATAACTATTCTATAAAGAATAATTTTATATTTTCGTTAAAGTAGTAATAGCATGTTAAAAAAATGTTGGACCCCTCCCCAAAATTTGTTTTCAATTATGGCCTTGTCTTAAAATAAAATACTATATTTAGGAAATAATATTTATACTATATTTTAAGTTATTTTACTTATCTATACTAGTTATTCAAATAAAATTAATATACTGCTGCATAAATAATTACATCCTAATACATGAACTTATATATTTATATTTTGTCTGTTTCAGAAAAATTCATAGATCATGGAAAATTCCATTTTAAAACAATGTCGAATACTTGAAAATAATAAAAATCAAAAAGTAAAAAACTTGGAACTGACTGATTCTCCAAATTTCACTGAGATACAGAAAAATATCAATGGTTTATCTGATCCTTCTCGTATAGAACTTGGTAATTCCTCGACACAAATTACTCAACCCACTGAAGACAACGAACTCCAACCAATTATAAATAATAAAAATGGAATTTTTGAAAATGTAAATACAATATTTAATTCAAGTTATTAAATATATATAATTTGTCGAACATAATTTATATTTGTTTCAGTTACTTGCAGATTCTGATGATGACACTTTGAAAGCTTTTGATTTGTATAGAAAAAAGAAGCTTTTAACTCAAGGTATGATGGACATAGCGTTATTTTCCGCGAACGCCAATCAATTGAAGCATGTCTTGGAGACATTTGATGGCCAATACATTTCATACATTTGTTTAGTACTTTTATCGATGAGTATAATCCTGCAAGTAAGTAAATTAAATTTAAAGTATTTTTTAATATACCTGTATACTTGTGGTCTGTATTATTGAAATTATTTTTATTAGATTTTGGTTGGCGTGACTATGCTTTTGAGTACTCAGTACAACGTAACTAATTGCAATGAACGAAAGATGGCATTCAAGTTCGGAAACTATGTTATTGTTGGCATATTCCTCATAACTGTGGTTAATATTTTAATATCTGCATTTGGAAAACCAGCATAACCGTACTTTTGTAATTAACATACATAGGCACAAATAGCTCACATTTTTTGGCGAGGGAATAAGCCCATCTTCTTATTTTCGCCAATGTTTATACAGCATATTATGCATATTCATTAATGAGTATCAAATGCATTTTAACCATAGGTATCAATTTTACTTTTGCAAATGTTTAAAATTAAAAAAAATTGTATTTATATTTGAAAGTGTATTAACTCATTATATCTAATTATTGAATGCTATATACTCATGGATGGCGGATATTTGACGCACACGACACCAGACATGGATTCAAACCATTGATCTGGGGAGGGGGGAGGGAGCAACAACATAAATACAATATACAAGATGGATTATGGATGATGAATATTAATTTACACTTATCTCAATATCTGTATTCTTGATTGAAATGTATCATTGCCGTTTATTTATGACGTATCGATTATTAAACTTACAATTGTGTAATACTTTGTATGCAATTCAAAAGATAAGTTGTTACTAATTACAATAGTTTTTAAGATTAATATTTGAAGAATATTGTTGTTAATAATATTGATTATAAGGCAGAAAAATAACTACTTAGTTAAAAAGTAATTTTTAGTTAATTTGCTAACCAGATTATTGTCTTATATTGATCATGCTGTACTGATTATCTTTAGCCTATAGGTAACTTCATTTTTACTTTTTTGTACTTAACGTGTTAATTTTAAGTTCATTCCAAATTATAAACGCATATATAAATTAAATTAAAATTTTTAATGATTATTTTTATTTTTTATTGATAGAGGTTTTTGATATTTTCACTAACTTATACTATCAAATTAAAACTCGTCCAAATTAATGAATAACATCCAAATTCAGCTATATTAAAACAAAATTAAACTTACTTTTTAATTAATTAACTATTAACAATGTAGACTTAGCATTGATTTATTTTTGATTTATTAATCAATTAATGGTACACATACAAATACAATAATGTAGAAAGTATAAGATAAGAACTGTTTTAAATAATTTATATGTTTATTTTTTCTACTTGACTAATACTTGTCTACTGTTCACTAAATATAGGTAAATATATATAAAATCTAAATTTAATGAAGTGTAATTCAAAATTAAAATAATATTTGTTTTTTTCTTTAATTGAATTGTGTATTATAATTTATAATGTACCTATAGCTAATGGTTATATTTTGTTAGGATTTATTGTTCATAATATTGATGATTAATATTTTTATCATAATTTATAACAAGTCGAATAAAATTCATATAAAATCAAAACTTTGATGAAATCTAACCATTGAAAAATGTAATTTGATTACTATAAAATATATACTTTTTATACTGTGTTTGTTGAATTTTAATGTACCCGATATATAACCTAAGATTATAATATCTTACATTATTTTTATAGCATGTTATAAAATAGTATGATAAATAATAATAAAATATAAATGTAATTATAGATAGTATAATAGTGATGAGTGACGACTGATAAATAATAACTTTCAAGTGAAGATTAATTTTAGATTCTGAACGGATCAATAAATGTATTGTTTCTATAATGTTGAGTTTTTTTTTATGTCTAAGAATACTATTTCTATTAGAAAAAAAAATGCTCAGATTATCAACTTTTTTGTGGAGTTTTCTAGTAATAAATTGGATCAAATTTATACATCGTAGGGTCAAAAGTAGACATTTTTCAGTACTTAAAATATTCAATAAAAACAATTTTTTAAAATTTTTTTCTTTTTAGTAACCATAGGTAATTAAAACTTGTTAAAAGTTATTTTAATAAAAGAAAACATTTTAGAAACTATTAGAGTACCAATTATATATTAACTAGTAATTGAACAACTTAATATTATAATTATTACTATTATAATTATATGTAATTTGATTTAATTACAATATAAACCTAGTACAATATAATTAATAATATTTTAATATATCCATAAAAATATACTTTGATAGTCTCTATCCTCTCAAAATCGTTTTTAATAGTATACAATGATTTATCATTTAATTCAAATTTAACACATCCATTAGTGACTTACTCAATGGTGATGTACAGTTGTCACCTACCACTCCACTGAGGAATTACCTACTTTTTAAAATTTTTTTGGTGTATGATAACACTTATTGGGGGCAGTAAAAGTGCTTTGATTTTCTTTATTAGCATATTTTCTGGTAAAAAAAGTAAATCTAATTTGTACTTCGGGGGGTCAAAATAAAAAAAATTCCCAATATTTTTCAAACGCGTTGATCGGGGAAAAAAAATCAGAGAAAAACGAAAATTTTAACGCGAAGCCAATTTTTGACAAAATCGATTTTGTTTTTTGATGTAAAAAAAATATAAAAATTGAAATTTTTACAAATGTTTATATTACCATTTTCTATAAACTATAAAATTTTCAATATATTTCAACTATTTCTGAGCTATTAATAGGCATAAGAAATTTTCGGTAAATTTTTTTTTATTATTATTGTTGATAAAATTGTTTTCACTTAATCAAATAATTTGAAAATTTAATACAAAGTTTTAACTAACTTGTTAGTGAAAATTAAAAAAAAAAATTGAATGTAATCCTCAATAGTTTTTAAAAAGAGATTAAAGTTGACAAAAAACGTAAAAATTACAAAAATTTGTATTTTTCAATTTTTTTTTTTTTTTTTTTTTTTTTGATTTAAGAATACATAAAAATGTTTTATTTAAATCTTAGATTTGAAACTTTAACACAAGATTTTCTATACGTTTTTCTACCTTTTACCAAAAAAATGTTTACTAAAAAGTCAAACTAATTTTTATAAATATTTGAAATTAACCATTGGATATTCACCCATAAACTACTGATTTCACAGGGAACGATTTTCTTATTTTGTTGTTATTCAAAATTGAATAACCATAGACACTTGAAATTTTCACCAAATGTTAAGATTATCGTTTTATATTCATCATTAAATTTTAAAAATAGTAACACTTTTTAAGCTAATTGCTTAAGAAATTTTTGGTTTTTTTAAATTCTTTTTTCTTTAAATGTCGATAATAAAATTTTTATTGAGTCAAAGAGCTTGAAAATTGAATAGAAGGATCCTCTTAAGTTATTATAAGAGTAGTTCAAAAATATAAAAAAAATATGCATAATTTTTTTTATAAGCATTTAGAGTTAAATATTTGATTAAAATTCATCAAAATATCGAACATTTGCAAATTATTTTGTATCTAAAAATTTGTAAAATGTACAATTTTTATAGCTAAGGATTGTAAATTTAAAACAAGGTTTTGCTGTAAGTGGTTAATATTTTAACCAAAAATTCTAAAATTTTATTTATATAGTTGATTTTAATAGACATTTTAAGTTTAAATTTGGACGAAATTAGATATTTATAAATAAAGAATGACGATGTTAGTAATTTCGTTGTAATTAAAAAATAATTTTCGTGGGTGCTTGAAACTTTTAAAGTATGCTATTATATTTTATACTCTCAATGACATTTTCATATGCAATGTTTCGGCAAATTAATCTGAATCATAAATAGATTTTAACTGCTACTATTTTACAACATATATAAAATATCCTAATTAGTATATGCTAATATACTAATTATGCTATGTATAACACACACAGATAATATCATTCTGCATATAATGAGGCGTTTATTAATTAATAAGTACCAACAAAACAACCATAAAACAGCTATTACCAATATCATATATTATAAATATTAAATAGAATTTATAAATCAATGGTAAATGGCAATATATTGTAATGTATGGTCATGGAATCTCAATTCAAAATAAGATAATTTAGTCCAAGGTTATCAAACAGTGATCAACTTAGCCATTTGAGAAACACAGTAGGGCTTTCAAAAGATTCTCAAGATACTTATATCGTAAATGTTGATTGTGTTTTTGATAATTTGTATTGATATTTATTTAATATATCAAGTGTTACATAGTATGTTAATATCTATTTTACGATACTTCAAATTTTAATACATAGGTATATATATATATATATATATATATATCCTACCTATATCTAGTGTTAAATTGTGTTTAAGATAAAAAATATTTCGTTTTCCGAAGAATACAAACGATTATACGATAAGTAATAAAAAAATAAATAAAATATATTTATTTTATAGTTCCTAAACTTATTGAAAACCTTATGAATGTAATAAATATATGCAATTTAATAATTTGCAATAATTTTTCGTTTCGTAGAATGTGTTGTTAATAAAATAATAATAACACACACCTGAAATTTGAAAAAAAATGTATTGTTTATTGAATTATGTGATGTCATTATAAAGAAATACTGAGAAAATATATGAATGAAATGTATCATTTGTATACGTAATAACTAATGAGCAATAACGTTGATCCTTATATATAAACATTATGTACCTACACATGTTCTCAAGGTTAATAAATGATGGTGTTGTTTGAATAAAATAACTAAATATAGGAATTCCCTACTAACATAGTATAAAATAATATTGATTTTTATAAATGCAACTGAATATTGTAAATCACGTCGACAGGTGGACATTTGTTGAAACTATATTAGAACAGTGAACAATGCCTGCATGTCTTCCGTCTCACTGCAGTACCGAACGACAGATATTAAACGATCGAGATCATATGCACACCAATAATAACTGCAAAACTGTCGAGCCAAAGTTAAAACAAGCTGCAGAACGAACACCTAACGGATCGACTGACAATAAAACACAACAACTAGAGATGAATAAAATCACCGTTGCAAATCGTAGTTCTGTAGTAGATCTTTCGACTGAGCACAATAATGCAAACGGTTCTGAAATGCCATTAGTAAATAATCAAAACGACAAAAGACTCCCGGCAGACGACGACAATTTATTGCCGAACCAAACTGTTGTAGCTAATGAGGTATGAAAGCGAATTAATAAATAAATACGTGTTGAATTTCTAATTGTTTTTTTATTATTTTTAATTTTAAGATATATGTAATTTATACATATATAATAATGTTGGATATAATATAATAATAGCATGCAAAAGATCCATTTAACGTATGACACTTATTATTTCAAAAAATATCGATTTCAAAAATGTTTCATTGTTATCATTTTATTTAGATTTTTTAACGACAACATACATTTTTATAATTCCTTATTCCAAAGCTGAAAAATTTTTGAGTACGATAAACAAAAATCGAATTTTGAACAAATAGTTTATGAGCTATTAGTAGATAACATATTTAAAGTTTAGATGAACGAAATGGAATGGTACAGGAGTTAGGTAAAATAGATCACTTATTCGTATATTATGATTTATTCATTTACAGTTGATTTATACAATTATTAATTGTATAAGTTAAATTTTAGATTATTAGAGGTCTTTGAACCAATTTATTTCCAGGGACTGAGGCAAACACTGGACCATTGGGAGCTAGGTATACTGTATAACCAGTAGTAGCACACTATAACTGTACTGCTAAGTATATAATCAATAGTTTTCCATGATTTTTAGTTAATTTTTAAATCGTTTATACTGTAATTTAGCTATTAGATAAAAATTTAAATTATTTTTATGTATAATATTTTTACTGGTCCTTAGTTTTCAAAACTAATTTGAAATGGATTTAAGGATTGGAGAGTAGAGGACCATAATATACCTAAGTTGTTGCTTATATTTAATTATTTAAATTTCCTTTAAAATAATGTGTATTATTACGTCAATTAAGCAGTGCTTTAATAATTTAATTATATCGCAAGTTATAGTTTTAAAAATTTTACTTTGTATAAAAAAAAACATATCTATATAATTAAAAAATATGGTTGTACGAAATAACATGTGACATGTTAATAATCATGAATATTATTGTAATGATAAATCTAATTCCAGGTGACCGAAAACATGGATGAAGATACACCAAAAGCATTTAACTTATATAGAAATAAAAAGTTACTGTCTCATGGTATGATGGACGTTGCACTATTTTCTGCGAATGCAAATCAACTAAGATATGTATTAGAAAATAACGATGGTAACGCCCTTAATGTCATTTGCGTCGTACTTTTGTTGATTAGCATATTTTTACAGGTACAAAATTGTACAACATTTTAATTTTAAATTAATTTATAATTGATTTTGGTCGTATTAGATTTTAGTTGGCGTAGCTCTTTTACTGAGTGCTCGGTACAATGTGACTAATTGTGACCAACGGAAGATGGCGTTTAAATTGGGAAACTATGTCATTGTTGGTATATTCCTAATAACGGTCGTCAATATTTTCATAACGTCATTTGGAGGACCAACAGTAATTTCATCTGCAGCAGTGTTGTCAACTTCTGTGACTGAGCCCCCAAATTTATTATTATAGATCAGGGCTATAAAATCTATCCGCACCGTGAAATATAAAAATTAATGATATTTAAAATTTTTATCATAAACAAATTATACTCATATAGTTACATATTTATAATTTATATGCACACGAATTTATAGCTATTAAAATTTAGACTGATAAGAAGTACAATTAGATAAGAGATACTATACAAAATTACAGTAATCCAGTACTCGTCTCAACTAAATTATATATTTAAATAAAAAATAATAAGAATCTAATAAATAATAATTTGTTTTTTAATATGCCTAATGATAATTGTGTAGCTATTTTATTAGTTCAGGATTTTTATAAAAGTATTCTTCTTCTAATAATGAAATTAAAAAAAAAAAAAGTAGGAATAGTGAATTCACCAATAAAGTTGGTTATCAATTGGCAAGGTCGTTTATAGAATTAATTTTTTATAAGAAGGTTAAAAAGTATTGGAATTCTATTAACAGTCATTACTTAATATAGTTAATAAATGTTTTAATATTTTTCTAATATACAAAAATAAGACATTTTAATAAATTGTGATTTAATAATAAGAAATATTAGTTGAATGGTGGGGGGAGAGTCTGAATCCTCTAGGGTTGCTCATAGGTATGGGTTAAATAATATGGGCAGAATAGAATTTTATAGAATTGGAAGTATCTTAATTTTTTTAATAATGAGTAAATTAAACAGTTCGAAATAATAAACAAGTATATCACTGTTAAAATTCATAAAGGCAAAAACAAAGACATTTTAATATTTAAGTAAATTTTGAATTGTATAAACTCTATTTATAAATAATAATTCATATAGTAATTACTCATAAGTCATTAATATTAAATATTAATAATAATTTAATAACACTATTAATAGTTTGAAATAAATTATATTTTAAAAAAATCCCATAGAATACTTATATTCATGAAATTATATAATATATTATATTATTATGAGTTATGACTAGGTTAGATACCTAATATTATATAATTTCTTATTAATACTTAACCAAAAATTACATTGCAAAATATAAAAGAATATATTATTTAATTTACCTATAAGTGTATTATTTTTTGAGTAAAATCATTTGTCAACAATAGGTACATATTTTATATTTATTTAAAAATATAATAGGTTAAGGTATAGTACTTAAGTTAATTACACCTGTTAATATTTAAATTAATTTTTGAACTGTAAGTTTTAAATAATAAAAAAGGTCGGCAAGTGTGTACCGTGTATATACTGTACAGTGGGTGTCGAGTGGGTTCACTGTAATAAATTTGTTAAATTTGAATTCAATGATATAAAATCATTGTATACGAAAAACGATTCTGAGCGAAGACGGTCTATCAGCCTATATTACTAAGTATATTTTGTGATATTGTTGCTATTAAAATAATTAATTTAACTATTAATAAAGAAATTATAGATATTATAATAGAAATAACTAACATCATTATTCTCCATTTAAATATCTAATTTCGTCCAAATTTTAACTTAAAATTTCTACAAAAATCAACTATATAAGTATATTTTTTAGATTTTTTTATTACGATATTAACTACTTAGAAACATTGTTTTAAATTTTCAATTATTAGCTATACAAATTGAATATTTTATACATTTTTAATTATAAAATTATTTATACATTTTCGATATCTTGATGTCCAAATTTGAACTTAAAATGTCTATAAAAAATAACTATGTAAATATATTTTTTAGATTGGTTACAATATTAACTATTTATGAAAAACCTTGTTTTAAATTTTCAATATTTAGTTATAGAAATTGAATATTTTATAATTTTTTGACTACATAATAATTGAAAAATATTCGAGATTTTGATTTATTTTGGTCAAAATTTGAACTTTAAATGCTTATAAAAAAAAGTATGCCATTTTCTATAGACTATACAATTTTAAAAATATCTTGACATTTTTTGTGCTAATTATAGGCATAAGAAATTTTTGATTTTTTAAAATTTAAATTCATATTAATTATTATGGTTATTATTTTTCATTATTATTATTATTTTTTGTTTTTGTAAACACATTTGAAATAGAAGTACTAATCTGAAATATTTAAACAGTATCTTGAAAGATCAGAAATCACCTTTAAATTATAGTACTTTTAAAAAATAATTTTTCAAAATTCTCATAACTTGCTAATAGCTCTAAAACCGTGTTTAAAAATTATGATAATTAGTCATTATAGTAAATACTATGCTCGGTGGTTTGGCAAACTTGAAATTGTTCAAAGGTAAGTCTAATATCCCACCCACCCACCCAAACCAGATAAATACTAGTTAATACTTAATTAATATCCTCCCAGCTGCACACGAACCCAACCACCCAGCATACCATTAATTACTCGAAGGCAGCTGCCCCAAGACTACTCCCTTCGCAATACCAATGACTGTATGATTATAACACGTCTATATTCCGTCGATAATATTTAAAAGTTTTATTTTATTGTTATGTTTACAATATCGAATACATTGGTAAGAAAATATCATTGTAAAACTCACAACCAGTGATGATAGCTTCAACATAGCTTTCATAGGTTGACCTTAGACCTATATATTATAGTATCGTAGTATATTATTTAAGGACTTAAAATTAATCTTCTTAAACTAAGACTTATTCAACTAGGCTTCTTGAATAAAAATGCAAAGGGAGTTGGTTTGCCGATCTCTTGAATTTTAGTGTTTGATTATCAAGTTAAACTCTCGACACCTTAAAGGTACGGTTTCCTCGATTGATCACCGCACCGCAGCATCGAGCCGCACTATAAACTGCTCACGAACCAGCACAGTCGTTGGCCGCAACAATGACAATGTTTCACAACAGAGCAGTCGTCGCGGCTCATCGCTGCGGTCGGTGGCGGAGATTAATCGCATCTAGGAAACCGTACCTTACAACTTGAAACTATCATAGAACTTGAAAGTATGATTGGGATGTAAATTGTTTAAGTATTATGTACCTATACCAATGATTTATGTATGCGTAGTCATTAGACTTCAACTTACGAGTCACAAGTGCGTAGCACATTCATCAGATCTCATTTAACTTCGTTAGCTTTAATATTATAATTAATTTACCTATATTATTATTGTTTTTGCTTATGATTGTTTTTTTATATTCCGTGGTTTGTTGGGCACATTTGGCCATTTTTAAATCATCCCATTAACTACAGAAAATGATAGGTATTTCCTTTAAGTCTGAACTAGGTAAAATTACATTCATATTAAAACTAATGAAGCTATGATAACGGCTGAACGTAAATTTGCTATGTTTCACACTTGTAAGATAAACTTAAACATTTGGAAACAATACGATATGCAGGTGAATGTCGTCTTAAAACCAAAATAACATTGATATATAAGTTATATACATTTTTCTTTTAGCTTCATATATTTAGTAAAAATATTAGGGAAATTTTTAAACTTAGAGCAACATTATAAATTATTCAAATTTTTATATGGACTTCTTGAAGAATGATACGAAGAAATTTTATTGAATGTAACAATTAAGAATATTTGATACGTAATATTATACATTTGCTAAATATTTGTTAAAAAAAAAATGACGAATAATAATTAATAATGTTCCTTTCAAAAATACTGTTATATGGAGAGAAAGTTATTCTCCAAAGAATATGTTAACTAAATTGAATTGAAAACTTTCGCTTGTATATTGATTATTATGGCAGAACTACCTTCATATAGGTGGAGCCTTAACATTATCGGAAAAAGAGTTGAAAAAACAATGTACAATATTATAGAAAATTAATAATACAATATTTCATTTCAATTATTCAAATTTATAAAACTAAAAGTTTTTAGTTGTATTACACATTTTTTCAAGTAGTCAATGAGGTTTATCATACAATATTGATTATGTTAGGTTTTATATGTTATTCTAACACTAAAATTCATAAATTTCATAAATTACAATGATTATGTTTTTAATTTAATAGGTATAATAACATTCCAGACAGTTGTAATACCGTCATTAGATGGACACAGTTTCGATAAGGTTTGTGTAATTTTGTATGCTTAATATTCTATATGATATGTGCCGTATCAGTTCTATAATCTTTAATATCTCAACTTACATACTTATTGTCAATTATTACTTTTAAGAAGTTGTACCATGAACTATAATATCTTAAACAATGTACGACTTTACTCATATTATTTGTATTTATTGCATAACACATTTTTTGTGTACCTATTTTATTTTAAATAAATATGTTATTTTTTTCATATTGGTATATTAGTATTTTGTGAAGAAAGCCAACTAGCATAGACCTTCAATAGTCAATTAACAGTAGCTCAAGTGTTCTACAAAGTTTGGCATCCCGACCTTTTGTACAAACTAAAAAAAAATCTTACTATCACCTTACTATTTATTCTTTAAATCATCTCGAAGATCGTTATTTCGCAGCAAAAGTAAGGTCTGATATCTCTTCTTTATCTCAATAGCAGCTGGAGTCCCCCAAGATGCAATATCCTCTTCTATTCTGTTCAATCTATACTCGGTGAATCATCCTACAACCCTTCAAACTTTCGTTGTGGATTTTTCCGATGACAAAATAATCTATTCTTTACACAAAAATCTAATAACAGCTGGTTATAATATATAATACCATTAAGACCTCATGTCATCCTGGTACACTAAATGGAAAATAAAAATTAATCATGAAAATCTTCACATTTGACTTTTACCTTAAGGCGAGTAATAGTACCACCTGTCACCTTAAATAGTCACAATATCCCAAATCCACAAGCTCTCGCTACCTATGCTTAATTCTAGACCTACGTCTAACCTGGGTAGACCATGTAAAAAGTAAACAAATCCTTCTCAACTCAAGGCGGAAATCTTTCTGTTATTTACTCGGTAAATATTCTAAACTCAGCATAAAAACATAACTACTCCTTTATAAAACTCTATTGATGCCCTGCATCTGGACATACGGCATCTAATTATGAAGGATAGCCAAAAAATAAAATATAAATAGAATTCAAATTTTTCAGTCAATAACTCTTTATACAATTACTAAAAATGCTCCATTCTATATTTCAAATCACATCCTTCATACCGATTTAAAAATAAGCATAATAGATGAAACCGCAAAACTACTATATAAATGTTTTCGCTCCCGACAAACAATCATTCTTAATATCAGTGTTAAATTTTGAAACCATTCCTGGAAATCCTCCTGGCAGGCTAAAGAGGAAATGGTGTCATGACATAAATATATAATTAAATTCTAATCAAAATTAACCAATTCCACATGTAAAGTGTCACTATTGGGTGGCTATAGTACTTTTTATCACGTGTCTCATGTTTAAATATTTATATCTGCACACGTTCTTATTGTAATAATTTAATTATAGATTATTTGTTTTAAAATAAAATTAAAAAAAAAAATTATAATAATAATATAATTTTTTTAGTCATTGATTTAGATGCTGTTATTTAGATATTAGATGCATAAGCATATTTTTATAAAAACATATTTTTTTATGAATCAATAAATAAATGTGATTAGTGCTTTTTAGAATTAAAATAATTATAACATGTACCTGGGTACACAGTTGTTATATCACATTTACCGTACCAGCTATACCACTAGTTTGTAAAAATCTAAATCAAACATTTTCTCTAAATATTGCCCAACATGAAATTAATGATTATTATTTAATATATTAATTATAATTTTATCATATTCTATATATATTATGTTTTTAAGCTACCTATTTTAAAGTATTTGATTCTTTTTGATTTCGCTTAATTTATTTCCAATAGATATTAATAAAAAAATTTTTTTCTGTAAAAAACATTGTAAATATAATAAAATCTTCCTCGTAATGTACCTATTTGTTTTTCATTAGTTTTATCTTCAAAATATTTATATCAATTTCATCAGTCAATAGCGACATGATGTGGGTACGTGATGGCGAGTGTGTGCAGTCGGACAGTGCATACTTCGCAATGTTCGATTTTAATTTTTTTGTATGTATGTAATATGCATAAGTTTTTTGACAAAATATCTAGGTTATTTAGGAAATTGATTTAAAATTTTCAATTTTAAAAAAACCTTAAAATAAAGATATTATTTTTGAAATTCCGTCAAATAATTGTATTAAATTTGTATTTATTTGCTAAAATGGTTTTTTGGTTTTGTTACTAGTTAGTAGATATTTGAACTTTTTATTCGAGCGACGTTTTCGTAATCAGCAATTTTATTTATTTCGCGAATTTACGTAACGACTTAATAACCAATGACCACTAACGAAACTTGCTGTAGTCACTATTATAATCGCTATTTACGTCTCGCTAGTAACAAGTCTATTATATATTTATATTATGTTAGATCATAAATTGCCCTAACTTTTACAATTTTACTATAATATGACTTACATATTGAGAATATGATTCTTATAGCAATTTATCTTATAGGTAAATTAAGTGAGTTGTATAAAATATCCAATCAATACCTTATTATAAATATTACAAATTATGTAAATGATAGAATTCATTTACCTACTTATATTGCACAAAATAGGACAGTAGGTAGGTACCAATAAA
Organism: Pentalonia nigronervosa; assembly: GCA_014851325.1. Lineage (NCBI taxonomy): Eukaryota > Metazoa > Arthropoda > Insecta > Hemiptera > Aphididae > Pentalonia > Pentalonia nigronervosa. The sequence goes on along the minus strand of JACXSJ010000625.1, from coordinate 93,685 downwards.
TACTGATTACTGATTGTAAGTTGTAGGCATGTACAGAAATATAGACGCTAAACGAGGATGGAGAAATGGAGTATGGAAATATGAAAGGAGTGTTGAGAGTATGGGCTATTGGACTGAATGGAGTTGGAGTATTGATGAAGTCTTGTCGTCTGGATATTGAATCCACTCAAGTACCGGAATACCAGACGCCCCAACTACAGTAATACTGTCTAATGGAGTATCGTAGACGTGTGAGCGCATTGTCGATAAAAATAAGAATATTCTGTGCACGCGATTGATAAATGATAACGTAACTCGTAAGTGCAGTGTGTGCAAGAACAAAAAATAAAAAAAAATGGAACCGACCAGCCGCACTTGCCGACAAACGCGATACACCTATGTGCACTATTTTAAATTCTATTGGATATCAGTACTTGGAAACATTCAATTTAATCGGCGTCACAGCGAGGGGTCTAATTTGAACTCGCAAACCAATAAAACTCAATCGAAAATATCTTCTACGAAAATCTTCCCAATAATAATTAGAGTAATATTAAGTGTTAATATGTAGTAGTTGTATAGTTGAGGTCGCCGCGTATTATCTTGTCTCGCATAGAGTTGCCAACGTCGATAGCTGATGTTCAAGGTCGATCCCCTCCCGTCGACCTACCACATCAGTCATCACTGCACGCGATAATCGTCGTCGACGGCGGTCGGCACTCGGCGAGTGGCGACGGTGTTTTTAACATTTTTGTGTGCCAGTGCACTAGCGCCGCCGCTCCCGCCGGCCGATTCCCTTTTGGTATTCCTATTTCGTGCGTCATACCATCGGTTGGTGTGACCGGTGTGTGCTGTGTAGTGTAGGTGAACGTAAACGTTATTATTTTTAAGTTTTTTTTTTTGCCTATTCCTATTTTTCATTTTTCTTGTCTACAGACTACCGAAAATGAATCAACGACCTACCCCACAATAGCTAGGCTGCAACAACCTATATCTACCAATGGGAATAATAAATTTTGAGATCTGCGGAGCAATAACAACAATACAATAATTACCACGAAAATATTATAATGGACAGTTCGGAATACGAATCTGTGAGGAACCAAACGCTGCTGTTCTTTTTCGAAAAATTGGTAGACAAGGGCACTCCACGATCCCTGCACGACCTAAGCTGCCAATTTGGTTCGAAAGGATTTACTAAAGAGATGCGACAGATCGCTGGTGGATCTCAGTCGGGCTTAAAGAAATTCCTGGCGCAGCACCCGTCGTTATTCACATTAGATGGAGACCTAGTTGCCGCGTCTCAAATAGTCGCACCAATACAGTCTGATACCAATTATAACCACAAAGCTGTCCATTATTTCAAAGATAAGTTGTTAAAATATGGAGTTGGAACTGAAGTACCGATTCGATGCCTACTCGGACACCGTTCTCAAGCGCCACCTGAGATTCGTTTAGTATCTGGTCTACACATCAAAGAATTTAGAGACTTTCTACTGAAATATCCAGATGTATTTACTGTAGGTGAAGACACCATTATACTTACAGAGTATGCAGGACTGGAGCGTAAAATGTATGATGATAGTGACCAACGTGAAGTCAAAATTGATCCAGAAATCACAAAACGCCTTTTAGCATTTTGTGTACAATGCTTGGAATGCAAAGGACCGATGTTAACTGATCAAATGTTTCATAGTATTTCCTTACGTTTTACAGAAAATACTTGGTCTCCAATTTTTAAAACTCCTTCAGATTTGTTCACATTTTTAAAAATGCATCCTGACCAATTTAACACACAATCCGATTTAATAATGTTGGCAAAAAATGGTTCTAAACCAGAAGTTAAAATTGCTAGAATTCCTATAGAAGTTGTACCATTGACTCCCCCTATGTCGCCACCTTTACCCAAACCAATACCAAACAATAATCAATCTCTTAAACAAAGAATTAATAATTTGGTTATGAAAACAATCGCAGAAAACACTGAACGAAATAACAAAACATCAAATGGTTATGATGATAGCGATGCGTGGAAAGGAAAAATGTTGAACAGTATTAAGGCAATTGTAACAAATATTAAAGAATGTTCAAATATTGTCGATAGAATTTTAGCACGAAAGTCAGCTATTGGTATAGATTTTGAAGGTGTATGTATTGGAGCCAGTGGTCAATTGAGTTTAATGCAAGTGGTAAATGAAGATGGATTATGTTTTATATTTGATTTAATTGCTTGTCCACAATTAATTAAAAGTGGTGGATTACAAAGTCTACTAGAAAGTGAAGAAATACTTAAGGTTAGTAAAATATATCTATTATTTTAGTTAATATTAACTCTTAACATTATAGATAGGTACTACCTACCTAATTAAGTATTATCTGACTAAAAAAATAAACATTTGATAAATGTTATAGGTTTTTCTTTATAATTCATATTATAAATGTAGGTACCTATAAAAAATTTAGACAATATAAAAACTTATGATTTTATGGATAATTTAATATCTATATTACATTGATTAGCTATACCTACACTTTAGATTATTAAACTAGATAATTAGATTATCTTTGGCAGGTAACTTAATGTCTTGCTATAGGTATGCACATAACATATTATATTTTTATAGCTGATAAGCATTTCATTAGAATGATTGTTTAATATTTCTTTCTTACTCGATTCTTCTGAATTAAATTGAATTTACCAGTTTTCCAATTGTTTTGAAATTATTTACTAAGAAACTATTTAAATGATTGTTTAAATTAGTAATTATCTATGCAGATAACTTACCTTCACATAAGTTAGTGAAGAATTTTTCTATTGCTTACATATTTATAGATTTAATCTGTATTTGATATACAAATATATACATAAAATAAAGTCTGTGGTATAAAAATTAATCATAACAATTTAAGTACGGAGATGTCACTACTTTTTAATTCATGACATGATTATGATTACGCACTTGTTTTTTTTTATACATATATTAAAAAAACTGTAAGCAATTTTTACATTCAGTGCAAGTGATAAATTAGGTTAAGTAATTGGGAGTTTTGAGCAAAGAAATCATCCACTGACAGAACTTCTAGGTTAGGTTTTGAGTGATTGATTATAGTCCTTACAGTTATATTTTTTATAAATAAAACAAAATAACCTTTTATTATATATATTAAAAACAAAAAAGATTTTAGTTAGCTATCCAAAATATTGTACATTTGATTATATTTTTTTTCTTATATTTGTTAAAATGTAATTAAATTTAACCATTAGGTATATACCAATAAAAATATTAATTATATAAACAATAAAATTTATTATAATAACATGTTTATATTTATATGTTGAAATAACATTATATCTTTATTTATCTTAAATTTGAAATTTTTTTATTCCCCCCCCCCTTCCTATAAATAGTTACCTATCGGCACCCATAGTAATTCATATTGTCATCTGAAAGAAACCAGTGATAATAAGATGAAAGTCATTGAGTGGGCTTTTGCTATTGGGGGTAAAATAAATAAAAACCTACATCTTAATTGTGGTCTTAACTCATATTATCCTCACTTATTCTAACTTCTTTGTGTTAAAAAAATACATGCAGTTATTAATAGCTAATAATACCATACCTAAATTAATTACAAATATTTATAGGTAACACATTAATAGGTACAAGATACCTATTTATATTTCTATATATTTAATTAATTTTTTCTTATTTTAAATTAAGTATTTATGTATTCAACACAAATACATAAAGATAATAGTGACAATAGAGTAGGTACCTTGGGAATTAACTTTTTATCAATGGATTAATTAGCTGCCAAGGGAATAACTTATTAAGTGTAAGTTTATTCATAAAGTTAAGTATAGTTACATAAGATAGGTGAATTTTTTTTTATTATAGCTTTTGGTCAGTGACTGACAGCTTGACAGTAATAGTACAAAATTATGATAATAACAAAGCAAATACATATTATATTATATTATATTATATTATATTATAATAAAACGAAACTAGGCTCCAATATAAAAACAAAAATATAGGAATATTTATATACTTAATATTATGATTTTTACATTAAATTATTTTGAAAATTACATATTTACCTATTTTAAATTAAGTAAAATGTTATTTGAAAGTTAAAGTTTACCACTTATATATAATTAATGTTTAATCTAACTTTTTTTAGTACTTTACATTCTATAAATTTGAAATATAATAATTTTACTGAGCTAACTATAACTTTTTTTTTTTGAAAACTTATAATTTTGCAATGTAATTATATAAAGACATTAGCTTACAAATCATTACATTTATTCTGTGAAAAATTATAATTAGGTACATTTTATTTACTAAATAATACTAATTAATTAATGTTACATTAATATTAATTAATATTATAAATTACAATTTAACAACTCATGTAAACGATCACTTACTCTCTTGTCTACTCATACATTTAGGTATGCATCATAGCCCATAGATAACTAGGCCATAACAATTATTAAATAGTTAATGAGATAGGCAATTAAGTGTGTATTTACAGTTGTATAATGTAATTAGTGTATCTATATAATATTGATTAACAACATAAGTGTACAGTGATAAAAAAAGATAATGAAGTTATTTCAAAGTAAATACTCAAAAATAAAAATGTACACAAAACTTGATATTATGCTGTATCGGGTGCTTCATGTGAAGTAGGTATACATTATTATAAAAATTGTGTCTGTATTTTTTTGGAATTTTGAATTAGATTTTCAAAATTTATATCAAACCCAAAATTATTATCAACATTTACCAAAAAAATTTAAAATAGCTATAACTACCCTATAATTAGTATTTTTATATTAAATTTCATTTAGTATAGAAAATAATAATTTAATTAATAGTAGAATATTTTAAATTTTGTTGGTTATTATCTGTGAGTTTAGTGCTGCAAGAATATGGGACATATGATAGGAGGTATGCATTGTATTCCCTGTTCAGTGTTTTATTTTTAAATGGGGGTTCAACATCAAAAGTAAAAAAAAAAAATAAGTACTTAATTATAATAATAACATCTAATGATAAACCTTTATTAAAACCTTCACGTTTTTTGACTTAAACAAATATTTTATCATTCATAAATTGAAATTTTTAAATAGGTATATTAATAAATATTAAATAGCCAAAATATATTTTGTCTAGAAAATACTAATATAAATATTTAATAAAAATTTCAAGTAAATTCATTTTTAAATTACAATAAAATTATTTTGTTAAAAATTTTTTTACAATATTTTGATAAGTACTTGGAACTTTTTACATTTAACTCTCTCCAATTGCTTACTTTATTAAATTTACTACCAAAAATCACGCTTGAAATTTTAGACGAACATATTTACCTGTTCATAAAGTGATAATAAACAAAAAGGAAACATATTGTATAATCAATACATATAATTGAATATGGTGTATTTATATCTGGTTATTTTGTTAAAATTAAAATCAGAAATTAATTAATTTGAATTTTATTAATCACAGAATAAACAAAATTTGCTATAATTACATCTCAATTAATTTCACATTTTTAGTTGTGAACTTCTAAATCATAATATGGTGATTGGATTATTGTTTCAATCATCGTACTTTCTATCAAACGTGATTTTAATGAAATACGTTTCTTGTACATGTTTATGCTTATAGTACTGCTGTAGACTGCAGAGTGTAGAGTAGGTTGAAGAAATGTTACGAAACTGTTATTATGTCCTGCTATATTGAATGGGTGTGTAATGTGTATACATCATAGTATTATACGCATGGTATAAGTATGTGCGGAAGTTGTCCAGTTAAGTCGCACTGCAAATACCCGTGCTCGCGCTCTAAGGCGGGGATCGGTAAAAATGTGTTTGATAACTTTGTCGAGGTCATTGACAACTGGCAGGCGAAAACGACATTCTTATTAGTTATTCAGTGGGGATGATAATTATTGTTAATTAAAACAATCGACTTGATTACGAAAACATCGACAACAAACGGTATAAACGTAGAGTAGGACGCGTCTAGGGTATTCAAATTCCTATATGATATCGCCCGAGTGTGTGGGTTATTATGTGACGTGCGTTGACTTTTGATTACAAAATTTATAATGTAGGTAGGCACTCTTTGAACAATATGTCGTAAACCATAGGTACTGCAAAAATCAAACCTAGGTAATTCGTATAGTATTTAGTGATGATTAAATATATAGAAATAACTTATCAAAATACTGTAATAATATAATTCTTTGAAAATGTTAATACTCGTGTTTAATACAAACCCATAAGTGAAATGTGAAAAAATTCGATTTACTTTATTTATTAAACCTAGTAGTTATAACTACTTATAATAGGTACCCCTAAACGCAAATATTCTATATTGTTTTTAACATTTTTAAAATTAATTATGTACCTAAATGTTTTCAATTTGAAATAATTATCAAACTGGCCAAACCATAAACATGAAATTTAGGAAACCAAAATATTTAATTAAATACCAAGTTATGTATGCTACATTTGTTTACCTTAGAAACTTTTAAATACTCATCACTCATCAAAGTATGTATGGTTATAATACTGCCTATGTCATGCACTGAGTTTACCTTACAGACATACAAACAGTGAGTGTTAAAAATTTTCCTACTTCTCTGTTGCGTATTTATGTTTTAAACCAACAAATTATAAATAATATAACTTATACGTATGCTAATGTTGGTTAAATATACTTACTCCCTTCGAAATCTCGTGTAAGATTCTTTTGAGATTACATCTGGGACCAATGATATTTATATTTAAAAATAAACAAGTTTAAAATATTTTTCGTATTCGTGCATTCGAACAATTTAAAAACATTTAATTATCACTTGATTTTTTTTCGTTCAATAATATTCATTATAAAGATTTAATATACCTATATTTTATGTTTTTATTTTTAAATTAAAAATTGTGTTCTTGTATACTTGAATAACGTTTTTAAAATGTTTGACATTTTCTTAATTTTTTGATAAAACACATTACAATTATACACAGTGTATAAACTTTCATTGAAGTCTTAATATCTTTGTGCTGAGCCATGCAATTCGAATTTTGTTTTTTTAGTTAGTTGTTAATTCGTTATGTTTAACTCTCTGGCTGAATTCATTATTTTTTTGTTAGATTTGAGCTTGCATAATACTACTATTTTTTTTTTTAATGACAATATTTCTTTTTTAATACTTATTAATTTTTTTCCATTCATACCTATTTTAGTGGTTTAACCTATTTCCAAATCCAAAATAAGCTGAGTTAACGTCCTATAGCAAAACCTCAAAATAAGTTGGTAACCGTCAAATAGTTTATTTATGTTACAATAGATTTTTTTTTAATTTTTGTAATGATAATAGAAATCAGAAAAAATATCAATTTGTCGTGATTTTACTTGAATAAGATTAGCACAATATCACGTAAATAAGTATGTAATTTATGTATTACCATTTTAACACATATTACAGCAATCTATATTGCTGTGTGAAATTCAGTTAATTTTGTACTTATAAAGTATTGGTTAAAGCTATAAAATTCATTGAAAATAAGGAGAAATATAAGTGGTCAAAAGGAGTTGCCATTTAAGGATAAAAAGTATAGTATTTTGCATGTGCCTGTCTAATTTAGAGAACATTGAAATGTGTGTTATCAAGTATAGATAAAGTTGATAATCATAGAGATTCACATAATATAATCTACATTTTTAAATCGCTATAGATATGAAATTGAAGATTTTTTAAAATCATTTCTGATCTAAGTATTTTTTGATACCAAAAATCTTCAATATCAAAATGTTGACAAAATAAAAAATTCTTTTCGTTGAAGATTATTACGGTAATCAATTTTCCCTCAGTGAAAAAAGTTTGTTCCGTCATCAGTTACTTAAAAAATAATTGCAATATTATAAAAATAAATATTGATACCGCTCGGCTTTGCGAAAAAATGTTTGCACAGATGCGACATAATAAAACACATTTTCCTTTGATGTGAACCGCCTATAGGCCGATCGAAGATTGTATAAGGTAACGCGTCATCCAAAAAAACTAAAAAGCCATAAAATACAAATTTGTTTGTTATAATCAAAAGCTGCTCCATTTGTTGACTAGCCATAACAACTAACCAAAAAAAAAAAAAAAAATTAAAATTGTCTTGCTCGGCGCAAAAATGTTGGTAAATAATAATATTCTTTCGTAGGTATTGTGGGTTGTTTTAATTATTACGTACATGATTAAATAAATTTAAAAACCTTTAATATATGTTTTTAAACAGTATTTTTTTTTATATATTTAAATGAAAACATAGTAAGTACATTGGCGAATGTATACAATCCGTACATAAAATATAAATATTAGAAAGAACAAATAAAAAGTACAATAAACAAATAGGTATGATTATAATATAATGTACCGACTGAATGGCACCTAGTCATCATAGGTTTTAAAGTTTAAGCAATCTAATTTTAATGATCTATAAATTTTAATTAGTAAAGAGTTATGTTGCTGGATAACAAACATAAATAGCAAAACCTACTTAGGACCTACTATTCATTTTTATTTTAACCTATACAGACTAACGTTGATATAAATTTGGACATTATAGATAACTGCTTAAAAAAAATCTTTTGCAAAAGTAAAAATTATCATTTTCACGTATTTACAGGTGATCAATGATTGTCGAAATGAAAGCTTAAACCTGTACAACCAGTTTGGCATTGCAATGAAAAACGTGTTTGATATTCAAGTAAGCCATTAGTATTATTATTAAAAAAAATAATATACAAGTTTAAAGTAAAGTTGTATGTTGTCGTGGCATATCGTTTACTTATGTCAACTAAACGCATCTAGTCGTATTTGTTCTACACCCGCACAATATTTTTATGGCACACAACAACTGGTACAAAATAAATGAAATAATTAAATTTATTGTGTGCAACTTGTAACAGTTTTTTTGTTTCGTGTGGTATAATAAATTGATCTGCTTAAATTGTATTACATTCACGAATGTTCGTGACTAGATCTGATTTGTGCAAATAACAGTTTGGTTATGATTGCCATAAAATTAAAATATTTTGTTAAATTATAGCTCGAACATTCTAGATTAAAATTAATTCGTAAAGTAGGATTTCTGAAACTAATTTGAGTAATAACAATGTTATTTAATTATCACTTAGGATTGGGAGCGAATGTTGTGGGAATTTAAAATTTTTTTAATAAAAATGTAATAATTATAATACAGTATATTATGGCGGAAATAGTATAACCTAATCTAGCTAACCCCCTACCCCCCCCCCCCCAAAAAAAAATAAATAAATAAATAAAATAATAATAGAGCTTTCTAGTTGTGTGGAGAAACCCCCTTCCCTCCACTCATAATAATGTTTAAAATGTTAGTCCCCCTGATATTTTAATGGATTTCCGCCTATACTGTATTTAATGAATATTTTCATTTTTAGTTATAAGGCATATTTTATGATTTTAAGTAAATATTATTTTAGTACACTATGACAAGATATTTAAAATAATATGAAAAATTCTTGTTTCACTATTGTATTAAATCTTATTCTTTATAATAATTTATCACTTTAAATATGTAACCAGTTCGATTTTTATCATAGTATAAATATATTAAAATATTTTAGTATATGAGATATTTTTCAATTTTAGGCTGCTATTGCTATTATTCAATTTCAAGAAACTGGACAACCGGTGTATAAAGCAAAAAATGTTAGTCTAAATGCCATATGTGAAAAGTATGGTTTGCCAATAAATTCATCTAAGGATCAGTTGAGAAATCTAAATAAAAAAGATCAACGGTATTGGCTACGAAGGCCATTATCGAAGGATATGCTTGCTTACGCTGCTAGTGACATACTAACTCTCATGCCTAAATTATATAAAACTATAACTGCGTAAGTATTTTTTGTTTAGTTAACTTTATTTTTAAACAAGTTATTTAAAGAAACCATTGAATAATAAGTACCTATGTAATTTGATAACAGTATTTGTAGGGTGCATTATACAGGGAGTTTATGATATTATATGGTTTCATATATTGACAAGTTGATATGCCATACTGGCACTGCAGTATTTTATACTATAATGTATAATATGCTTTGTAAACATATTTAAATGTTATGATAGCTATTAATAATATTCATATTCAAATTAAATAGATCCATCCCTATTTCAACATTTTTATTTAATTCTGAATAAATTATTTACAAAAAAATTGTTTGTTTGCAAGTCAATGATATAACTTATTTATTAAGACTAATAATATTAAAATATTTTTATAAGGAAAAAACATATTACTTATTTATTTTATGTAAACTCAATGAATAAATCTAATAAAACTTTTGTTTATATATTCCTAGTATTCCATAACTAGGATTAATGATTATATCAATAATCTGATGACTCCAAAAATCTATCAAATCCTTAATTGTTGTTTTTGATAAAAATTAGGATTTGGATGTCTGGATAATACTTGATGTGTTGGATTTTATTCAGATTTCTCATACTTATTAGTTTTTTATTTAATTATCTTATAGTATACACAATTTCTTTTGTGAAGAAGTTTAGTGAATTGTTTAATTCAATGTTATATTAATCTATTTTGTATAAGCAATTGAAATAGTTTCTTTTTATGATTTATATGTTTTATTATTGAAAATGACTTATTCACTTAGATTATATTAACCTTTTGTTTTTATTGTTTTACAGTCAAATACATCCGTCCAATATTAAACTGCTCGAAGAGTTATGTGAAGAACAGGCATTTTTGTACATTGTTCCAGACAATGTACAAAAACGTAAACACCAGCGTAAAATTGATAATGAGTTGCAAGTTCTTAAAGAAAAGTTGTCTACTGATAATGGGAAAAATGTCGTTCTCAGTAATAGAGAATTGAGATTATTAAGGTATTTTGATTAATATCTTTTAAAAATGTTAACTTAAATATTCTTTAAAAGTAAACTATGGTTGTAGGCATTTAGAATTAACCGATGAAGATAAAGAAAAATTAAAAGGATCCATGAAAGTTGCAAAAAAGTTAGAAAAAATGGAAGGAAAAAATATGTAAGTAGTGAAAATAATTTAATCAATCAGTTATAACATATTATATGTTTTATAGAAAATACAATGGAGAAGAATGTGATTCCAACGAATTCCTCAGTTTAGACAGCAATATTAGTGGCAAATCAACATCATCAGATAATTCTGCATCTGGTAAATATTTAATATTAATATATTACATATTTTTAAAAAATTTGTTTTGTTCTATTATTTATTAATTACCATCAATATTTTAATAAGGGGAATTCCAATCTATTGTGTCCGAACAACCGCCAAGCCTTACTGAATCTATGCAAATGATGGATGATGTATTATCCGATAAACTTATGGATCGTTTGGAAAAAATTGAGCGTCTAGAATCATTGTTGACGATGGCCATGGATGCAGAACCAGACCAAACAGATAGCTTAGATACTTCACCTATGAGTTGCAAGTGCACGTGCCATTTATTTGCTACTGACACCATTGATATGTCCACACAAACTGAACCACTATAATTCATCATTGTTGGAAATGAAAGAGAAATACTTTGGGTTTATTATTTAGATTTTTTAAATTGTATGCTCGGCCATGGCCTTTTGAGCCTAAATGTTTAGTTTACGACCAGGTTTCATATTGCTTTTGTTTAATGTAAAAAGTGGTATTGGAAAATCTGATTCCATGTATATAATACCTATAAAGAAACTAATTAACAGGGTTGAGTCTGTATAATATCCGTCCATAATATTATTATACCTGTTATATTTTGTGTTATGATATAGCATAGGTTATAAATAATATTCAAAATTTGACAGCAATAAAAAAAAAACCGCGAGGCGGTTAGACAAATTAGACTGAAAAATATTATATTTTTATTAAATTTGTGCTAGCATCACGACGTGCCTATGTAGATTTTAAATTAATTAATTATAGTTGAATTTGTTTGCTCAAACAGTGTTAACCTAAATGATAGTATTGCATTGAGAAATCCATATATGAAAATAAATAACATAGTCGAGCGTTTGTATAATGAACTATCATGAAATGAAAGGTATATGTGTATTCCTGTTAGGGATTTAAAAAAAAATGTCTGTTGTTTAAAAGTATTTAAAAGTAGATGTTTTACTGTACACATATTTAACTTTGGTAACCTAAGCATGTACATTGTACTTGTTTTTCTTTTAAGGGGAGGGGGTTAATGAATCATAACCAATATAATTTACAAATTAAAAATTAAATTATATAAGTAAAAAATGATTTTGGGTAGGAGGGTTTGAAACCCCCAATTCCCTCTGTATATGTATCTAATATGGTAGATGGACATTTTCTCCCCATATATATTATGCATGTGTAATACAGTTATTTGTGAACTGTATAAATTTGGTGACTCACCGTTGTCTATCTTATAAATAATTAAGATAACCACCGATTATACAACTCTGGTTGACTGTGCAACTTTGGGAATATAATATATTGTCGGCTTAGAATAAAAACTCATTAATTATGCCATTTTGTTTATAAACTTGAAGTCTATAATTTATGTAGGGCCACTAAACATCAAATTTTTAGTTAAAACTAATAACACATTTACTAAGTATTTCTGTTTTACTATTAGTGAGTTTTTGTTTTAAACCGACGATATATATTAGTAAATGCTTCATGTGATATTAAATAATAGATGATTTTATGCTATGACCAGACTAGTTATTGTTGAGTGCCTATTGAGTGACTGTAGTTTCTTGTAATATCAATGCATATATTATTTAGTTATGTATAATGGAAGAAATAAAAATTATTCAGATATCATATGTTGGTGATATTATTAAAAATTATACTTACAAATATTTTTTTTTAATGCAAGTTAATGGAACTTCAATTTATAATAAATTAATTTATAACTATTCCTATTTATTTAATTATGCATTTATTTGTATACTTTGTTTTTCTCAAACTAATAACTATATATATTTTTTCATTTTGGCAGCCATATATTCTATTATTACTTTATAATTATAATATATATGACCAATTTAAAAAATAAGAGAGAAAATGTCCTACATTTGCCTGGTATAACCCTATTTGTCTTCCTTGAGTGATGTTATTGTACATTGTTAACAATATTCTTAATATTATAATATTTATGTATCAGTGTTGATAATGTTACTAAATACTAAGTATTATTATTTTATTATTGTTAAAAAAATATTAAAGTGTAACATACAGAAAATTGGTTGTATTTGTAATTTACACTCTTACAAGTTTTATTTAAAAAATAATTGTGTTATTAATTTACTAACTAGAGTTATAAAAATCAAATGCATATTTGACAAAACAACAAAATAAACTGATTTTTTTCTTAAAAAAATGTTTTAATCCAATAATATTATCTACCTATATTATGTAATTGCTATTTAACCATGTTTGATAAGTGTCACAGCTGAAAAAGTTTTGTATTTACACCCATTTATGAATAAAACAAATTCTGCTTGATTATTTTTAACATTGATTTTAGAATCTAAAATTACGGTGCATTTTAATGTAATAAAAAATAACTGTATAAAACATGCATAAAAATAAGTTTCTGATATTGTGTCATTTCAACTTAAGATTTGTCGTGCTCGGCGGCTATAGCTTAAACAGGTAGTCCAAGCAATAATACCTACAGCTCTGACCAAGACACAAAAGCTGTACGATCAGTACGATCGATCGTGAGATGCTTTTATTTGAACAATGCATTGACATGACAATAGGGGACGGAGGATCAGGATACTTATTTTTAACAGCCACAGTGACGCCGTCACTAATATATTATGCCGTGATAACTACGTTTAGCAGGTAATAGACAAAATATATACGTGTAAGCCCTAGACGCATTATTATAAAAATATACCAAAGTGCGAGACTAAATACTAATGTAGTTGTTTCCCGAAATAATAAGACACAAAAGCATCCCATACCATAGGTATCTACTTAGTATTTGTTAAATACAATTTTAAAACAGAAAAAAAATAGTTGTTTGGTATTGCGAGTAGGTCACCAACTCATAAAGTCATAACGATATCGGTAGGTTAGTTATGTATATATATATATATATATGAATCTATGTCTAAAAACCCAGGGTTAAAAAACCAACGGATATAACAAAAAATTCAAATAAATTGTAATAAATTAACATTAGGTAATGACTAATTAAAAGCCTACAAAAAAAAAAAAAATATTTTATTTAAAAAAATATAAATAAAGTATTGTATTATAATTGCTACTTACTGCATTTAAGAAAATTTCAATATTCTTTTTTGTCATTAAATAACTTGCACAAAATAGTTTACGCTTCTCTTAGCTCTATAAATATTTTGACTTCTTGTGTGGTGGATTCAAATATACTAAATTATTGGACTCCTAAAGTCCTAATTCTCCGAGATCAATTTTTTAAATATGACGTTTTAAATTTAGGTTAAGCTTATACAGTTATAATTTAATAAGCTAATAATAATCTGATATTATACTAAACTCTGAATCTCACTACATTCAAAAACAACGATTTCTCAATTTCAGGATTCAGGATTTCACGATACTGATTCTACACATTATTTATATTCTATTTTTAAACTGACTAATTTTTATTTTTTCATTTCTTTTTACCCTGGAGCTTCTATCTGTTTGATATTTTGACCAAATACCACGGTAATATGCCAATATGGTACCTATACTAAACCATTATATATTATTATTCTATAATATTATGTGCATGCATGCAGGACAAAGTTTTTTTGGTAAAGGTTTACCGATAGTATATTTTCACTCTGAGGAAATTACTACATAGGCTTATCGCGTACTTACCTACCGAACTGATAAGTGCGATTTGTCTTTGTTCATTCACGTGATGTAAGCTGTAGTTTGCAGTCATAGGCGGAAATCAGTGGGGAGGGTACGGAGGCTTAGCCTTCCTTTCAAACGGAAAGCTTTTTAGTTGTGTGTGTTCGAAATCCTCCCACTAATTGTCAATAAAATCCCAATGATATTAAAAAAATGTGCGCTTACCTACTATTAAATAGTAATGAATTACATGTATTTTCTTCTTATAGTCAAGTAAATAATGTATAATATATAATACGAAAAGCAACAGATATAAGATCATATATTATTATATTACCTCAAACCCTCAACCATATTCATATAATATTAGTAAATACCATAAAATCTATTGTAGGGGAGGGGGGGAGGGTTAATGGTGTGTATTTTAAGCAATTGACATATTAAACGAGATCTTGGTTAATATTTCAGATACGCCCTATAATACGTCCAAGCAATAAAAATATAAAAATATATTGATTGATTCAAATCCGAACACAATTAGGTAGATGGTAGGTATATTATAAGGTAACTACGCCTATTTAATAAAAATAAGGTATTAAAAATATGGGTCGTTGAATAATGGATATTGTAAAAAATTGACACATGAATGAGAATATATGTACGCGATGAACTTGTCATCATTCGATAAATTAAAATAAATACAACAATACTACCTCTAACACATAATATAATATATATATATATATTTTTTTTTTTTTTTATTTCAAACATTTTTTAATATAAATTATATAAATTTTATAAAGAATATAAATAACAAATTATAGGTATATTTTTTAATTATAATAATCAAATATGCACTAATATAGCAATAAAATAATCTTATAATGTTTTTCATTTTTGAAAAATAAAATTGCTATAAAAAAAATAACTACGTTTTTATGCTATACCATATATTAGGCATTTAAAAAAAAAAGTAATAATAACAACAGTTCAATTAATATTATTATACGATAATTTATTATAGCAATACAACAACTGCAGTTCTATTCATACTTCTATACTATTATAGGCAGGAGGTGCTTATAATCATTGATTACTATTTTAGTTTATAAAATCAATGGTATACAACACAAACACCGTAGTATATTAATATTAAAATATATTATATTATAGCCATCACGATGATGATGATGATAATAATAATAATAATAATACGAATTGTTAATCCGCCGTAACAGACGATTTCACTGAGCCTCCTGTAGCTGGTGATTGTGGCTGACTGTAGTAGCGTCCTCAGACTTGGCAGATCCGTTGCCGCTGTCGTCGGAGTCTTGTACGGCGTGTCCGCTTTTATCGCGCACTTTCAATCCCAAACCTTCGCGGTACTCTCGGCTGAGGCTCCTGGCCGTCAAACTGTGTACCTGTAAAAACGTACAAAAATTATTGACTTGTGTTCATTAAGTTTAGTTAACTGCAAAGTTAGAAATGTTAAACTAATAGTTCAAAAAACATTATATTTAACTCTAAATGTTAAAGTTAATGTTCTTGTAACTACACATTCAATCCTAATCCTACTTATAATCTTATTACACACGTCAATTAAATTTTTGAATCAAGTAATATTTATTTATTTTAACGCGTGAAATTATTGTATATATAACGTAATCGAACAAAAAAATAATTAATTAATTTCTTTTTAACTACAAATATCTAAATATGTATAAATATGGTTTTGAATAAACATTGGATGCCTTGGCACTAGGTATGGAGGTCGGGGAATTGGGAAATTTCCAATTCAGTGTCACTCGCAAGAATTTTTCCCGTTAATTGTCGTTAGTTGTTAATAATTTTGTGCCCGACTGTAAAGAATATACGACAAATAGCCATATAAATAAATATATTATATAAACGACGTCGTAGGTTGGATGTAGCAGGGATGTATTGTGACAGGGTGACCCAGCAGTGAACCCTTATAATTCCTCCCCTCTCATTGCGGTCAACTGTCATAATGCGCATGTATACGCGTATTAGGTAAATTCCGGTAGTCGGCGATAGACCTTCAACGACGTGTCACTGTCTAGTGTTGTGTCCATCTATAATATTATAATACATATGTGTATAAGTAGGTTCCTCCAAATATCATTATTTTACTCGTGTGTTATCGGCCGCGCCCAATGTTCAATTGCATATAACCTGCGCACACACAGGACACGGCCCAGTACCCATATATTATAATATACAATCAGTTGTCTATCCGTCTTATTAGTGTACGTGGTTTACTGAGTTGTGAACAACACACATGTAGGTAATAACTGTTTATTACCTATGCACCATATATGTACCTAGGTATACCATACCTATGACTATAAATATTATTAAAATAATTGAGACACCTACCCATGAACTATAAAATAAGATGATTATTATTGTTAAAAATATCGAGAACGTTATCCGCGTGTTCTGTCAGATGTACTTTTTTTTCTTCAATATTTTGATTTTATATACAGTAAGCGTACACTCTTATACTTAGGTATATAATATTTTTTTTTTATTAAAAAAAATCACGTAATTATAATTCTTGTATTAAAAATCAACATTTTAAAGAAAAACTTCTGACAAGACACGGATAGTTTCCGATAGTTTTTATCATCGATTTTCTGATACTAATATCTTATATATTTCAGCTGTGTAAACATAGCCTTATGTTGGAAGACCGTTTTAACCATATTACAGAATGTGTGCAAAGACGAATAACCTAATAGCCAGACGAATTGTTTACTACTAACGGCTATATTGGAAATAAATGCCTCCAAAATATGTCTCCAACTGATCAATTAGTTGTTATTTATTTGAGTCCCGCAATAAGACACGGACACTACCTACCACATCTGATAATCATTGGAGATAGATAAAGACGTTATCGCTTTCATCCACGAGTATAAAAGGATTGACATTTGGTACGGACGAAAAATACTTATAAAAACTATTGAAATAAATATTATTTAGTATTTCCTGATTTATACTAAAAGTTCGTTACTCGTACAATGTATTAACCACGTAAATTATACACTAAAAATAATAAAATTACCTAAAATTCTAAAAAATGATCTAAAAATGTAAAATAAAAGTTTCATCTTTGAAATACCTGTTACACGAAACGAATTATGTAGATACTTGGAATGCATAGTCCAAGGAGAACCAAAAAATAATGCACTATGTATTGAAATCTGGGCACTATATATTATTACACATAATATTATCGTTATTATAGGATTTTACGAATTCCGGAAATGTGAAACCACAGCCGTATCGAAGCGAAGCCAATAGTGGATGTGCATAGTAGTATATAATATATTATAAACGTAAGACCAACGTTACGGCTGCACAGCGGCGTTGGTAAGTGACAATACCATAAGTCTGTTCGTGAGTATTTATAACATGGTAACCTGTTATTGTGATTAAGTAGTGAAGTCGTATTGTTCCGATTTTAATTATATTCATACACTTTAGACATTAGGTATTATATTATTTAGTCGGAATTTACTTGTCTGTTATCTGTAGAGATTTGCAATATTGTAATAAAATATCAGATGAAACAAATGTATAAAATATGTGCAATAATTATAATGAAAACGTTTTCATGTATGATAACGATAAACGATACATTTGTATGGTTATATATTTATGTAAAATGGAAACTGGTAAAAATAATACTTACTGATAACCGAAGTCACATGGTTCAGATTTCAATATTCATAGGTAGATACTAGCAGTGTACTACCTATTATATTATTATTATCTCATATTTTACACAATATAGGTATTTTATAAACGTGTAATTTTCATGATAATTCAAATTCCTAACAGAATACCCAATATTAAAGGTACACTATCGCATATACATTTCATTATACTAGAAATTAATTTAAATATTTTGAAAAAACTTATCAACGTTTTACGAAAAAAAAAATGCTATCAATGCCTGCACAGGGGTAAAAGCGTATAAGTAACTTCTATAGACAAGTACCTCCCACATAATCATCGATACGGTTTCGAATTTTCGATTCATTTTGCGTGTGCACTGCATAAATACATATCTCTAGATTAAAGGTATGCATTCATGAATATTAGCAATAACAGTCGTTTATTAAATTTAAGGACACGCTCACTGAGTCGTGCAGTGAAAATAATAAAAAACTAATTGTTTAAACACATATCATTATATATACATACATAACAATATAAAATAATAAAGCACATTAATTTTGAACTATTAATAATACAAATTGTTAATAATTCTATATCAGAAATTATAATATAATAACAACATAAGCAAGTATTGAGTTGTTTCTTCTTATAAACGTTGCTGCTTGAATAATTTATAGACTTTATTATATCATAACATAAACATTTTAAATCTAAAAGTTAATGTTTAATATCATCGCAATGAGAAAACTCTAGAGTAATATTGTCAATGTAGTACTAAGTACTATAATATAATCAATAATAAAAGTTAATGGCGATAATTAGCGTTTTGTCGACTGCACAAAATGTTTATATATTATATCCACCATTGATTATATTTTTTTTATACTTAATATATCAGAATTTATACAAATACACGACATATTATTTTATACTTTTGTGACATGACGTTAACGTATAATAAAATTAAAAATTCAGTTGAACGCAAATAACACTACACGAGTAGTTATACATTATTTGTATTTATTATTAAATTATTATACTCGAGCGTAACTTCTTGGGACTTGGGACTTGGAAGAACCTTACCTATACGCCGAATCAGTCATCATAGACCTTCTTATATTTATATACATTATACATACATGATATATATATATATAAACACGCATACAAAACATTTAATACTAATCGAACCTCCTTTGGAGGCGGTACACCTTCACAGCGTAACACCCAGGTGGTTTACTTACTTGTCTGCTCGGGTTCTTGCATGTGTTTTCGGCGTTCTAAAAGTACAAAAAAAAAAAAAAAATCCAAACTAAAATTTGTTAAAATTGTAATATAATTTATAATAACATATTATAACCACATGTATCTACAATATTTAAGGACAAAACAATATAATTAAAATGCTAACACCCACCCCACCCCGCACCACAAGATACCGAATCGACAAAACAAAACAGTTGTAAAACCAACTAAAAGACATATATTTCTTGATTAATTGTATTTTAACGGTTCGCATGAAGTCAAAAACGTTTATTTAATTTAATTTTCAAATGATATTTTGAGCGGAAAGGATGGTAATGTTAGTTGATTGAATTAATCACTCGTAATAAATCCTAGAAAATCAAAGTTCAAAATGAGCCACAAGAGAGCTTTGTCTCCCATCTATATTTATGGACGTATCTAGAGACTTATAGTCATAAGGAGTACTGTGTAATCAAAGTTCAAAATGAGTCATAGAGTCAAAAGAAGGGAGGACCTTTGTCGCAAAAAAAAAATTTTTAAAAAGCAAATGTAAACAATAAAATATTTATATATTTATTATTCTACAATAAGCACATTAAATATTTTATAACTCAATAATCGTATACACTTGTATTTAGAAGCGAATATTTTTAAAATATCATTATCATTACTCCCTTTTCTGTATTTATTAGTAGGTACCTAATAGGACTGTAGCTATTACTAGATTGCCTACTATTTCAATTTTGAGACATAGTCGATCTTATATACGTAATAGTTTAAATTCTGCTCATACAGAAAAAAGAACCGATATTTTTTTATATTGTTGTCAGTGCTTGAACTAGAAAAAAAATAGAAGGGGTTAAAATAGGGGATTATTTTACGTTAATATACTTCATCCTCTCGCGCTCCCCTCTAATTCAAACACTGATTGTCGTGCGCCATTGCGATTGTTTTTGTGAAACCAAGAATAATTATATTATATATGAATAAATCTAAAATAATATCAATACCTAATGAGTATATATTATATTAAACGCACGGCAAATTTTATTTGCTGAAGGACTTGGTCTAGATGCCTCCCAGTTATTCCAATGTGAATGATGAGGAGTATTTGTCGCGAATAATATCAAGACAAACATATTCAACCCCTTAGGTACATATTTTTAGATTTCAAATGGTAATTATTTGTGAAATTTTGGTTACACTTACGTTAGACGAAAACTGTTTAGCTAGTTCTCTGACCGAAGGCATACAGTGGTGCACGTCGTCGGCCGATTCCGCGATCGAACTATTAGGGACGCCGCCGTTGCTCTCCCGTCGGTCCGTCCACGAGCACACCCGAACCAGTTTGTCTTGGCCGCCGCAAATGCCAAAGGGCGCCAACGAGTCGCCACTGAACGGCGTTTGCGAGGTGACCGGTGTGGAGTCTTGCAGTGCGCCGCCACTTTGCTGCCCGTCGTATTCGTCTCTGCCGATCTGTACTACCAGTTTGGATACCTTGGTCTGACATACAACACACATCGCGGGCACGCGTTTACACATCATTACAACATAATAAATTCAATAATCGTGAAATTGAAATTTGTTTCGGTGTTAAGATCGAGAAGCTTGCACATTATAATATACCTATCATGTGCGAATAGAGACACAAGCCCCGATCAAGTTCACACGAGAATAGAGGGCGGTCAAGGATGGTTCTTGGTCCCGGCCCCCCACGATGGAAAAAAATATACAGTCCTATTCTTTACAAATATTGAACATTGCTCGACATTATCCATATAAACAACTTAACACACATACCTATTACTATTGCGAGCATTGAATTCGAACTATAAAATACTGTAAAATAAGATATAACAATATATTGTGTGATTTTATTTCACAGTAAGCCTTCAAATTTATTTGTACAATAAATATAAAATTATAAAAACTATTAATTATGTCTGTACTAAAATGTACATAAGCGAACAATGAATATGATTGTATGCTGTTGAGCGATGAAATGATCCTCGTACAAATGTGATCCCCCTACTAAACTCCCCCCTTAACCCTAGTTTATAGAGGCGAGTTTTTGAGAATGCTGACTTGATAAAACATTCGTTCAGGTAAAGTCCCACTGCAGGGTATTCCAAAATTCGAAATTATTATTTAACCACCGAAAACCACGTACTTTCACCACTACTGAAAACCTAAAAAATCGTAGACATATTACATAGGTAGGCGTATCGCCTAAAATGCAGTTTTAAAATTATAGTAGGTAGATAATATGTATATGCAAATTATCAAACGACAACGTAAAAGTAAGCGATTACGCAGACAATGGCGGAAGTGATCAATATAGATGGGCGACAAAAATTCAGAGAGTCCAATACACTTGGCCAGGGATCTCCAAACTACTGCCCGTGAATAAATTTTCACTGGCCCGCCAAATGACGGTAAATAATCTAAAAATATGTATGTAACTTTGCTCAAAAAATAATGTCTGAACTTAAAATTCAATTACAACATCGTTTTTCTGACCTTAACGTCAAATCTGAAGAAATCAGTATTTTTTAGAATCCGTTTAGTTGTGATATTGAGAAGTTGTCTAGCACCCTCTACAAATGGAAACGATTGATTTGCAATGTAATGATGCATTAAGAATCAAATATAGCGAAGAGATTTTGGTTGATTTTTATAAATTTCTCCCAGATACTCAATATCCAAATTTAAAATAATTTACAATTAAATACATATCTATATTTGCTACTATTTATTTGTGCGAACAAACCTTTTCTAAATTGAAATACATTAAATTGAAATATAGGTCAGCCATATCTGACAAACATTTGGAATCAATTTTGAAAATTGGAACAAGTAACCCAGAACCTGAATTTGATAAAATATTGGCAAAAAACATCAATTTCACGCTTTTCATTAATAAAAATATATTATTAAAATTAAGTATATTTAAGTAAGCATATTGTAAGAATTATTTTTTAAATATTTAAAATTATATATATTTCTACAAAATTAAAAATTATATGTGTTCATACGTTTTGACCCGTTAAGAACTTTTTTATTTTATGTGGCCCTTGAATAAAAATGTTTGGAGATCCCTGCACTTGGCGATACGGTATATAGTATATACGTACAATAATATTTGCTACAAAATATTTATTTTAAATTATGCGTATTGATTCAGTAAACAAATGTTTAAAAACATACGTAAGATTTTCGTGGTATTCCCCGAGTACACCAATGCAAATAAAAACTGCAGCAAGTTCTGATAAACGATACATTTTATTTGAAATATTAACAAAACAATATTATATTATATGGTAACGTATTTCGATTTTGTACCTATGAAAAATAGCACATAAAACCAAATTTCCAAAATGTCCAATTTTGGTTCATAACCCGGCCATCATTAAGAATAAATATATGAATAATATACAAAACGTCAATCAGAATATTTTATATCACACATTCAGCTATTATATGTATGGCTCGAAACGTCTTCACTGTAAATAGGATTTTTAACAAAGTTGTCTGTGCCTGTTTGGTTCCTAATCACGGTTCTGTGCAAAGTTCCGTACACTATTGATTTTTCCAAAGTACTGACGTCGTCAACACTAACCTGTTTTTGTCTGGCTTTCAATTCCCCGGACTGATTGATGTAGTAATCTCGACCGTACCTGAAAAAAAAATATAAGAGTATAAGAAAAATAATAATAATATAAGAGTATAATAGTATGAGAAAATATAAGCCACAATTAATAATTCTACGTAAAGCAATAATTAAAAAATAAAAAATGGTTTTACATTATATCGAAAATATTCTCCACTTTGAATTCAATAATAGACGAGGTTAAAGTTCTAATAATTAACCTACATTAGACATCATAATTTCAATTTTTCTTAGTAGAACATGCCGGTTGGGTGAACGGTGACAGTATATAATAATATGTAGGACGGACGTGGGTATCATGTGCTCTTAATTATTAATAATTTATTTTTTGGGACTTGCGAACGATAATTACCGCTGCGTGTCCGGTAACGAGGGGCTGCAGATTATTTTCAACGGGCTGGACGTGTCGTTTCCATTGATTAAATTCCTGCAGAAAAAACGTGTAGGTATATAATACTAGTATAAAACCAACCGTTTGAGGAAAATGAAACAGTTTTACAACAAGCAAAACGGTTAATGGAACAAAATAAAAAAAAAACTCACAGTGACGCCTCGCTACTGCTTCTGCTGCCGAACAACGACTTGTATTTGCGCTTTTCGATGTTCTCAGCCGAGTACGGGTTGTTAATCAGTGGTGTCGCCTTTTCCCACTTGGAATGTTCTCGTTCTGCTATCGTACCTGCCGATCAAAATAAAGATGACTTCACATGTTTTGTATAACGATTCATCTGATTACCTATACGAAACGTATTATAATATAATATCCCGACAGTGCTCCGAGCCCGAAACTAGGGGACTTAATAGACCGAATCTTTAAAATATGTAATTAAAACGATAAATTATTATGCAATTAAATATGCTCCATCGATAATACAAGAATTTAATGTTTTAACGTATGATTTTAAAAGTTTCTATAATCTATCTTTAAAGTATACATTAACGAAAAAAACCCCCAAGTATGAAAACTTATATATGAAATATTTATACATTTTAAATTCTGATAACACGAAACACATTTGGATCGAACCAGATTTCTTTTATTTATTTACTTTTTGAAGAAAGATAAAAATTCATAAAGTCTTGGTCCCAGAATTTATTAACATATATATAAAAATGCCGATACCTGGCCTAGGAGGTAACGACTCGTCTTGTGTGGCGTTCACTTCTTCGGATGACATCGAGTTGATTTCGCTGTCAGTGGCATTTGACGTTAAACTAGACCTGTAAACCATGTGTAAACGTGATTGGTATAGTTAAAAAAAGTATCACATTTATATCCAACATAAAATTGAATATTATATAAAATACTTAATATTATGGTGTATACGAAAAGAGGCGTTTTTTACATTACCTTGGCCTTGGCACTGGTTTTTCGTTGACTTCTAGAGATTGATCAAAATCCTTTTGATGATCCATTGAACCTTGACCTAAAAATTCATACGAAATGACGACAAATTAATGTTTGTGTATATTATAATATATATTATTATATACAGACTTTGCGACCGCGCGATGCGATAACAATAAGTAGGTATGTTCCGAGATTTAAAACGGCCTACCGGAATCTACTTGGGAAAGCGCTACGTGCTTGTTGCATGCTTCCACTACGGGATCCCATATAAGCGGGTTGTCCTCCTCGCTGCTAGGGCCTTCGAACAGTAAAATTTCACCGTCGGTGGAGTTTGTGTCGTTGTCCAAATGTTTCGTCAGCAGCGGCTCCGATTCGAAATCAGCTATAACAGAAACGCATATAAGATACACTTGTCACATAAAATCATCAGTTTTTGCGTGAATTAAATACATAGTGATACAAGTAAAAATATAAAATATTATGTATGAGATAATAATAAATCATAATTGAGTTACAGAGTTCGAGTAGCTCGTCCAGTGCCGAATTTGAGTAGTCAGACAGTTCGGACGTTTCGTCGGCATCACGATCGCCTATTAGTGGCCTAGTGACTTCGGACGGATTCGGCACTAACATTGGAACGGGCACGGGATGATGGTGATAATTATTGGAGCCGGTCATCTGGTTTACCTTTTTCTTTTGGAATAGCCAATTGTCTTCCCACGAGTCCACCGTGGCGCTTAACCCTTGGTCGTCGGGATCAATGGCACTGTCGTCTAAAAAAATCAATAGACATTTGATAAATACATTCGACGAGAGCATTATTATAATAAGTCGGTACCACAACGATACTTAACAAAAACCTAGATTCAAACGCTGTATAGAGCTTATTATAAACTTACTGCGTGTATATTATAATACAAGGTCTTTTTAAACGATCGATTCGTAAATTAAAGATTCGAACAATATACGGTTATAGGTTTTGTTGATAGATATAAAATATAAAAAATAACAAATAAAAGAGATTTGGATGTCAAAACAAATATGATATAAATAAAATCATAGTTATATACTAATATATATATATATTATACACTAATAAACACTGTCTAATTGAGTGCAACCCTGACCGCGACGTTGAATCGTTGGCAAAAGTGAAAGCTATGTGAAAATTTTATATGAATAAGCACGGAACTCAATATTAATACGTAATATTGAACAGTTTGAACTTATCGATATAGGTAGGTACGTAATAAAAAAAAAATATATTTAACAAATTACTTCCTAACATTTCGGCTAATCTAAAACGCAAACCTACAATAAATCGTCCATATATATTATAATACTTAATGTATCCGAATAAAATATTGGTACTTTAGTATAATATATATTATATTATTATCAATTTATTATCAATTTACGTACGAACGTGTTTGGTTGTGCACATATTTACTTTTATCGCTAGACATTCGAAATAACTGAAATATTCAGAATAATGAAAACGACGGAAATTTCTTTTTAAGGCCTTGTAATTATTTTATTTAATTACGTATGATAGATACGTAGATTTGAAGAAAAAGCTTGTATTTTTTTTTTATCCATAGGTAAACTTACCCTCAAGTGTATTAGAACTAAATTCTGGCAAAGGTGCAATATGCCCTCGAAGCAATTTCGCGTTCGACATAAACATTCCGATGGTCGATTGTGATCTTTCATCATCTTCCTCTTCACCTTCGTTATACCCATCGTCGTAATCGCCTTCAATATCGAAATATGTATTATAACTGGTGGTCGTCACTTCTTCTGTGAATTCTTCCACCTAAATACGAATAATATGAAACAGAAATAATATGATATATATAATATAATATACATTATATATTTATACATTAATACATTTTATTTATGTGTTTTTATGATTTTATGTAATACGCCTATTTAGGTAAAAATAAAATTAGTGGAATTATCTCTTCGCTATACAGTTAATAGTATGCATAAATACATTTTTTATATTTTACATGCAACCATGTAATATGAGACTTACAGCTAAAGACACTCTAGAAGTTCTTCGTGGCTCTTCGGTTTTTTTCCGATCGGAAGAATTATGATTTAAACCTACATAGTACATACATAATATTAATATTGCTATCAATAAAATAATATTATATTTTCACGTTTATTGCTGATTTGACAGTCTTGGGGAAAAAATACATACCTGTTTGTTTAGGAGGATATTGAGAAATTCGAGTCCTTCCAACAGGGACTTTCTTCTTCGTCTGGCTGTTAGCAACTATCTATAAAAAAAAAAAAATTAATCAAACAAGTAATGAAAAATACCCTTCATAACTTACAAACATAGTTATTATTAGTGCAGTGTGACAGTTGAAAAAGCAACTGCCTTCTAAACTATAAACGATTGACAGGAAGCCATATCCAAGCTTA
This sequence comes from Pentalonia nigronervosa, assembly GCA_014851325.1. Taxonomy (NCBI): domain Eukaryota; kingdom Metazoa; phylum Arthropoda; class Insecta; order Hemiptera; family Aphididae; genus Pentalonia; species Pentalonia nigronervosa. The sequence continues at coordinate 66,385 of JACXSJ010000625.1, read as the reverse complement.
GTATGAACGAAAAAGGGTTTCCACATACATCATGTAATGTATTTAATACAAATACACATGGAAACAAATACTACGTAACGGAAATAGATATCGTACCTTATTTAATATAGCAGTGGCCAAGAGATCTTCGTAATTTTTTTCGTTTAAATCTTCCGCTAATGGAACAGCGCACTTTTTTTGGGCAGCCTTAAAAATATTTTTACGTATAAAATTAAATTGCTAAGAATTAATATTATTATTTTTTTTAATTTGTAGTGATAGCATTAATTTCTTCTCATCTTAAACACAAACAATTTTGTTGATTACAATGTTACTAAAAACTAAATATAGTATCTTATTTTTCATGCATAAATATAATTGTTAATTAGTTATCATAAAATATTTTTGAACTCTAAATATAACAAAATATGTAAGGACCTACAATAAATGGGGTGATCTATAATTTAATTTGTGGTAATGAGTGGCGACAAACCCATTTTTTTAAATACCACTTGCAATTTTACTGGCCATTAAACTTTAAAATGCATGTACCAGCTACTATTTACTTATAATTTATTAGTTGTGTAATAATATATATATATATATATATATATATATATATATTAATAAAAAAAAAGCAACTGTTAAATACTCAACTAATGTGTAATTCTTGTGTATTTAACAATATTTTCAGAAAAGTATTTGTCTAACGATTATGCAATTAAACATAATATATTATATATGTACCTCCTTAAACGTTAGTTTATAAAAACAAACCTTATCAATATGACAAAAATACATTAAAGTAAAACATACATTTTTCTTTTTATAATTACTTAAATAATTATTTTTTAAACTGTAATATTAAAACAAATTATATTTCAAATTCACAAAACTCAATGAAAAACTGTGTATCCAGTAAAATGCAATACTTTGTTTATGAAATATGAATTGTTATTATAAATCCCACTACATCTAGAGTACAATACTATATAGGAATTTGAAAACGAAATAATATAGCACACATAGCGTTATTTGTAGCACGCTAATGAGTAGCATTAACATAATTAAAATCAAAGCACCTATTAAATAAATTTAAATATTTTAAATGGTAGATATCTACTTTCATACTATACATTGTTACCTTATATAAGTTAATAGAGAATGTAAAATATACAGAATCTATAAAAAACAATTAGGTTTTAAAAAAAAATTCTATCTAATATTTAAATACACATATATTTGTTATAATAATTGAATAAAAACTAGAATTTCGCCAAATCTCTGGAGGATTAAGACCCCCGTCGGCCTGCATAGACCCCCTGTTTGCATCTTAAAAAAATATAATTTAATATTTGAGGTTTAAAATATTTGAAAATAAAGTATTTGGAAGATAAAATGTATAAAACTTTTTTAAATAATAGAGAGTTTTAACTTTTAACTTTCAAGTAGGTATATTATATTCATAATTATTTATTTATTAGCTTCCATGGTAGTTATACTATATGGGGGACAAAATATACAAAACTTTTTTTCATTTTAGAGAGATTTAAAATAAAGTAATGTTAGGATAAGCATTCCAATCACTGTAAAAACTCACCTGTAGTTCTGGAAGATGTTCTACGTCATAAGACACTTCTTCTAAAATTGCATTTAATTTTATGGGAATGTCGTCAAACTCATCAGACTCTAAAAAAAGTGTATATTAATATAATATAGGTTAGGTGCATATTTTGTACTAAAAAGGTATATTGAATCAAAATATTAACGTTTAAGGCATTAGCAGTGAACCAAAAAAAAGAATAGCGGATATAGGTTATATTAATATATACTGTAAATGTTTAAATAAGAAAACAGCCGTTTATTTTTTACTTTCGAATACACTAAATACGTTTTTAATAGATCCTAACGATCCGTTTAGACAGTATTATTAATTAATAAATACCTACCGTTTATGATGGAGTGTATGGCTGCTGTCAGCGTGGTAGCCAACTGTTCATGGTACTTCCAACATATTGACATGTCTAAGCCGGAACATATTTATTGAACATTATTTTAAATTTATAGAAATACATTATTAAGTAGATTGATTGATTTTACGTACATAGCGGGTGGGTGGACAGGGGTGTGAGGCATACGTCGTCTAGGCCTCCGTCCACCAGCCCTTCCACTAGCCGTTCCAAATAATCGCGGACTTCAAAAAACTTATCTTCTGTAGAACATAAAACTTATATAAAGTTTTACAAACACTTATTAAATTATTGTATACAATATTTAAAATAACTGATAATAGTTATAAAAACCTAAAACAAAATGTCATAATGCTTCGTAACGTGGGTACCTATATTATAATATTATGAAGTAGACGAAATTTAAATATGCACATAAATAATGTTAACTTAAAGTTTATGAAAAAAAATGATTACGTATCATGATACGTATCATTCATTTTAGTGAAATGCGTGAGTGTACTTACGATCATTTTCTGCCTTGGACGCCACTTTCACTTTTAATTTGGTGTTTAAAATGTCCCGCTGTTGGATGCACAGCAGTTTGTGTCTGAAAACCAAAAAGAAAAACCATTATGACAATTGATATAACAGTCTTCAGTTATCCTCGAGTTTTACGTGCTACGTGACACAAACGGAATATAGTCGACGACACTCACGATCGCATAATTTATTGATAATAATATTATTATTGTGTCGTCATTACGATTATCATTATTATTTTTATTATTATTCGATTACCGGCGTTGTCGTCTAGTTCGTCTACACTATACTTATATAATATATGTCGGTAGGTACTTAGTGTTATTATATTGTTGATATTAGACGATGGTGAAAATCTTAAACAAAAACAGTTCAAAGCAACAGACAAGAAACATGAGTGTAAACACGTCCATATCGTTTTGGTCGTCGTTGTAGTCCGACAGAAAAGGCCGGTCGGCCATCGGTATGACGTTGACGCTCATGATCGGACGGCGACCAGACTTAAAATAATAATAAAGATTATACTGCAGCAGCAGTGGCAGACATAACGATACCCCGTCCTGTCGGAACGTGTATCGGAAGAACCGGAAGAAAAAATACACTTTCACCACGTGTCCCTATATATAATATTTATATTGCCGCGAGTGACATAACACAATATACGACGATAGAACGTCCCAGCCATTCCACCTAAGCGTAATACATAATATGCATACATAATAATATCAACTCCCTATGCCAGCGGTTGCCAACATCTGGTACGACGTACGATGTACCATTAGTGGTACACGGAAATCCCGTATGTGGTACTCGAAGAAATTTTTTGATTAGCGAAAAAATTAGCATTATATTTGTTGATAAGTGTAAAAAAAATGATTATTACTTATTAGGTCAAGTGGTACGCGAACAATTTCCGAATGTGTAAGTGGTACACGGTTATAAGAAAGGTTGGGAATCGTTGCCCTATACCATATTATATCATAAAATTACGCGCGATTTGTACGCACTGCGGCTTGTGTAGTTGCGTCTTGTAGCATGCTCCCTCTTACCAACTGGAAACAGTCAAAGTCTCACGTAATCCACGCGATAATAATAAAATTGTTCTGAACAATAAAATGTAAAAATATACCTGCAAACTTACAATAGGGTAACAGAGTTTGGGACTTAAACTTTTGCATAATATCGTGGAAATATATTTATACTTATATGTAATATTGATTTTATCTTGGACTAATACATTTATTTAAATATTATACCCCAATGGCCAATACCCAGTCTGAAAAATCTGAGCACAAAACTGATGTATTATACTACCTACAATATTTGTATTTGAATAAAAAACGATAAAAAAAGTATACATTTTATCAACGTTATTTGTTAATATTAGACATAAGAATACTAATAATTGCCTACCTACTGAGGATACGATATTTGATTGACTACATAATTAATACCATAATGGAAAAATAGTAAATCAACAGTTAAACATCCGAATTATACTTGAACATCCATTATTGTGTCTAAATTGAAATAATTCAATGTTAACTATTTTTATAATTCTTTACTTTAGTGTATAAATATAATATAATAATATAAAAATGAATTAACTTATAACTTGTTAATAATATTAGCTATACTTAATCTTATACATAAATGGCATGTTTTAGTACACTGCACATAACTACATTAGTTTAACCAAATTTAAAAGTTATTACTTATCAGTATTATTATTTTATTTATCGGTTGTACTACCTAATTACTAGAAATAATAATAAGTTTAATTTTTTTTTATCAATTATTACATTTCATAACATAAAAACCAGCAATATCCGATAAATAAATGAATAATTTTGAATCAAATCTTTTGACTATTGAATAATATAATATAGTTTAACAAAAATATTAATTGCTGAACTAATAACAAAGTTATAAAACTGAGGGGTTAAAAACTTTAACATCCACACGTATTAGACTCTGAACGTTTGAACTAATCGTTTAGTAATTATAGTGTATAAGTATATACCACGAGTTAAGATATACTTAAAATCTAAAATATATCTTAATAAATTTGTATATCTTAATTCACGGTAGAATTTAGTAATGAGTACATATATTATATATATATATATAAATACATACTCATTGATGGTAGGTACCGACTATGTTGCTGTTACACATATTATCATTTATTTACTCAATTATATTACGCTTAATTATTACGTATTTACAGTAAATTAATACTATTCCTACCATTATTACAGTGAAATAACTGTTTTTCATTTTGATTGAATTATATATAATGGTGTAGGTGCCATTGTCATATGCATATGTTGCAATTCTTTGATCATTTCCTTTTGATTAGGCAAGGTTAAACATAATAATTAAATGTTGCTTATCAGTTATTATTTAGTTATATAATAATAATTCTTATTTTATCAATATTCAATATTAAATGCATGTACTATAAAATTTAATTTCGTTTAAATTCCTATGTCAAATCGGCTATTCATATATGCTTACATAACATCACCGTGATAAGTTTAACGCAATCAAACACTTGTTTATCATATTATTTAAATATAAGTATTAATTAATCGTTATTTAGAACCCAAAATTCTATTCTATATATTGTATGAAAAGTACGCTAATTTAAATGTAATGACGTATTTTTAGACTTTGAGCAAAGTAAAGATTTAATGATTTAAATTTTTTTTTTTTAATTATTAATATAAAAGCTTCTAAAGTAAAAATTAGCTCTGTTAATCGATTTAAAAGTTCCATCTAGTTATGACCTATTTAAGACTTTTTGCATAACTCCTTTAATTAGTAAAAAAAACAACTGAAAACTAATTAGTATTTTACATTTTAGATTCAGAGCAGAGCCATGAATGATATTGATTTTACAACGATATATGAGTTTTTTTTATTTTCTGTTTATAACTTAACCTTTTGAGGTAGTAAAAATGCTTCAATTTATAATTTTGCGGGTGATTTCTAATAGCAAATTCGATTTGGTTAGTACTTTGGGTAGTTAAAAGTATAAAATTTTTAGTACATTTCAAAATAACTATGAAAACCAAAAAAAAAAAAATTATGCAAAACCATTATTTGACTCAATAGATTTTGTTTTTTTGGTGTATCTGAAAAATAAGTAACTATAGATACAGAGAATGTTTACAAAATGTTTATATTTATATTTCCTATACAAGGTATAATATTTTCAAAGTATTATGACTATTTTTGAACAATTTATAAATATTTTTTATTTTCATTTTTTTTCTACAAGTGTTGATAAACATTTTTTGCTGGATTAAAAAGCTTGAAAATATAGTGCAAAGTTCCTCAAAAGTTTTTATTATAGCAATTTAAAAATATTAAAGATGTATAATATGCCCCATTTATTTTTTAAAAATGCATTTGAAGTTCAAATTTTAACATTTTTTAAAATCACGAAAATATGCAAATATCTTATTGTAGTTAAAAATTTATAAAATGTTCAATTTTCACATCTCAGAATTAAAAATTTAAATAAGGTTTCTCAGAAGTAGTTCATACTGTAACCAAAAAATCAAAATATTATACAGACACATTTTTCTATGTACCTCTATTTTAAATTCAAATTTGGGCAAAATTTGATATTTAAATGAAGAATGACAATTCTATTTATTTTGTTGTAATTAAAAAAATTATTCATGGATATTTATTCGGTATTTGAAACTTTTAACGTGAATGATTACATTTTATATATACAATGAAATTTTTAAATACAATATTTTGGAAAAAAAAATCAACTTATTGTGTTGTTAATAGTAAACAAAATTACTTTAACATAACGCTATAAATATATTAATCAAAATAGGTACTTAGTAATATCTATCGGCTAACTGACCGTCTTTGCCCAGAATCATGCTTCGTATGCAGTGATTTATCTTTGAATTCAAATTTAATATATACATTACACCTATTGTACAGTAGAGCTGTTATGTAATTTTAAAAACTGCGTGGTTTTTTACCTATAAAACTTTCTGTAAATTTGTTATCGCGTTCAAATTATTCATGATAAATATTAAATGATAATTTATTATTTGTCATATAAGTATAACTACACTGCATAGATGATACATGTAAACAAGCCCTGGTTTCTATATCTTACCCACCTTTAAGACTCTGAACAAAGCGATGAATATATAGATTTGAAAATTATGTGTTTTTTTTTATTTTTAATCGTTTGTATTAGTTATCACGTTTTAGAGTTTTGGAGATCATAAGTAGAAAATGCTTAATACTTATTAAAATTATTGGAGGCAACTAATAAAAACGTTAATAGAACTACTATAAAATAGGTATTTACAAAACATTAATTCTCACAAAATCATTTTTTTTTTTTTTATTGTAATTCATATAAGAATAACCCAAAGGACTTAAAAATTTTTCCAAATATTTATTTAACCTTTTTTTAAGCATGATATATATATAATTTAAAAAATATTTTGGCTCTTTCTGAGCTATTTAGTATTTATAGAAATTTGAATATTTCTTTTTTGGATTTTAGTTATCTATTTCGATTTATGTTGATACATTTTTGTTTTTATTTTGTACTTAAACACTAAAAATCATTAATAGTATTTTTTCAAGTCTTCCGTCGACGTATTTATAATATATAAATATAATCGTCAATCTATAGATTGTTTATCAATTTAAAATAAATTAAAACTTGGAAGAATATATATCTCTTATAAACCTTACATCACCTCTTTCCGTAACAAACACGTCATAATTAAATTTAAAAAATGTAGAAACAATTAATAAGTATTAAAATAAAACAATATATACATACATTTATGATGCAAATCATAATTGAAGATATATTGTAGATCAAATAGCACTAGATGAAAATTATCGTCTTAAAAGAAATGTTGGACTTTGTCATACCACATAATATTATTAATTACAAAATGTGTTAAAATGTCGTTATCTTTTGACACTTAAATACTTAATTTAAATATACTCGTATAGAACCCAGAATGTTCCTACCTAATTGTTTAGAAATATTTAAAGTTTTCCGATTACACATTATATATATATATAAAACCGAAATATAATTATTATAAATAATGATGTGATTATTATAAATATGATTAACGCCAAAAGATAAAAACAACCAAAAAAAAAATGTACTTTTGGTAGGGGGCTTCTATCATAGATAAATTAAAATAAAAGTCTTATCGCATAGCATATTGTTGTACAGACAGTAAGTTAGCGGCGGTCATCGAGACGACTCACAGAACAGAGAACTAAAAGCTAGACAGTTGATGCGGGCAACTCTACCTCGGAAAACCGTTCCATTCGATTATTGCCGCAGTGCGGGACAACTGCAAGACATCGCCGTTTTTTTATCATAATTTAAATACAAAATAATATTATTATTACAGTTGCCGGTATACCGCTACTGCTACCGCGGTAACGGGAACATAATACTGTCGTCGAAAAATATTATCGTAATATTACCGGTAACCGCGATGGCGGCGGTGACCCGTCGTGTGGGAGCTACCTGCACGTCCGCGGCAATCGTGGCGGCGGTCGCACAGGCGTTGCTGCTGCTGCTGGCTCCCGGCGCCCGCGCCGTCACCGACGAAATGCTGAAGATCGCGTGCTCGGACATGACGCCCAGGCACCCGGGCTACCGGCCGGAAAACACGCGGGGCGTGCCGTGCCCGTACCGGCTGATCGTGGACCCGTCCACACCCGTGGTGCCCGGCAACCTGGTGAACGTCACACTCACGTCCGTCGGCACTACCGTGGCGTTCAAGGGGTTCATGATCCAGGCAAGGGACGTCAACGACCGAACGATCGGCACGTTTTTGCCTGAATGCAGGAACGCGACGAATCATCACATGATTAGCTGCTCGTCCAACGGCGACGAACCATATGTGAGTAGGTTTCGTTTTTTTAGGAGGGGAGATTTTCAAAACTATTGTTCGCCATATTTCACTACACAGTGATAAGTGGGCGACACCACGGCGGATTTCGATATCCGATGCTCCGCAAAAGTGTCGATATGAGTACTATACCTATCGATGTATACAGACTTTATGAAAACAAAAATATAAGCCTTAATCCACGCCTCTGATGGATTTTGAGTTTTTTTTTTTTTTTTTTTGAAACTTGAGTCATGAGAATGAAATTAGAATTTAGCGATCGGACTTAATTTCGAAGTCATGGGCTTTCAAAGCTCGCGATTTTCCGTATTTTTACACACTTGCCCTGCGCGCTCCGTCCACATTAAATTTAAATACGTGATAATGCATCATTCGATTGTACTGCGCTCAGATATATAATACACCCATTGTTATTTTCATTAAGTAGGTATACATATTATAAAAATTAGTTGAACATATTTTATATTTTATTTTTCCTGATTATGCTGTACACAACCTTTCAGAAGCGTCCTAACATCAAATATTTTTTTTAACAGTAGTCATTGTTCTTTTACATTAGTTTTATACTGATCGGCAATTATACACATATCCCCCTCCTACATTGTGGTAGTTTTTTTTTGCTCAATAATTCGTTGTTTATTTTCATATATATATATATATATTATATTGTACCTCTAGTACAAATTTAGTTACATTAAAATTAAACTATAAGCAAAATGTTTACCAATTATTTCCTGACATCAAAATATATAATATCATACGAATAAGTCATAATATTCTGTCAGACTATTGAAATCGGGTCAATACAATATATTATATTATTACGCACAATTTAATTTAACATTTATTGTTATTAATTAATTAGTACCTATTTATTAATTGTAGCCATATAGCGTTTATAGTACTAAAGAATAACATTAAATTATTATACTTATACAAAATCCAATACTGTATAAACATTAAACATATTAAATAGTATATATAACAAAGTCGTGTGCAAATAGTGATGTATTTATATATATACTATTATAATAATATAGGTTTAGAAGTAAGCTAAGGCTAATCGTCAGCAGTAACCCAATTATAATTATTGTTTGCATAATAATTTAAATTAAATTTAAATAAGCGTTTAATAGTAATGATTTTATTTTTCAGAACGCAGTGGTTCAGTCAAATAATAAATATAAAACAAGAGATACTTTTACATGGATAGCTCCATTATCCCTTAAAGGACCTATTCGATTCAAGTAAGTAAATAATTTTTATCGATTTATCCCTTAATCGAATTTAAGAATACACAAAAGTACTTTTTAAGAATTTAATTTTAAAGTACAGTAGGTATCTAACAAGGTTGACATACAACTAATCACATACATATCATAGCTCAATGTACTAGCTTTAAAATGTAGGTATACATCATAAATTAAAACCGCTGTCTTTCTTTTGCAGCCTTTCTATTAAAATTTGAATATTCACACCATGACTTTGTCCACATCTGTTCAATCATTGATATTCCCTTACTAGTTTCCCATCAAGATATTGTAGACCATGCATTAATCTCCACAACTCCACTCTTCTAAATAGTATTCTAGATAGTATATTAAAAAAAAATTAGATCAACCGCCCCCTCCCCCCACCAAAAAAAAAAAAAAAATGTTTTCAGTTACAGATTGTAAGTAGGTACTTACGATACCACTTAACAGCTTAAATGATCTTCAGATCTTCCACTGGTCTGTTTTCGTGTTTCTTCACACTTCATAAGAAAGTAGAAACCATTTTTTATTTTCCATTCCGACCCATTCACCACTTATGGGTACAATCAACCTCTCCTTAAAATGTTTACCACAACACAAACCTCAGCACTTATTTTTATATATGTATAAATATTATTAAATTAAGTTTTAATTCAATGCTGACCAAGGTATTTAATTATGAAATAAAAAAAAAAACCTTGTGTATCATCTACATTAGTCAATTTTAAAATTTAAACTAAAAGTAATCTATAGTTATATTGATAAGAGAAGGGTGAGTAAAGTGGTCACTTACCCACGGGTAAGGTTCAATAAATTTTTTTACACTTTTTCTAATCATACAAGTTATAAAAACATAAAGGTACCAAAAGCAATAATAACCTCTTAAATGTAATATGCTACTTTATTTTTTTGAAATTTATTTGATTATATTATGTGAATGTTCAGTATAAAAAAAAAAACTACAAATTAACCACATTGCCCACACTGGTCCGTTAAACTGGACAGTCCACGTAAAGATATTATCAAGCCTATAGTTTAACTCAAGTTACATGTTACAATATTATAATATTCATTTGATTTACTAAAAATGGTTTGAATAACATTTTATTGCGTACAGCGAATAAAAAAATCTTTGTTAGGAAAAAAACTAATGTCTAAGTTTCAATATGCATGGCTGAGTATATTCAAACAAACATTGTTTTGAAGCTTAAAAGATTCTAATCAAATGACACTATATCGAATATATATAATCATAATTATTATTTATTTATTTACTATAAATACGTGGTAACACAAAAATTATATGATCGATAGCAGTGATCGTATAAGCACAGAATAGGTGGCATAAGTTGCAACAATCATAGATTAATACTATTAAATACTAGAATAGGCGTACGCAGCTATTATGGAAAAGTATGCCAAGCCGATGATACTTGAAAAAAATTAATTTAATTGCATTCATTTACCCACCGGTCATGGTTCACTATTAAAAACATAAATATTATCATTCATATATAAAAAAAACTAATGTTTTTTGATAATTTATAGATAATGGGATTAAATATTTAGAACGGCGAACATCATAAAATAACATATTAAATAGATAGACCAGCTCCCCCGTTACAGGTTATACATCTATCAATAATTTAACAATTTTATTTTTCTAAATATTTAACTAGGTATCCTACCTAGTTATTGTCAATGTTATTAGTTATTATTAACGTTTCATAATACATATAAAAAAACTAATAAGCAGTGTTTGAGACTTAAAGCATTAGATATTTTTTTTTGGCTTGACGTTAAATCTAGCAGAGTGCTATTGAAATTTATATTATGTTACTACAATATAGAATATGAGATTTGATAGTGCTTTTTAATACTTTTTACAAGCATTTTAATATATTTTATTTTTGTTGATTTTTTCTCAACTTTCTACTTTGAGATAACACAAGCAGTAGCTAATAAAATGATTTTTTTTCTATAATTTTTTCCCCAGAAAGTGGTTACGATAGAATTCTGCCTTTGAGATAAGAGTAATACTCAACTCGTCTTCGTTTGTTTTTATTATCTGTTGTGGATAATATAAAAATTTCAATATTCTTAATAATAGCGTTTCATTACGAAAAAACAATCTATAATTGATTCTCGGTAAATCGATTGTTTTGATAAATAATATTATTTTACTATCGCGGTGTGATAATCACAATAATGTTTAATGTATTAGTTGATTTAGGGTCGCTCTGTTTGTAAAAATATAGTCAACACAGGTGACAGTCACAAACATCGAATCTTTTATAATGCAAGAGGAAGAACATGGAACATTTCAAGGGGAAACTCGATTTTTTCTTTTTTGGAAATATGAAAGGGTAGTGGGATTGTTACATTTTTTACCTTATATTAATTTTTTCTAAGTAATTTTTTTGACAATGTTAAGTGCCTAAGTCTTGAATTCTGCTTATAATGTTGTTCTGGAAATATTATTAGTTTAGTACGTTGTACAAGTTTGTATATAGTAACATACATAATGATAAAATAAATTTTAAGCTAACAAACAAAAGGTTATAAATCAAAAGCTCTATAAAAATATTTATTTACGGTTAATTTTGGGATTTCTGGTAATCAATTTTTATTAATCTTGCAAATGCACTAATTTTTAGGTTTACAGTTGTGTTAAATTTTGAACATTTCTGGACTAATGAAGAAACCGAGGAGATTCCAGTAGCTAAAATTTCACCAGAAGAATATAAAATAAAAAACTCTATTAACCACGAATACTATATTTATAAACTGTATACTCAAAATTGCTTTAGATAATCCAATAATTTATGTCAAGATAGTAAATATTAAGAATAGTACCAAATACATAATATTTTAATATGTTTTTATGTAACTAATTATAATTTACTAGTAGATGCATGCCGTTGCTTGTGACAAATTAAATAATTTCATTGAATTTATCCTGTCTTAAGCTCCGTTAAATGTAAACTACTTATATTTTTTACTCAGTCATTTAGGTAGTTTTGATGAATTAGATATTTAGATGTAAATAAAAATCATGATTTACCGTAAACTGCGTTGTTATTGAACAAGACTAACTACTATTTTAGGTTTTGGACAAAACAAGAACTCAAATGGTCTTACAATAGTTGATAATATAATATAGGTAGTAAATGCACTGAATGGATGCATTTTTTTATACACTTTTTGGAATATTGCAAGTTTTTATAAAATATTTTTAAGGTGTAGTGTATTTAATTTGCCAAAAATGAATGGTGCATTTTACTTACACTCTGGGTAAATCGATAAGATAATATTATAAAATGGAAATTTAAAAAAAAATACCATTCCACTCCTTAGCATTATATAATTTATGTTCAGAATGATATTTTTGAATGATAAAAAAAAATCGATTTCATAGTTTCAGATTAAAAAATATAACACATTTTTCACATGAACACTCGATTGACCTTCACAAAATATTTTTCCCACGGACCTAAATCTCGATCGAGGTCCTGTGAATTTAGTCGTGGGCAAACGTCGGATCAACACAGACACACATTCCCGGTTTTTATTCGTCAATATATCATAACGTGAAATGAATCAGGGTAGTCAATTTAAAGTGTGTCATTAATATGCAATATACATATTATTCAAAATATGCAAACCTCATTTTTATTACCGATAATCTAGGAGTAAACAATTTAATACTACAACTGCAGTAATATGAATACTTTTCGGTAACCTTACATTTTCAACGGACATTTTATATAAGCACTATGGGACAAAGGTAACTTGTAAGTCTGGAAACAATATATTGTTGACAACATTTCTGGTGATTCATTTTAAACTCGATTGTAACCAAAAGTTTCACATTAGTGAAGTTGCTCTAATTTCATTTATTTTAATGCAATTTATATTACTATACCTATAGTCTATACTACATCTACCTATATAATTACTGCCATATACAAACATCATATGGAAAGGATAGTTGTATAATCGCTTTATAATGGCTTAGGTATATAATATGTTATACGGCTTAGAATCCTTCTCATCAGTTTACGATTTGAGTTTATTATTATATTTTCTGCGCATATAATAATATGAAAGTAAACAGAATTTAGAATTTTTCAAATACCTTTTAGTTAAAAAATAAACCGTGCTTTGAAAATAACAACAATCCCGTGTAGATGAGCCTGTTTTATTATGGTAAAAAAGTTCGGGCGAAGCAAGAAATCATTAGCTCTTCGATATAAATTATAATAATATATTGAATACCGATGGTTATAATTATTTATTATCTATTAAAATGATAAATTATTAGTTACCCTGTACACTTTATGGATAGGAATAATGAATAGCCTTGACGCCACTCTGCACTCCACGTATAACGATTAGTCATATTAATTAGTCAATTAGGTATATATTAGGTAGGTATTAACTATTTATTATTATGATCGTCATAACGATTTTTCGGTTTACCTACCTATCGAATTGAGCATTTATAATTTTATTTATACGTGTAATAATATTAATAAAACTTAAAGAGTTTAATACATGAGTACCGCTATAATTTGATAATATAACGATGCCGTTGATATATTATCATCTAATACGCCGAGGATGGCGCGCGAGTTCGTGGCGCATACTAAAATGTCTCTTAAACGTCCGTACAAATAATAAATTTATAATTGTGTAGTATTCAACAATATAATATAATAGACTTACGGTAAAATATTATATTTTATCAATGTCATTCGTGACATGTCGCGCGCTCTCGATTGTGAGTTGCGCGCCAATAGAATATTTTAATATATTAATATAATGTCATTATAGTATTATACTCACTACTCATAATAATAATAAATGCTCAACATAATTTATATTATACAATATAAGCACATTCAACTGTTCCATATTATGTGGGTCACACAGGAAACGAATAAACGAGTGTGTTGCGTGCGCCTTCGCGTACACTACAACCGACCACGATACAAGTGATTCATTGATCAAAGAATACCAATATTTCAAAAATTAACTATTTTTGACAAAAAATCAAATTTTTACTATTTTATATCGTTATTGTCTTCTTACTTTTTTTTTATTTATTTATTTATTTTTTTTTTTTTTGATAACGTTCATTTTTAATTCCTTTTATTTCAAAGCAAAATATTTTTTAGAGTATCTCTATATAATTATAAAAGTGAAATTGGAATTTTTGTTGTAAGTTGGCTTTGAAACTACTAATTTAATCATCGTGGAGTTTTTTTTTAATTAAAGAGGACATCACAACCCTGATGGGTTTTAGGCAGAAATTTAGTACGATAAAGTTAATAAATAATTAGTTATTATTAATTAAAATAATCTTGTAAATTATATATCTAAATACATATTGTGTGGCATGGCGGCCTGCGAGTTTCCAGCTACCTGTAACCTGACCTTTTTGTCCGTCAAATTATGTGTTTGATATCGGCGTGTAGATACGAATTGTTCCGAGAAGTTTATCGATAAATATAATCTCGTGTATTGAGCATGCACCAGTAATATGTATACCGAATATTCGTATTAATAACTTTTAATAATACAAATTTAAACGATACAAAGTGTCTTCAGCGGAAGGCTTCTTAAATCTTGTTCTTTCAAGCCATTTATCAATTATCTCTTTTACTTATTGTTCAATATTATTATGTAACAGATTGTAAATTATATTATGATAGAAGAAAAAAAACGATAAAATACATGTCGTTGACATAATAAACCAATACACATACTTATTTTACAAACGTTATTTATTCGTTGAGATTTCAACAGAGCAGTGTAATATTTTATGTCATTACGATATTTTTTTTCGTTTGTATAGATTAGTTTTAGTTGTTAATTTTGAAGAATTTTTGTTTTATTGGTCGCATAATGCTCATAAACAAAAAATCAAATTTTGGCCGCTCCACAAATGATGCCAAGAGGATGCGCTTATCTAGGAACAATCATTCACAAACGTACGAACAAAATATAGTTGAAGATAAAATTAATAACATGTCCGCCTTCAATTATAATAAATCGATTCGTTATAGAAATATTGGAAATATAAATTTAAAGTGCAACTTCTGCCTTGCATTGAAATGATCAAAAGAATCACCAGGTCTCTGCTGTTCAAGAGAAAAAGTTTTATTAGCAGAGATTGCTGATCCACCAAAATCATTAAACAGCCTTTTGAATCATTCTCATCGAGATTTCAAATATTTTCTGGATATAGAAGTCGGAAAAAAGTACACGGAAAAAAAGTTCAGTTTGATTTTTTGTTACAAAAAAAAATGTCTTGATTTATTAATAAATATAAATATAATTTAAAATTGATAATACTAAAAAATAATTTGTTATTAATAATATAAAATTTAATTGGTATAAGAATATGTAATATAATTTAAAACTATAAATAATTAAAACTAATATTTATTTTGTTTTCGAATACAATGACCAATATTAATTAAAAATTCTTCCATCAATATTTTGTAATTTACTTTTTGAAGTGATTAAAATACCCGGATATTTTTTAGATAATCTTTGAGAGTATTTCCAGAGGATGCTTGTTGACAGATTATGATTAACTGTGTAAGCAAAACTATTTTTGTTAACTAATTTTTTCAAATCATTATTAGAGTTGACCATGCGCCACAGACAAAATACATAGATTGTTACAACACACCTCAAATTGATGATGTAGACGTATTAATTGTTGGACAAGAATTTAAAAGAAAAGAGATATCATTTTGTGAGCACGAGATAACACTCTAAAACGAGTAAATGAAATGCACCGGTTTTAGGATGCACTACAGTACCTTTTGATATTTAATCATGGAGAAGACGGTTATTCAATTATTAAATATATTATAATATATAATATAATATTATATAATAATTAAAAAATACTATATCAGCAATGGATTTTTACTCATTATAGACTCGAAAAAACAAAGAAAATTTCAATAATATTTTACTTCGTTGCGTGAAATTATTTAATCAGTATATTTTCGATATATACGCTAAAATTGAATCTGAGCGGCTTTAGTTTTTAAAAGTGAATCATAGTAAATTACAAGCCGAAAATTAGAATATTCTTCATAATGCAGTTCCAGCTGACGCTGATCCTTTAGAAATGTGAAAAAAGTTATTTTACCAGCTTTATTTACAGGTGGCCCTCGATATATGCAGCAATGTAAACAAGTTGCTATGGTATATGTAAGAAATTTTGGACGCCCTGATCTGTTTATTACAATGAATTGTAATTGACAATGGCCAGAAATTAAATCATCTTTATTTATAAATCAACAATCGACAAACTGACATGATATTATTTCACGCGTTTTTAATTTAAAAGTAAAAAAACTGGTTGACCTAATTATTAAAGTTAAAATATTTAGCGAACCAAGGGGCTACATGTATACAATCGAGTGACAAAAAAGGAGGCTTGCCTCATATTCATCTTTTAGTTTAGCTCCAAGATAAAATCCGAAATATAATCGCTAATCACCGGCCGATGGCGGAAAAATTTGTCCACTGAAGATGTCAGATGGACACGTTATTCTAATTGAAAATCCTTAGATTGTACCATATAATGCAGTATTATCCCGCATATTCGAGTGCCACGTGAACAAAGAACTCTGTAGTTTAGTAAAAGCTATCCAATATATTTGCAGTTACACCAATAAAAGTTCCGATCAAGCAATATTTTCAGTAGAATCACGAGACGAAATTCAAAATTTTCAAAATGGCAGATATATTAGTTCGTCAAAGGCTGTATGGCACATTTTTAGTTTTTTTATCCACGAACGTTTTTCATTAGTTTTTCAACTAGTTGTACATTTAGAAAATAGTCAGCGTGTTTATTACAATGAGTAAAATGCTCGTGAGAGAATCGAAATATAAAAAATACTATCCTTATGAAATTTTTTGAACTTTGCACTCGAGATGATTTTGCTAAAACATACATTGAAATCCTAACTTACTATACATTTAGCAACAATAAATTTAGTAGAAGGAAGCAAGGACAACCAATTGCTCAGTATCATGTCATTAACAAATCAATCATTCTCGGCCGAGTGTACACAGTTCATCCAAGCAACGCGGAATATTATTACATTCGTATGCTTTGGCATCACGTCCAAGGACCAACATCATTCAAAAATTTAAAAATTGTTAATAGCATTGAGTATCCTACTTTTCAAAGAGATTGTCAAGCACTTGGCCATTTGGAAGATGAGAAACATTGAGACGATATACTTTACAAGAAGTCGCTCTTTTCCACTCTACGTCACATTTAAGCGAACTTTTTGTAATCATGATAATCTTTTAACATATATCAAATTTAAATGAATTGTAGAATAAACATAAAGAAAATATGGCATCCGATATATTTCAACAACACAAGCATAGTTTGAACAACCGGGAATTAGCAATCATGCCACAAATCTTGAATAAGGCATTGATATTGATTGAAAATCAACTTTTAAAAATATCAGGAAAAATGCTGTCAAGCTTTAATATGAAATTTCCTACACGAATTGACGAACATGACAGACAATTTCTTTAGGACAGAGATTATCTTGCAGAAACAATGTATGATGCTAACCAACTTTTAATTTTCTCTTAGGAAAATTAACAAAAACTAACCGATGACCAGAGACTTGCACAAAACACTATAATAGATAACGTGATGCAGAACAGTGGTTAAATATTTTTTCTTGATGCACTTGGCGGGACTGGAAAAACGTTCTTGATGAATCTTGTACTTGCTAAATTTAGAATGCAAGAAAAAATTGCATTAGCAGTAGCATCATTTGGGATTGTACTTGGTGTACAGTGCATTTATACGAATGTATAGGTTAGTCTATTATAGTAGCGTATAATAATAATGGGCTACCAATCCACTCACAAGAAACAGTTATTGATGTTTTTTCTATGTTTATCATTTTAATCCAACAGTTAAAAGATTTTAGTTAGTTTTTAATATTTTGTACAACCATAAACTGTGTTGTTCTCATTTAGCTCTTTTATAAGATTGGTTGACCACTAACTATAACCTGGTATTGCCTAGCAACCTTAGTTGTTTCGATCAGGTTTTTTTTTAAGATTGATTATAGTTTAAGTTGGATTGCTGCGGTTTTTTATTTGACTCTGTCAGCTTTTTTATTATTGAATTGGTTAACCTAGGCTGGGTTGGTGTAGAAACCTATAATACTATACTCTGTCCAGTGAAAAACGCAACGCGGACCGACGAAAATCGATTCTTCTGAACATCCCACGTGATACTCGATCATAGGGGGATCTGTTTTAATAGTAGGGTGAAGTGGGACGATGTGCAGAATCGGCGTGTTCTCTTGCTAGACAGATTATAGTTGAAAACATTTAAAAATATTTTTCATTTTTTTCCGGTAAATACTTTTGTTTTTATTATCCTAACCGTCCTAGCAGTTCTATTATTTTAGTTTACTTTATATTTGATTAGTAATGACTGACACACATTTAAGTATATTTATTTACGATTTGTATCTTTTTCATGCAAAGCTATATGGTTTACATCATGCGTATAGGAAACAATACGTATCCGGAAAGTGTATAGTATTATGTAGAAAGCACTTTAGAAATCCCGTAACCTCATTGACCATTTTAAAATTTAGAAATTGTTCTTTCAATTCAAGTTGCAAATTTTAAAAAACCGTTAAATTTGATAATACTATACGCTTGAGTATTTGTAAATTGTGATTTATTATAATCTTAATCTCTAAATATCATATATTATACGCCTATCATTTAGATTTGTCGAATATTTAAGCGATTTCTTGTGAGCATCAACTGTTGCAACTTATAATAATTTCGTCAGTGATATTAATGTTATTGAATTTTTATTACGAATTATATAATGTAGAATATCAGTTAATAAGAAAATACACGATTAATATATTATATATATATATATATATATTATATAAAGGATATAATATATATTGTATAGTACATACCTATTATTAATTATTATTTTATAAAATAATATGCATTAAGTACATTATACAAGTCATAATATGTGTATATAGCTAGGCTAGGAGCCGGTACACACAACCGTCATTTTCAACCTACGATATTTTATCACGTGTATATTTTATATCTATATAGATAATATACTGTATTGCCCCTAGGTATTAGGCTAACCTAACCTATACGTAAATACAAAAATAGATTTACTGATTTGATACTATTATGGATGAAGGTACATACTTGTATATTATAGATAATATACATTTACCTATGTAATAAAAAAAGTACTGTAATTATTATTACATTATAAGCTGCAGTCTAAAATTACCAACAGGGATTGTGTTTTACACTGCAAATTATTAGGTATTTTAGGTATCGTAATATATTTGTGTTAAATAATTGTCCCTTTCAACAACATTAGCACTGTGCGTTGAAAAATGTACAAGGTGTGTTCGCTACCATTGCAACCATAATAGCAGGTCGTTAGAACAGCTCGATATTATATTGTCAATAAACATTTTTTATGCATACTCCAGAACGAGCCTGCGGCTGCAGATTACTGCTGCGCACGAATCACGCGTTTGTAAAGGACACGAATAAATACGGGAGTACCTATATAGTATAGTGTACATATATTAATATATTTACGTTTTATTCAAATGTTAATTTAAACATGTACACCTAATTATACGCTCATTGTTTCGACAGCCTGTACAATCGTTACAATGGGTCATTTCTGTAGGTCAGTGTGGTGGATTTAATACTATATATTTATATATATTTGCTACACATCTATGTACACACCTTTAGCAGCTGAATGCATCTATGCGGCTATGCATATAATAATAGACACGTGTAATTTACTACGAATGCAGGCGACCTTGAAATTAAAAAAAAAATAAATTACCATCAGAAATTTTATTTTAAAATTTTTTGAAATTTCGTTGAAGTGTTATAAGTAATAGTAGTTCAATTAATAGTTGGCTACAGATAAAACCTACTATAAACGTCAAGTACCGATAAAGCACAGCAATTAAATGTATTTAGAAATATTTACCTATACATTTAATTAGATAGGTAGCAACACTTAGTAGATAATATTACCCCAAATAAATATTGCTCACTACGTATATGCAATTATCAAAATATTTAGTTTAATTTTAAGCTGTTTGATATTTATAAACCACGAACCTATATTCTATTAGTATGTCAGTACTGACTAAAAAGTTATATGATATTATATAGTAGTAATTATATGTGTTATATCTGATTAAAATTATATTAACCCACCGTATTGCTAACAGAAAAATAAATTATAAAATATCCTTAGAAATAGAAGCTGACACACCATCACCACTCAAAATCGTTTTTCGTAATGATTTATTTTAAAATGTATATTATTTATAAAATATTACTTAAATTGTTAAAATATAAAAGAATTTAATTATGTTAGAGTAATATTGTGATTACGGGGTAAGCACTTACGATTCTTTAATAACGCGTTACATCATTTTAACCCCTACGTCATTTTTTTCTTTTCTAGTGATATACAAATACTACCATACCAAACTTATTAGCGCGTATTTGTGGATTGATGGGGGTGTCCAAACATAGATGACACCTCTTACTTAAAAAATTTTAAGTTAAAATTAATTACAATTTTTTTACTATTTAAAATTCAATCAACCTGTTTTGGAAATGTATTGTTAAAAGTCAATAAATAGTTTTAAAATGGTATAGGGAGTGGGTGGGTATGTATACTAGTTGCCTTTAAAACTACTTTATTTTTATCAATTTCCCCTAAACTACCTAGAGCAAAATGTACCAGTTGTTCTCAATTTAATGTACCTGCAGTTTCCCTCAATACATATTATATACACGGCCACATATACAATACCACAAATGGCGAAAAATAGGGGAATTAATTGTGTGACAACATGACGTCGTGGACGCGGCTATTTAGTATGAGTATTAAATAATAAAAATAAAGAAAAAGCATATAATAAAAGAATAAATACAATATTTCAAATAATCATATAAATAGTCAGCGTATAATAAAAAAATACCCATGTTGGTAAAATGTTCTTCTTTGCACCAGGTGTGATATTTTATGTTGAAAATAAATGGTACATTTTTTAAATGTCAAAAACTGCTACCACTCTGGGCGTCTGGTGAATAACATGACAGATCCACCCATCGGTTTTCACGGTCTCAAATATTTTAGATAATTTTTAAATAAAATATCAAAAAAACATTTTCTAATCTTTTTTTTTAAAAATATTAAGTTTGTAATTACAAAAATTATAATATGTAACGAAAAGAATTATGAATATTGTATATGATATTGTTTAACATAATATTACGATGGTACAATTATACCGGGAAGTTGGCATAACGATTTTTTCGGTGATTAATTTTTATTAGGATTCAGTCGTCGTTGAGTAACCATCTGCAGACTAACCACATAGATGCGTTTTGATAATACGATTAATATCGTATTTTGAATTGCAAGGCGGTTATTTATTTCATCTATACGTATTATTACAATTTTCTATCCGTAAACATCGTTATTATTATAATAACTCGTTCAAATTGACTTTCATTGTTATGCGCTACTATTCCTTTCCCAGACCGATCAAGAGAGGAAATCATTCTTGGATATTTATTTTTTTTACTTCGGACGACGACCGCATACAACTATTACTGCAGTTCGCAACTAATCGCCCAATATTTCCTAAATATATTATATTCTCACATACGCTCACATACTCACATGGAAATTATGGTCAGTTTTCGAGAAATCAATTGATAATTGTTTTTTTTTTAAACAACAAGTAACAATATCGAAAAAAAAAGAGCTGCGAAAGCTATTTATAAAACTTGTTAACAAAAATATTATATTCATTAATTTATGTTTTCATATGGTTTATTTATTAAATGTTATATCACAGACTATTACTGCAAGTTAATTCTAGATAATTTAGCATCTATAAAATAAATTATTATCGTAATTACCTATGATTGTATTTATTTTATTAATTATATTAAGAATTTATTATTAACTATTAGAATCAAAACACACAGTATCTACCAAGAAATTTTCTTTGATGTATATATTTTGCCTTTTAAAAATTAACATTAACAAACCAATAAATTTACTAATACTATTAATTCATCTCTGAAACCGGAAGACCGGATACAGGAAACCATACCCTAAATTGTTACGCGTGCATAGGCTTAATATAATGTTATATATTATATTAATATAGGTACTATTAAATTATTTGTAAATCGTGATAATGCAATATATAAATATGTTACAGTAAAATTAATCATGTATGATATTATTTGAATAAAGTTGTACATCAATTACAATTTTAGTTGAAAATTATATAATAAAAAACAATAACATAATATAATAATATACGTAAGTATAGTATATAATATGTGCAATAATAGTGTTGGTATGTTCAATAATTTTACAGTACAGGTAGTTTATGTCGTTCAATTTTCAAATAAATAACCGTGTATTATTTTTTGACTATATTAGTTGTATTGTTATTTTAAACTTAATAGGATGTGCACTACAATATTATATTATTTGTTAGAACTTACAACTCGTAATATTATAATGTAGGTATATCATTTTAATTCCTAAATGATAGCAAATTGTGTACCTATTTATTTAGTACAATGTTTGAAATACACATACTACACATACAACACAGTCGTACTCATATTAAAGTATGCTTTTTTAAGCATTTTATTCTGTACACATACGCGATATCAAAGTGAATTTACAAAGATCAACTTACGGCTCGTGGAAGAATATTCCAAACGGAAATCGTTTTTAAAAGGTCAGCGAATAGAATGATATGTAACACGCACGTCGAGTTTATTCAAATGGATAATTCGCGCCAGATTTTTGGTAATCGGTTGCACAACACGATGATACGATGATAATATTATAATTATGTAACAGTATTATTAAACATAACATTCAGGAACTGACCGAATACTCATTCCTTCTGAACGAACCGTGGTGATGCGGACTACTGCAGACAGTCTCCGGTACCTGCACCGTCACACGCTATACATACGTACAGCCGAGTGCATTCACATTTAATGATGACCAGTAGCAGTGGTAAAATTATACGATACATAATAATAATAGTATAATATCGATGCGGAGGGATAGCACGAAAAAAATGAATAATAATAATAACGGGAACAAATGGTGCGTGATACGATGATGACAGTGCATATAGATATATTGTATGTATATACACACGTACCTATTGTGTGTTATAGTTGCAAAACGAACATTTAAAGTCTAGGTATAAGTGTTTTTTTTTTTTTTTGATGCAAAACAGACTTCTTTGAAAATATTTTACAGACGTAAGAAACGTTAATAGTATTAACGTAATACGTATTACATATTTTTATATAAATATTATGGGTATCATATTTTCAGGCTGCACTGCAGTCTGCAACTGCTGAATCGACTATTACCTAATGATACAATTGAAAATTGTTTAAACATATGTATTATTTTACTGACATTAAATTAGTCAAGTCTATAGTTTTTAGTTTTTACACATGATATATTTTATAAAATTGCCAATATTAATAGGTATATACATTACATATAGTGTTTACCGTATCAGTTTCGCATTAAAATCAATTCCAACATATTGATTTTATGCATATGTAGGTAATCGTAGTTTTATAATTTATAAACTATTGAACTTAGAATTATTGATACGTTTACATTTATTTAATCGAATTATGTTTGATGATATTTTACAAATTAAAAATTTGTTGTAAGCTCTAAACACAAACGATTAAAATAACAGATATATTTTATTACGTTTTAAATGAAAATGTTTAAGAAATATAAAAATAAGCATTGCAGGTACCTATAGTCTCAATCAAATTTATTAAAATAAAAATGTTTAAATTATTTTGTAAACATTGCGTAATAAAAATGTAAATTGTTATTTATGTTTGAGAGCTGGTTCTTCAATTAAAGTATAAGACCATTCTTATTAACTTATATTAAATATAATATATGTAAACACTTGTTTTATATAAATAATTATATATTTTTTATACTTGGTTAGGGTGTTTACTGTTTATGACATTTTTAATCACCTTAATCATTAGATAAGTATGTATAGAAACACGGGCCTTATAGTTATAAATTATAATTAATACTATTAAACAATAAAATAGTATTTTAAACTTTATTTGAAATAACTTAGAAGAAACCAAGAAGTTCGCACGCTTTTAGAGTATTCGTTTATGCATGAATAGCGTTTCTATATATTTGTCAATAATTAAAATAAAAAAATGTGATTTACGATAGGACGGAAGACATGAATTAATACATTATTAAAGCTTAAAGTCTCGTTCAGCAGACTCGGTGAATCATCTTATGCACTTTAAGACCTATAGATACAATATTATAAATCATATTCTTAAAACATTTTGCAATGAAATTTCATTATAAATAGAGTCATGTAGAATTATCAATGGATAAGTAAATATATTATACACACCATGAATATATTTAACACTATATTTTAGTACCATAAGTATTTTAAAATTGCACCAACAGTATATTGGAAAATACATGGTTAATTTGAAATTTGATTATATTACATTAAGTTTAAGTTAGAAACGATAAAATGTGGAAACTGCAAAATAAATAACACTAAAAGTATCTATAGTATATTCAATATTGTAATTCAATTCGTTATAATATTATGTCGTTCGAAAACAACAGGTATATGTGTTCCATATAAGTAGTATAGTATATACATCGATGTAAAATGAAACGAGGAATTGCGCATCAATACAACAGTATTGCATTTGGAAGTTTTCATCACACTGCTGCGCGGCAATTTTTTAAATTAAAACTTACCAGTACTTTAATACATGTAATATATATGTGTGTGTGTGTGTGTGTGTGTGTACCTAAACAATTGTTATATTATTCAGCTAACCTATATATATTATTATTACCACGTGGGCATGACACTTTATAAATATACATAATATTACAAGCCATTGTACTGAAAAAAGCATCGACTTATATGTGGGTCTAAGCACACAGTTATTATATTATTTTTACACATGCGTACTGCAATCCAGAGTAGAAGACGTTAAGTTGATGAACAATGTTAAGGAAATGGGTGTGGAACCGTCAATTTAACGACTGTGCATCGTAAACTGCTATACACCCAGGTACTCTTTAAATATATATTTTTTTAATTTACGAATCATAGCTAAAAGTATGTAAATGAAATATGAAAATTCACAAACAGTTTTCAACAATGAATCGTATTATGATTATCATGTTAAGCTTAATATGCAACGTATTAAAATATTTTATTGTTTAATGGTTCAATTTTAAAAGTACTTAAAAACAATTAATAAATATAGCCGTAAAATTAAATTATACCATTTGCACAAATTAATTTATATTATCTATGATGGTCATAAGTTATTGCAGTACCGTTATAAATCAATAAAAACCTTTAAATACATATAATTTATATTAATTATAAACAAATATATAAGCAAAATATACATTTAGTAATGTCTGAGCAAATCATTGGAATCACAAATGTCTACTAAATCTATACTACACAAAATCTACTACACTCTACATAATACATATCATATTATATTAAATATTATAGGTTAAGTTAGATACATTCCGTATTTCCATATACGACGTATAAAATTCAACGATTAAACCTACATAGATATGTAGGATCAAATTGATCAACGGTCGGCACTAGTATTAAATAAATTATAAACATTTGCATTTTCAAATTAAATGCCACAGAAATCAATTAATTATGACCTACTCATTGGCGCATTTATTAAAACAGTTTTGATTTAATAAAAATGTTAATACATTTATGTTTAAAGTTTTCTCAATTCGCACTTATGCAAAAACTTGATTCGCATTACATATAATCATATACCTATTGGCTATTTATGTTACATAACAACCCCAAGATTTGTTCTACTTGTGTAACATACTATTAAAGATACAATTATTATTGTTTTGACCTTGCGCATATACATATACTGAATATTCCAACTTGTCCTATAAGTTTATCACGAATATTAAATAAAATTACAGTATATAATAACGTGTAGTATATAATACGCGTAACTATTAATTTTAATAGAGAATTGAAATAATAAGACGTGTCAGATAAAAAGTTTATATTTATAAGAACCCTCAGAATCAAAAATCAAAATTGATGACCGCGTGCATGCGGCAACAATAACGATCGTGCTCGGGACATTCACCTTTCACTTTTCATTATCAAAATCGTGGTAGAAATAACTGCAATTTCGACACAAACATTCCCTTCACTGCGGAAAAAAACAAAACTATACACCGAAATTTAACAGCATTATCACGTGTGAAAGTCAAAAAAAGTTTTATTTCAAAATATTTATTACCACGATTTATATATCAAATTATCAATATCAAAATATTACACCTATATGTTTAACTGTTATAAACTATAGATAGTAAAAATATAATATTAATTTATTTTATATTTATACGCACAGTTTGTAAATTTTTCATAACATTTATCATCTACTAATGATGAGACGTATTAAAAATATTATAAATTCTTATATTATAATTTATATATATAATATAATAAAATAATAATAATGGTATATCATTATTTTCTAAATAATTACTTCCTTTAAATAGTTTCTAAAAAATTATTCCGCAACAATTAGATTTACTAACTGTATGATTCACAGAAAAAAATTATTTATTTATTTTTCAATTCCTCTGTGCAGTATGATTTGAAGTTTAAATTTTAAAAAATAAATAGGTACATATAAAAAAATTCTTTTACGGATTTTTAATAATAGTTAACTTCAGTGAGTACTTAAAATCATTAAAAAAAAATTTATAAATTTTTCTCCAGTCAGAATCAAAAATGAAAACATTACCTATTTAATTAATTAAGAAAAATATAAATGAAAATATTATGATTTAGTTATATTTAAAATTAAATGTAACCAAATATAACACAAGGTGATTCATTTAACACTAGCGTTTTTGAAGATATTTCTTTTACATGATTTTAAGTCTTTACAAAGACATTAAAAAAATATATTTTTTATCGTATCAATTTTTATGTTTTTTTTACTCTTTTGTACGGCAACATACATTTTTAATTTCATATTCCTAAGCAGAATTTAGTTAATAAGTTAATTTGGAAGTTAGGTGCTATTATTAATTAAGATTAACTATTCAATTGATAAAATCGAATGAACTCCAACTCTTGAATTAAAAAGTGCATTTTTATTAATATATATTGAGAATGTCTGAATATATTATATATTTTGTACAACTGTTTTGATCATGAAAGACATATAACATGGATCATAGAATAAAAAAACATTTGTTTAACTTTTGTTTTAAATTACTTTTAAATACTATTCCAATTTAGATATTGCATAAAAACCAGCATGTTAATTCTTATTAACTCGATGTGCATTGATTTCAATGGCATATTTACAGTGGGTGATCCGGATAATAAATCAGTTTTTTTATCATTTTTCATCAAAATGTTTGTAAACTTAAAAAAATTTAAAATACAATAAAGTTAAGGAGCACATAAGTTGTTTTTGATGGAAAATAAATGTTGCACTAATGCGTTTTTTGTTCAATAACAATAAGCAGTATGGTAAATAATATTTTGCAAGTAAAAAATATTATATATTAGTTGACCTTTCGTAAATGTAACTATATAAGATAACAAATAAGTGAGTGGAACAGAGTTCCCCTGACAGTTTTATATATCACCCCTATATTTTTCTGGTTAGATTATCATCACTCTCCAAAATTAAATCGTATATACACCACTGATTTATTCAATGCGCTTTGACAATAATTGGAAATAAAAATAACGCATTTATTATACCGAATTTGTAAAGTTTGTGTAAATCAAATACAGGAAAAAAAATATACGTATATACATTTTTTTTTGCTTAATTTTATTAGTTGAGTTACAAAAAGCCGGTTTTATTACTTAAACTTATTCCACTGATTGAATTAAAATATTAAAATTTGACATTCCATTTTTGTACAGGTTTATCAATAATTGTGTAAGTATTTTTTACTATGTTAACTGCTAAATGGGTAGGTAACCTACCCATAATTATTATTGTTGTAATGATATTTTTAGTAATATAAAAAAGAAAGAAAAATACAATTTAATACATAAAACTATATTACTTTCAGGCTTTATAAAGCCACTTATCTACCCATTCAGCTACCTTTACCTATTAAAAAAAAATTTAACATTATATTCTTTAGTTTAATCTTGTTTTTTTTTAAATTTATAATTTTTAAAATAATTATACTATATAGATACTTACCTATTTTAGTTACATTTTTTAAATATCTAATAAACTATATACAAATAAGTATAGTATATATTATGTGTAATGTAAAATTGGGTGCAACAAAATTAAAATATTAAAGTGATTATAATTTTTCTAAGAGCAATAATTAATTTAATGTAAATTAAAAACAATCTTATTTTATCGAAGATGTTTAGTACCAATTCAACACTAAATTATAGAATTGAGTAAATTTTAGTTTTAAATCGTCGGTAAAATGATGATTATGAATTAACATTCTTTTTTTATATTTTACGTGTTTACATAACAAATTAGTAATCTATATATTGTTATGATAATAGATACCTAATTGTTAAAATCATGAATATTATTTTGACGCCGATTGTCCAGTTATTATTTTTGATATGCTTCTGTAAATCAAAACCTATATTACATAGTTTATCGTTACTTATAAACAAATTATATAAATATTTACTTCCGTTTTAACTGAATAACCTTATTATACCAATGTATTAAGAAAATATATTATATAGGTTATTATTTTAGTATTAAATATACTAATTGTTATTTAATTAACTATTGATAATCCTGGTTATTATTATTATTCATGATTTTTAATAAAATTATAGTTAGTAATAGTTAGTATTATTATAATTTAATATAATTTAAGCGAAGTTCTTAAATATTAATAATTTAAGTAACTAAATCGTTGATCTAACTTATTATTCTCATTGGAAAATAATGAAAATTGTGTAATTTATGTTTGTCGGTATTATACATATATTTATATTATAAATACGTATTTTTATGCACACGCCTTTATCAAATATCAAATTAACATTTAGTAACATCAATTAAAATATATTTAATTAAATAAATGTTTTGGGATACACAATTTAGAAGGTGTAAAACAAGAGTGGCCGACCACATATATCCGAGAGCGAAGCTGTGAAGAAAGAAAAAGAAAGGTTAGAAAACTAAGAGTCAACATTTAAACATATTTTCAAAATAAATGAACTTCAAGACTTTCTAAAAAATTTGTTATTTTGCTTTCATGACAAAGCTTTTGCTTTCATGTTAGCTTTTGAAATAAAAAATGATTTATTTCCAAAAATAAATGATAGATAAAGCTCGTGGTATAAAAGTATATGACATTGAAATTTTTATAAAAATAATAAAATCTAAATTTAGGATATTATGACACTACGTAAAATAATAAAGTATAAAATATTATATTCAATTTAGTTCAAGGTTCCCCTTGAAAATAACATAATCATTCCACAGCTATTAAAATATAATGTTTTAACGTTTACGTTTGAAAAAAACCTTATATTTATTTATCATTGACATTAGAAATTAAACAAATTAAATGTAAGTTATATTGTGCTTATTGTAAAAAAATGTACGTTTATAAATGCTTATTATAAAACTTGCGTGTTATATATATAATACGATGATGTATTTACTATAAATCTGAATAATTAATATAGGTAATTGCGAAGTTTTATTACCAATGGGTAAAATATTGAAAAATATTAAATATTTTATAAAAATATTTATCGTTTTAAGGGATAATTTTTTTCTCATTCAACTGCACCGAATTTATATTGTTGTTTTAAATACTTTTTGAATTTATATATCAATATAGGTAGGTATTCTAATTTTGTTCCTGGATTTCTGGTTTAATGTTATGATGTACAAAACAAACATGAATTTTACCCTGAACAAAATTAATATATTATAGTTACCTACTATAACTATCACAAAACTTGTCTAACTTGGTCTTTACGGTTGGCCCCGCGAAGGTTACTGATATCCGGATACCCGGAACGAAACGGTAACACCAAACCTTCACAATGATACAAGATGCTAACTTTGTTTGTAAACCGTAATTTAATATTTTTCATATAGTTTGTGCTTCATGCGTGTTACACATGCCACATGCGGTGAATATAGAAACACATATCATGACACTTTTTCTTTTAAAAACTATCACGAAGAAAACTTTTTAGTTATTATACATTTTTTCTTATAATTTTTATTAATATAATATACATTGTACATTATACATTATACCTTTACATACTATAATATAATATATCATAATATAGCTTAATGTATAATGCAGTAGGCTCCTGGAACATGCATAATTCAGCTTATAATTTATAAAACATACTTATAATAATATATTATTAAAAAATTCTCAATATATTTTAATAATATTATATATTGATTACATGAGAAATACGTGTTTTATATTTAAAAACCATAGTATTATAATATCGTAAAAAAAATAAGAAATTTGTATAAAATAATACAAGACATAGACACACAATAAAAAGTCTTTTAAAAGTAATTAATTGTTTTTGATAATCCTAAATTGTCCTTATCATAACATTTAAAGCTTAGGCCGTAGTTTTCATAATTATTTTATAATTTTCGTAATTTTTGTAACCAATTGATACTTACATTCGAATACTTAATTACGTGGCTATCATTAAAACATTAAGTAGAAGAATATATAGATGATATTTGAATTCTCAAATATCGTTTTATCATTTTTACGTGATATATATGCAATAACAATGATGCAAGACAAAGTTATAAAAATATTTTAAAATAAAACTATATTTTGATTTTTAGGCTAATAAAACAAAGAAAATTCCAAAATTGAATAATGACGTTTACACATTAAAAATTCCTATTTTTTTAAAGAAAATCCCAGATGAAAATAACAATAAACATTTTTATAATTTATCATACATATACGATATTCAATGTATACATTATGCATTATTGTATTAAATGCATATTGTTTCAAAATGTATTTTACCAATTTAAAAATTCTATTCGGTCATTGAAAAACGATGATTTAATTGATGATGGTTCTAATTAAGATTTAATCATTTTGAAGACATATCGACACCGCACATACCTATGTTTTTGAAACTACTATGTAGGTTCGTAGATACACACATCGACATCAAAACTCTAACTAATAATTATAAATTGTAAATTATAAAGTTGAAATAATTTTGTTTAATCATGCAATTTAAAAAAAACGTTTTAGTAATTAAGATATAAAACATTACAGTCTTAATTTGTATTTGTACCTAGGCTTATCGTTTACAAGTTTGGTAATATTAATAACATAATACTGCAGCCTTGTATAGTAGGGATAATATCATCAAAACTTATCTCATATTTTCACGTAAAATAAACATGTCATATCTTATTATTTTATTACACTTGAAAATGTTAAAACTACACGCGTCACGCAAATATACCTTTACCAAAAAAATTGATTTTTTTTTTTAAATCAACTAAAATATTATCATAATACACAAATATTTAAATAAATATTGATGGAATAGATAATGATTTAAATATCGAGTAATTTGTTAAACCTAACAGACTGAAGAAGATGCAAAAGCCGTGTATCCTGTCTTACAAACGTACAACATACCAAACTTGCGTTCAACTGAACAAATTATGAGTTGTATTAAAGTGAGTTTATCTATTACCAAACTTAAATATAAGAATAAAAAATATGTTTTTACCTTATTTTTATGATATTTGAATTTTTAAGTGAGTCATGAGCATTTTGAATTGTAATATTTTACTTACCTATTTAGGTAGGTATACTCATAATTGGCTTAGAAATTGAAATATCGTAAAAAAACAAAATACAAACACAAATAATGTTCCTAACCTAACTTTTAGTTTAATAATAGATAAACTATCTATACTATTAAAACTAACAACACAATATTTGTTCTGATGAACGCAAATTTATAATGTATAAATTTGTAAGACGGGGACAACATGTACGGGTGTGAGCCTAATAAACGCTACTTGTATTTGAATTAAACTTTAAAGGATGAAATATATATATATATATATATACAATTTAGAACTAAAGTTAGATATCATATTGACATAGTGTTATAAAATATAGAATGAGTTTTGTGTAATTTTAAATAGCCCATAATAATTTTAAACTTATCTTGTAAGAACCGATATAAACCGTTCTTATTCGCTGTGTATAATTGGGTCATACATTATATTGCAGTTAAAATAATATGAACAAAAAGTATATTTGTACAAAATAGAAGTTATCGAAAACATATGATTTTCTCAAGGTAAAACACATAAGTACACAACATTTAAAATAAATTATAAATAACAATACCTATCATAGTTTGTACTGTAATCACTAATCATATTCATACACAAAATGTTTAGTTGTAACTATATTTACTGCATACATTTACCAAATTTAAATATATATATTTTTGAAAATTCTGAAAATTTTGTTATAAATTATATTCTATTGTAATAGAAATATTAAAAGTTTAATAATTGTATAAACCTATATATTAATTTAAAAATACATTATTCACTCCACTCAAAATCTTTTTTTTTCCTAATCTGTTTTAATAATAAAACTAACAATAATCGAGTATCATACTTATGAAAAAATAAATATATTTTTCACGAAATTAACAATCCTCCCAGTGATGGAACTTTCAGCCATTCAAAACCAAAAATAAAATTTACCACTTTTCCAATAAAAAAAAAAAAACCGATCAAGTATTGATTTAAAATGAAATAAAAGACATAACATCGATATATGAGTCAATTAGTTTTATAATTTACTATATTAATTATAGTCAGGTATAGGTAATCTAAAAAATGTTTAATTATGAAGTTTAAATAAATATATATTATAAAAGATTAGATCTGGTGAAAATCTAAGGAATTAATTTGTATTCATTGCAGTATTGGACATAAATAATAAATATTTGGGTATTTATTTATTTGATATGAATTGTAAATTTGTAAATATACATTATTATTTTAATTTCGAGAAATCAGATGGTAATAATTTATGATAAGGAATAAAAAGTATCTTAAATAAGGTACTTAGATGTACGTATTAAACGTAATAAATTATCAATAGATTGATATTTTAAAGGTTCTAGTGTAGTCAGTTAAGAAATATCAAACAATAAAATGCCACTACACTAACGACGCATCAAATCGTGTAAAAAACAGACGTGAGAAAAAATGATAAATATTAAACCTAACTGTACTTTCCAAGACGTATGAAGATGTATTCAAATACATTTTACACGTACACAAACAGCATTCTATAAGGCGTTTTAAATTTTGTACACATAATTAATATACTATTATAATTATATACAACGTGCAATGTGTGTACACGTGACGCGCGGACATAGAAAGCCTATGAATTGCGTTCGAAATAGACAACTGCAGTCTGTGTAGAGGAAAACCCATGTTTATAATCGGAAAATGTTCACATGGACATTCTACATAAAATATAAATGTATAATCAGTGGCGTACCCCGGTGATTGAGGGGAGGGCTAAGGGGCTTCAGATATTTATATTAATTTATGATTTACTTTGTTTAGCTTCCTCCCCCGTTGAAAAATCCTGGATACGCAGTTTCTTACAGGTAAACAAGTAATTTCGGCAGAATCGATATAAGTATGTCCTTTTTTTCTCTGTACGTTATACAATATATAATATAATGTTATGAAATTCTGCTAAAATTACCTTTTTGCCTGTAAGAACTTATGGATTAGCCGGCTATTGACTCCGCCAACTTATTATACATTTTTACTAAAAATTTGTAATGAGAGGCTAAAAAAATGTATGTAGATTATTTATGTAATAATTCAATTGATCAAACAATTAAATTTAATCCAAAAATATGGGCATCATCTTCAATATTATTAGAACGAACAACTAACAGTTGTAAATCATTTCATTTAAAACTTAACTCACAATTCAGTAAATCGGAACCTTATATATTTCTGTTTTTCATATGTATTGAATATAAAAATGCAAATTAATCCATAGATATATAATAATAAATGGACATTCATCTAAAAAAAACAGCAAAAATAAAAAGTATGAAATGAAAAATATATAATATATAACAATTTTTGACGATTATTTAAATAAAATAAATTGATGAATTCACTTATACTAAGTTGGCATAAAATCATTATTTTTAAAAATTACAATTTTTTTTTAATTTTGTAAAAAAATGACTCTCATTAGTATTTGAGTTATTGTATGTAACTATTTATTATTTAATATTTTATTGTTTTTTTTTTTTTGCTATACTCTACATATGTACAATGTATCTATATGGAATCGATAGTCGACGAAATCAACATAACATAAAAAATATATCCGGCTGAATCGATAAAAACCCCGGAAAAAGAACAAGTTTGGTTTCGCAGTCACTCGTCAGCTTCCAGTTGTTGATATTATAGTAATCAATAGCGTGTTCTAAACATGGACTTGAATACACCTATAAGCTATAGGATATAAGATATATACAAAGAGTTTATACCATATTATCATTAACCAAATATTTTAAATTTTGTGTTTTAAAAAACTAATTTCAAAGTTTTTGTCTTTAAATATAACTTAAAATCTTTAGTTAATTATATTTTATTTTATAGAGTGCGAGATAGACAGCTGAATAAACACAATTTTGTAGGTTTACACTATACGCGTATATATTATTATTATTTGGACAATATGTACGCATGGAGGACTCTGAAGTTATTGGCTAAAGTCCGATGCGCGACAAGTGCTAACAATAACAATAATTATTATGTGTAATATTGAGACCGCCGACCGCGCTCATACTTATAATACTCATTTATGTATTAATATAGGTATTGTTATTACGGCTAATAATCCATAGGCGTGTTTATGGGGTCTGAAGAAATGTGAATTTATATTGACTCAAAACCAACTTTTAGAATTTTTTTTCGTGGGGGGGGGGGGATTTTATTTAATAATTTCATAAAAGATTTCCTAAAAATTTACTCTTGGTCAGATCTACGAAATAGTTCTATAACTAAATATTATTATATGTGACGCGAATTTTAATTAAAAATTGTATGCCCCCTCTATTGCCCAATATAAATATATAATACATAATATTATGTTGTGTAGAAAATATAAAGAACATATTGATTCCTGTGCAATACGTTGTGACACAAATTGATTTCAAAAAAATATCTATCTATAAAAGTGAATCTTAATATTTTTTGTTTTAAAATACGTGGTACAATAATATTTTAAAATAGTCCACAACATCCAAAATCTAAGTTGTATTACACTTAATACATATACCTATACACTAAACACGAATTCCACAAAAAGTAGATATATTTAAAAACATCTAGCCACCCCCCCCCACCATCACTCATAAACACGGTTAACCGTACACACACAAATTCGACTTGGGATACACCCTACGCATGTAATTTAAAATTGCGAACGCTGACAAAATAACACTCACCTGTTGAGCCTGCCATACACGGTGTACGCAATGACGGCGACGACGGCGATCGCCACGCCGGCGCTGGACGCGAGCATGCAGACGGACACCATGGCGAATTCAACCGCGGCGGTGATTAACATAACGGCGAAGACGGTGGCGACGATCGTTCGGAGGATTATAGTAATTATTATATTTACGCCGTACGGTTGTAAAGCTGCGATGAGTTGACGGTGTATTATAGGTAGATACCCATATAGAAGTGGGTTGGTGTAAAACGTTATAAGAGATAGGAAGTCAAGTCGCGGATGACGGCGGCGGCGGCGTCGGTGACACTTGAGATAACCGACAATTTCGAAGATAAATAAAAATATTAACCTGGGTATACATATATTATAGTATATTATATACACTGACAAGTAGACAGTAGCTATATAGGCTGAGATCGCAAATACAATATTATTATCGGAATTTTAACGACACATACTTAACCCGATCACAATTCGTATAGGTATAGGTATAGCGAGTTATAAATAATAATATAATAATATATTTCATATGATGAGCGAACAATAATAATTAAAAAACCAAAAATATTCGATCGATAGTCCGAACACGATTATACGCGAACTTTATTTTAGATTATTCTTCCATATTGTTTTAAATAATTTTTTATTTAATATTATTATTATTATTTTTTTTTTTTTTTAGAAGCGCTCGCCACTTGTTTTCATTCGCAACTGACAGTACATATATGTATACATAATACCAGTTGCCCTTTTTGCCCCCTACTGGCCATCATCATTATTTATGTGTATATATTATATACACATGCATTATGATTATGAATATACGCGCGCGCGCTGGCGATTGTAAAATAAACGTGTTTGGGATACCTTGAAAACAATAAAAAAAAATTGTTAACATTAATTGCTAATTAGCGGCACCACCACAGCCATTACGATGATTCACGTATACGCAGATACGCGATCGTTTCGTATCTATACCAATCGATACTGTTTCTGCATTCGCATTCTGTCTGTATTAATTTTTCGACTTGAGTCAACATAAAAATCTTAATTTATTGAAACAGCACAATATTTTGTTTACGACACGGAGAAAAAAAATTAAAAGTGCCTATTCTGCAAAATTATCACCGGTGCGACTATAGCAGTACATTTACCAATCTACATATATAATGTATAGGTAGGTGCATATCATAATATAATATAGATACGATATGTCGTTATATAATAAATGCATAATCACATAATATAAGTACAACATGTTTGAACTCTTTTCGAACGCTCCATAATTTATTATAATAATAGACGTTCAACTGTTTTTCAGTTCACGATGAGACAATTGAAGTTCACGTAGGTACCTGCAGCATTCTAAATCATACTAAATTGTATACATATCTATACAAGTATCATACAGTAATACGTATAGTAGGTAATCTATTTTTATAGACAATATGAATTTTTCCCACGTATAATTTGAATATAAGTAGGTAGGTACATATAACATTTTTAATTACTCTATTATAATCTACATTAAGCTACACTTCGAGTTTGAATGTGAAGCGGCGATAAACATTTTTTTTTTGAATAACTGCAGAGTGCAGACTGCGATTTAATATAAACCGAAACTAATCGAACTTTTGTTTTTGCATTACGAAATTATATTCACAAGACGATTTAATTTGAAATCACGCAAATTACACACATTTTAACGCTTATTAAATCTATAGGTTGGTAGTAAAAAATATTACATGACTATATGATAATAGGTTTAATGAGATTAAAAATGAATTGCACGCGTTGGTGTAATTTCATAACAATGACAATTTATTATACGCGTATAAATATTGAAATGTAGGTACATATACAATATACATAGGTATCATTCGTGTATACAACTTTAAATCAGTCTAATATTACATGTTCAAATATATATTATTTCGTAAGTTGTAACGTTATAGCCAATTATATAGTTATAGGTACTACATACCAATATATACCGCGGCATAGTGTTGTTTGTTTATTGTCATTGTTTTTATACACCCGTTTTAATATCAAAGTTTAAATTAAACTCGTTATGTTTTTATTGTTCCTTTTTAAAAAATATTTTTATTGTTTACTATAAAATAAATAGGGAAGATATATGTCCAGCATATACCTTTTTTCATGTTTCAACCATGAGATGGGATATTGCTTTCACATTGTTCACCCAGCTCCACATCGGTTATGTTATAATAATCCAAATGTATATCTCATATTATATTAGTTTCTTTCAGAGTTAACCCCGCTGTATTACATTATTACCTACAAGGAAATGCCTTTCCTGAGTGAGCCGTACGGGTTCTACAATTAACATTTGTACATTCGACCTATGGCCTGATATTAGGTCTTCGTTTCCACTTGGATACATGTTTGTTATTCGAGTCGTTGACACTCCCGTTCATCTTACTCTTTTTGGCCTAGGAATTAGGGTGTCCTGTACCATCTGGATGAAAGCACTATTTGCCCTAGTCGATACATCCTCTCAATGATTGGGCTAATGGAAGCGGAGTCTCTCCCATATCTCACATTAAAAAAGTGTATGCTCAGCTGAATCACACTGTTTTGGACAGTAGAAACATCGTGGAATCCGTACCCTCTTCATCCTACATAAGTAACTGTGGAAGCATCTATCATGGCCTAAACTTACGACATGGGAAGTATGTAAATTAATTTACAAACATTTAAAACTATGCTAACATATTTAAAATATTTTTTTTGTCTTTCAGATTTAAGAGAGATAGTAAAAGAACCGATTTTTCGGTATGATTCTTATTCTTGGATTAAATGTAGATATACTCAGCAGATCGAGATAAGAAACGTAGCGTGCAGGTAAATACTACACGTATAGTTGACTTAGTGAGGTCGACAAACGAATGTTATCTACGACCACCACTGTCTAAAAATGATAATTGTTTCTAAACTACGTTTCTCAACTCGAACAGAGTATATACCTATTTTAATTTTATCAAATACAGTTATTTAAAATCTGGAAAAAATCTTAAAATTTAACTATATTGAAAATTGTCATTATTCATTAGTATACCTATACACAATTTATATTTTTGTGAATTAACAATAAAATTACGGTTAAACGACTCAAGGTCATAACGAAGAGAAAGGGTCAAGGGGATGGAAATTCCGGACCACCCAATGTTTTTGAATACTAGAACAATTTTAACGGTGAATATTATTTATTGACTATTGGGTATTAAGAATAATTTTATATTTTCGTTAAAGCGTTAACAACGAGAATAAAGAGTTTTTATATTTTGAAAGTAAAAATGATGGGTGCCCAGTTACTATATTAAAAAATGTTAGACCCCGCAAAATTTTTCAGTTACAACCTTCGTCACGACTTAACGAGTAGAATGCTAACCTCCCTTAATGATTAGTATTTATATAGATATAATATACATTATACAATATAAGCATATGGCCACAGTGGCGTATTTTGTTTTTTTTTAGGGGGAGGGGGGTGTCCAGATAATATAGGTATATACTTATTTGTTAATTGGTTGCAATATTTCTCTGTTTTACATAATATACTCATCAAATATTGTAATGAAACATTTTTTTATTTATTTAATTAAAAGTAGTAATTTTTATGTAATTTAAATCACACAGGTATAAATACCTATTGTAAACATAATTTGAATTTAAAAATAAAAGCAAATAATAATAATTTTTAAAATAGAAAATAATAAATACACTTAGAGAAGTATTGTAAAAATTATTTTAAATATTCAAGACGTCTATTTTTTAAACTCAATTCCTTCAAAACATCATCAGTAGTCATTTGTTCATTTCTATGAACCGATAACATGGCCAAACTATTTAATCTTTTCTAAAATAAAATTTAAAATATATTAGTTTTAAATAAATAAAATAAACTATTAATAAATTATATTTACTTGAGATATCGTGTTTCGTAAGTAAGTCTTTATTCTTTTTAAATTTGAAAATGTTCTCTCATTCGATGATGAAGAAACTGATAATGTTGCAAATATTTGTAGCAATTTAAAAACATTGGGATATATTTCTTGATTGCATAGTATTATTGTTTCCATTGCGTTTTTTGGTAATTTATAAGTCTCAATATTTTTTAACAGTCTTGGAAAAGTTTATATTCTGTTAATAAAATAGAATCTTGACATTCACTTAAATCATGTAAGTCATGTAAGTTTTTGCCAACTTCAAAAATATTGTTTCATTTTGTTCAACAGATATTAACAATTTAAAATCTAAAATTGTATTTTTGTGATCGATAAATCTTGTTTTAGTTGTTGAATGTAGCTAAATAAAGAATAAATACGCTCATTTGAAAATAGGTTTCTGGTGATTCAGTGACAATATTAACTCTAATTTTTGTCTACCTGTTATCCTTAGCATAAATATATCTACATTAAATGTACTTGCTAAACCTTTTGAATCTTTAAAAATAGCATGAAATTCAATATCTACATTTGTTCGTAATGTCTGAAATTCTTTTAAGGTATCTTCTGCAAGGTTCATAGCTTCTATTAAATCTATATTTATCCGTTGTAATTTTTTTGATAATAGTAATCCAAAATCAAATCCTTTAACTACAATATGTAAACAAATAATAAATTCATCTTGTAATATGGAAGAACGCAAATTACTCGCTTGTGTAGTTGTATTTGAATCCGCCCAATTTGAAATTAAATCCAATGATTTAATAATACACTCAAAAAGTTCTAGAAAATCATTTACAACATGATACCGTTCTATCCACCGAGTAGAGCATAGTATACTCTTTAAATTCTTCAATTGCATTATTTAAAACATCTTTATGCTTCGGATATATAAAGAAATCTCTAGTTTTTGAAATTTTCCCTAAACAATATCTTATTCCTTGTACTGAGCAGCAATTAGATACAGAAAGATTTAACACATGAGCTATGCAATGAATGTACAAGGCAAGTGGATAACTTTTGCGAATTACCGCTTGAACTCCATTGAATGCACCGCACATTGTAGAGGCACCATCGTAACCTTGTCCCCTCATATATTTCAAATCGATTCCAAATGCAGTAAACTATTTAAAATTTTGTTTGCTAAACCTATGCCGGTCATGTCTGTTGTAAGGACAAATTGAAGAAAATCTTAATGAAGTACCTTAGTTTCAATGTTTAAATATCTTACACTTAATGAAATTCGTTCTATGCCAGAAATATCTGCTGTTTCATCGGCAAGAATAGTGAAACATTTTTGAGAATTTACTCTTTTGATAATTTTTTTTAAAATAATTTGATTGCAAGATTCTATATATCATTTTGAATTATTGGACTTATATACTTAATATTACCGGAAGATTCTAAAAATGAATATAAGTCGGAATCTCCTTGTGCTGTATATCGAAGTATTTCTCGAAAGTTACCTTCATTTTTGTCAAGATGGACATCGTCAGCTTCTTCAATAGTTATTTTTCTTGAATATCTATGGCCTCTAAGGGAAATATTTTGTTTATCACATATTACATAATATAATTGTTTAAATTATTGGAATTATATTCTTTCGATTCTTTTCAATTTGATGTATTCTACCCGTTTCTAATTTAGAAATTATAGATTGAGAAGGATTTTTTTGGACTTCAAGAAAATGATCAGCGCTACATACACAAGTTTTATGATATTCCCGATTTGAGTCTTGAAATCTTCTATTGCCTTTCTCCAGTTATTATATTTATTTTTTATTAAAGCACCTAATCCCTGAAAATCATGTCCATCAG
This sequence comes from Pentalonia nigronervosa, assembly GCA_014851325.1. NCBI lineage: Eukaryota > Metazoa > Arthropoda > Insecta > Hemiptera > Aphididae > Pentalonia > Pentalonia nigronervosa. The sequence continues at coordinate 24,125 of JACXSJ010000625.1, read as the reverse complement.
ACTTAGAGAAACTTACACGTATTTTACAGTAAGCTCAGTTTTATTTAGCTGAATATGCCAACCAAGGAAATTTTAAAAGCCAGGAATATTAAAATTATAAATGTTTTGTTTTATTTTGTACAATGTATGATTTTGATAGAAATTTGTAATCTATTTGTGGAACCCAAATTTGTGTCAATACAATGGCTATTTCTTTTTCGATTAATATAAAATCCAATATCATGACAATTATAATCAGTATTAATGGTTAATTGCGAGGTTAATTGGGAATCACAATTCAATTGGTTAATATTTGGAACAATTACTCATTGTTCATTGGAATCCATTACTTTAGACGACTTTTTAAACTCACTTGATACAGTAGACAACGATAGTTCTCGTTTGGACTGTATCTTAAAAAAAGAAGTAATAGAATTTTGATTTTTTTGTGACATTTCAATTAATATTTAATTCAATCTCTTTACTTTATATCTAAAATAATTATAATACAAAAATTATATTTTCTAGGTCCTAATAGTTTTACAATTGAAAATTGATAATTGATGATTATTCTAAGTCTAACGCTCATGTGAATATGTGATCCTGGTCTTAACACTTAGATAATAATAAAGCATAGAAAAAAAATTACATAAAAATATTACGATTCTATATAATTTAGATAAAGCATATTACATAATATACCTATTATTAGTTAAAAAAATACCTAATTATAAAGTTTTAATTTTAATGAATATTAATTTACGAATTATGTGCACTTGTGAAAAATAAATATTATAAATAATATAGGTACTCACCAATGACAATAATATGATAATATTTCTATTTTACTCTATACTTTATCTGCCTTGTTTCTTCGATGACAATTAAATGAAAAATGATTGAAAATCAAATGATAATGTTTTAAAATAAATATTTATGGACATTTAAGATCAAACGTATTTATATATTTAAAAAAAACATCATTGTAATATATTAATATCTAAATATACACAAATTCCCGCTGGAAAAACAAGTAACACAGACACATGAAGGCAAGGAGACGCAAGATAAAAATATAAATTGCATGCTTACTGTAATAGGATAATAATAATATAATATTATTATAACATATTAATACACATTAGTTACCATCATCGGTCACAATAGTTAACTAATTATTACTATATATTTCGTTTGTTACATTCGATACCAGTGGCGCTATAAGAATAACAGTTTTATAAATAATTAAAAATATAATAGGATAATAAATGAAAACTAAATTTATTTTCTTTCTGAATTGGTTTATGACTTGATATAATATTTTAAATTAGTTCATAACGAATCACATATTATTGTTTGCCAAATTCCCTTCGAAATTTATCAAAATTAAATATTGAATTTTATTTTTTTTTGTTTGAGGGGTGTCCAGACACTGTCCTCAAATACCCCACTTTATGATCATATAAGCATTGGTATGTGCTGATTATTGAAGACGCCTATCAATTTTAATCACAGGTGTAGTCCAACGCAGATATCAGAAACAATATCCCAGCTACAGTCTGTATAGTAGCACTTAACAGGTGTGTTTTTCAATTAAAACTAATATGGGCACATGGACACAAGGTGTTAGTAATTTTATTAGTATTGCCCAAAATTTTAATTTTATGATAACACTATGTACGTATTTTATAACGTTTTGAAAAAAAATTTTAACCGCACTTTTTTATTATACAGCGGTTATAGTGCGGTTACCATGGTGAGGAGATTTAAGTTTTCGGTATAATCCATAGACTTTGTACCTTATAGTATGTCTATTGAATAATCGGAAGCGTTATCACACAATGTAATAGTCTGATAAAAAAAGTTAATCCCGCTCCCGCTAAATGTTATTTATTGTTCATTTGAAAATCCAAAATTATTAAATATTTTAGCTTTTAGCATTGCTCAACGATTGATGGTGTCTTTATATAGTATTTAATGTTTTTTTTATTCTTGAAATTCATGTAATTATGTGGGCATTAAAAAAAAATACCATTCAAGTGTTTTTTGTCCTTACTGAAGACAAGACAGACATTGAAAATATGTCTGAAACTATGCAGCTCGCATTACAAGTAAGTGATGACGTATTGTATTTTTGTTTGATTTTCACAAATTAACAATATAAAATATATTATACATCATATTTAAATTATAGGATTGCATTAATCATGAACTTACCACTAAAGTGATTAGCGAATCAGATGTTTGTAGTATGAAATCATTGAAAAAAAGTCAAGTTTTTGTTTACGACAATTTTGAAGGACCTGCTTTTCAACACATTTTAATAGCTGCTAAACAAAATAAAGCTGTGTTAGTACAACGTTTTGATTAATTTATGATTTATAAAATCACAAATCAACCAATAATTATTTATAATATTCTAATTTATTGTACAATAAAAAAAATCATTTATATTGGTTAGTCTATCTATATTTAAATTTTAAATACTAAGATTTTATTAGTTTTACAAAACTTTTTCTTTTAAAAAACATTTAAGTCAATGAAAATTCATAATAATATCTTCTTATAAAACTTAATACTTATAAAATTATTATACAGATTTGTTATCTAGATTATCATTTTTAACTCCAGGTCACAATCGGACAAGTTACCCGTTTAATTAGATTTGTGTCACTAGTAAATAATTTTAATATTAATATTTTTATTTGTAATTCTGTTGATTCTTTTAATGTGTATCTTAGCAATTTAATCACTTGATATATTATTGAACCTAGCATAACATTGTGTACTGTTATATACTTATCTTATGTATTTCCACATACCCATTATAAATGGACCCACCAATTTAAGCTAGAATAAAAAAAAAATGTATTATATTTCAGTTATTCTCAAAAAAATCATTTTAATTTAACAATAATATCTTTACTTTATTCCTTTAATAGATGTCTAATCAGTAATTTCTAGTGATATTGATATTCTATAGTTATCAAATTCAAATTTAAAATAATAATAAGCATACTGCTATTCCACAAAGAAGGATTTCCATTTTTTTTACCATACATTTTTAAAATTTGTCTTATAATTGTAACAATATGAAGTACATATTTTAATAACTTAGTATTTAATTATAGGTGTATCAAACTCAAGTAAACCCAGTAGCCCAACCAGGGGAACTTTTAGATCTAGACCCCCATTTTAGTTGTAATCGTGTTTGAGTATTTATAACAAGTAATAAATTTTATTTGTTATTAATACAAATTGTAATAAATAACAATAATATATAGGTACAAAATAAAGTTATTTAGTATACTATTTAGTATAGACCTCCCCATTCAGAAAATTTTTAATTGTGCTGCTGAACCCTAATTTAAATATCGCCAACTAAAATACTATAATTTGTATTACTATTTTTTCTACATTTTTATTTCCTTGTTTTTATAACATATTCATGTTAGTTTTATTGTATAATACATTGAAATTTAAATTAGGTAATACTAATTCTTTTATTATCTTAGGACATAATAATTTATTAAAGTTTGTAGAATATTATGTTTTAAATATAAAGAAAACTTCAGTTACTTTAATGTTCTTTATTTAGTTTTAATTTGGTTATTATTGTTATTATTTTCTTTCAGAATTGTTAGCCCAATATGTTTAAGAACGTGTTTCATTGAAGCAATTTCCATACCAGAAAATAATTCACCAGTATATACCATGGCAATGCGAGACATTGTATTAAGTATTTCAAATCTATGTCCTAAAGAAAAGGTAAATCATTGTTCACCGTCTTTATTGTGCCTTTCCTTTTTATTAAACTATTAATTATTATAATATTCAGGAAAGAGTAAAGGAAAAAGTTGAATATATGGGTGGAATTTTCTCTCATAATTTACGAGATAGTACTACTCATTTAATGGTTGGAAAAGCGGGATCTCAAAAATATATTGTAAGTAAACTTTTATATTATACCTTATTTATATTAATTTGAAATTGTATGATTTTGTTTAGAAAGCTATTGAAAATGGAATAAATATTATGACTGAAGAGTGGGTAGATGCTATTTGGGAGGAAAGCCTAATAAGTAATACAGTAGCTACTGATACTAAGTTTGATAAATACAAATGCCCTACATTTTATAAACTTGAAATTACTACTTCTGGATTAGAAGGAAAAGATAGAGAAAAAATCATCACTCTAATTGATGCAAATGGTAAAAAAAAATTATATAAGAAAATCCTTCGAGCTATCAAAAATTCGACTTAAAGATGTTTGAATTATTGAGGTTCTACTGTATATGTATATATTTTTATCCCATGTTCATAGATTGTTTTTCTTATTTAGGTGGTAAATATACCCCTCAAATGAAGAAAGATGAAACAAACATATTGATCATAGTGAAACCTATAGGCCAAAAGTTTACTTATGCACAACAGTGGGGTTTATTTTGTTTAAAACCATCTTGGATTTATGACAGTGTTGAAAAAGGTTACATAGTTGAAACTCGAGACTATATTGTCAAAAATACAATGCTAAGTTCAACTCCTGCCTCATCAAATGTCAAACGTATGACTTAAAATAAGTAAAATTATTGTATTATAATTTATCATTCTTTAATTTATTTGCTTTTTAGCTAACTTTTCTCAAAATGATATAAGTGAAATTGTTGCTGAACCTAAATCAACAATTGAAGAAACAATAAATAACTGTGATATGTTAAAACACCAAAAAATAAATAATCATAGATCACAAGAGGATTGTACTACTCCAAAAAAAAATAATGCGCAATGTAAGAATATTATTGTTTTATACCATTATTAATTAGTAATTGGTACATTACAATTGTTACTTTTATAAAATTAAAAATTAAAACAATATTTTAAAATTATACATTGCATTACAGATCACTCAAAAAAAATAAACTATAAAGATATTTTAAATGATTTAAGTTTGCCAGAAGTAAAAAAAGTTGGAACAATTTTGGATGGTTGTAAAGTAAGTTTAATTCAAACAATGATTTTTAAGTATTTTATACTTAGTTATAAATTAATTTTTTGGATATTAGATTTATTTTAGTGGATTTAATCTAAGCGAAGAAGAAAAATTAAAACGAATAGTAATTTCTACTGGTGGAATCAGATACACAGAACTAAATGCGTCTATAACCCATATTTTAGTTGGTGATTTTTCTGCATCACTTGCAAAATTATTACACTCTATTCAAGAAAAGTAAATATAACCTCCATGATTATGCAGTTATTAATTGTAAGTAGGAGAACACTGCACATCCACAAATTGTTTGTTTAAAACTTTTTCTTGGTAAGAATTACTCTGGCTATAATCCTTGTTATAAGAAACTACATTCTCATTTTAAAGGTACCCGCACACTGTAGCAGTGATTATAGAATTCCATTGTCTTGGTGGTGAAGGTAAATTGTGTCCAACTACATTTTACTGCCACTGCTGTAGTGTGTGTAGATCTTAATAGAAAAAAACTGCCATTTATTTTTAAATTTTGTTGTAACTAATACAAAACAAGTTATTATTGTTTTAAAATCCTTTGTTTTTAGAGTTTTCAAAATTTAATAAATTTTTTTACTTAAGAGGATATCGGTGCACTATTTGTTTTCTTTCTGACCCATGTGTAACATATTACATTTATGTTTAGTAGAACCAACCCTATGTTATTACTGATTTTAATATTAGGGTGAATTTACCTATTATCAAACTTTAAATTAAGAATATTACCTGTGTTTCTACATTAGGTATTTTATGATTTTTTAATTTTTATGTAAATTATAAGTGAGTAAATTTTAGTTTAATATATTAATAGTTTATGAATTGTATAAAAATTAAAATATCATAAAAAAGCAAATGTAAGGACACAGGTAATATTCTTAATTTAAAGTTTGATAATAAAAGGTGAATTTATTGTAATATTAAAAGTAACAACACAAGGTGGGTTCTGTAAAAAATAAATTTGCTATGTTGGGCGTAAGTTAGAAGGAGAAAATAAATGGCAAGCTGTAATACTCATAAGATATATCAAAATAATAAAAAAATAATATTGCATATTTCATAGTTTTTTATCATTTTATAATGAAAGTTCAATAAAAAGCTTTTTTGGTTGCTTGCTGCATAAAACTGTATTTTTTATATAATTTTGTAATTATGCAATAAATAACTATGGTACAGGGGTGGAACCAATCATAAGTTACCTACTTGTTTTTATAATTGCCTATATCATGAGTTGGACATTTTTCTGACCCAACCTTTATTTATGATACTACTTCTGAATAAATTCTTTTTTTTTCGGAGCCTGCCATTAAATTAAGAAAATTATTATATTTATATATATTATAAGAAAAAATGTCTTAATATAAATAATATAATATTCAAATATTTAATAAAATTGTCTAAAAGACATCAACTATAGTGAAAATGTAATAATATTGTGATGTTGTTTATTATTAAAAATAAAAAAAAAAATATTTTAATTATTCGTGTGTCTACACATTTTTTTTTTGTTTGCCATGGATTTGCCATCCCTGGCCTTTATCAAATTTAAAATTGTGGTGTCTTTTTAATAAACAAAATTAAAACCTAAAAACCATATATTTTTTTGTTATAGTTTAAAATAAATACATTTTATTTTTTAGACCTCATGTTGTGAATTTTAATTGGTTAATTGAAAGTATAAATTTGAAATGCACTGCTCCAGAAGAGCAATTTCTTGCTATGGATTCATCTCATTCATTTACACCAGAATCTCCGTCTCCTCTCAGTAAAAAGGTATTATTTTAATACATAATTATACTATTTATAGTTTTACTTACAATCAAAGCAGCTAATAAACTATTATAGAGAAAAATAGATAAAAAAAAAATAGTGTAAATTCACAACAAATATTTATAAGCATCTAAAGTTAAAATTGTCAAAATCATGAAAATTTACAAATTATTTGTAGTTCAAAATCTATAAAATGTTCAATGTTAATTGTTTAGGATTGAAAATTTAAAACAAGGTTTCTCATAAGTAGTGTAACCAAAATGTATAAAAAAATATATAAACTGTTTTTTTTTTTTATAGATATTTTAAGTTCAAATTTGGAAGGAATTAGATATTTTAAAGAAGAATAACAATTTTAGTTATTTTTTTGTAATTTAAAAATATTATTTGTAGGTACTTGAAACTTTTAAAATATATTATTATATTTTATACACACAATGGTATTTTTAAATGCAATGTTTTTAGCAAAAATTAATTCAATCTATTGTATTACTAAGAGTAAAATAAATCACTTTTATATCAATAAATATATTTATTTATATATGCTTAAATTAAAAATGTATAATAATCGTCAATGATGCTTGCCTAATTCTTATGCAAACTTAAGGTTTGTGGATTTTTCTTATGTACTTTGTCAACATTTCCAATGCATATTTTATGAAATTTAAATATCACAAACAAATCAATCTTTAATATTAAAATTGTTATTAACTAGTAGTTTTATAAGTTAATTAGACTTAAACACTTGGTATAATATGAAATATAAATACAAAGTGCACATATCCTAGCATTTAATCAAAATTGTTCTAAAACTATGTAATAATTTTGTACTTATTAGTTTTATAATACTGCTGCAAATAGTATAATTAATTTTTTAGGGATTATATATGATGAAAAATTCTATACTTTCTCAACCAAGAGAAATAGATAAACCTAAACTACAAACTTCAACTGTAACCAGTAATCCGCCATTGGACAATTTCATCGATCAGTATTTGAATGTTGGTTAGTACCATATAGTTAACATTTTTTTCATTTATTATACTAAAATACTAAATGTATTTATTTATTAAAAAAAAACTAATCAAATGTATTAAAAATCCTAATAATTACATTTTGTATAATTGATACAATAGCAAAAAAATTCTAGTTTTATTATAGAATGTTTTAGTTCTATTAACACAGGTTTGAAATTATTGAATATTTTCCATGTGTTCTACTCATAAAATAAATATATAATATTAATCATATTATAATTTTTAGAAAATACAAACTTTAATGATACCTTAAGTGAAAAATCTTCTTGTACAACACAAGATACTATGTCCACTCAAGATAGTAAACTTGAATCTGTATTAGAAGGTTGTTATAATTATTATTACTATTAATACTACTAATTACAGTATAAAATGATGTTTAAATAATCTATAATATACTTTTTTTATAGGCTTAACTATCCTTCTGTATGATTTGGATGATCATCAACTACCATCCATAAAAAGTAAAATAATATCAATGGGTGGTGTGGCAGTTAATACACGTAGTTATCGAGGACAAATTAACTATGTTGTTGTTCCTATTGTATTCAATGAAAAATGTTTAAGTATTAAAGCCACCATAGTTAGCTGTCTTTGGATAGTAAGTACATTGTTAAGTTTACTCATGTTAGAGAACATTTGGTCTGAGCACTATATCCTTAACTTGAATGTGTTCTTGTGCAGACACAATTTAATATACTTAATATACTTATACATTTTAAATTTTTCTAAAACTAAAATTGATTTTTATTGATATTATTAGGAAGACTGTTACAATAATGTCGAACAAAGTCCAATAGAATATTATCATAAACCAGTAATTTTTAATGGTTCTATTCCTCTAAAAAACTGTGTGATTAGCATCACTAATTATACAGGGTCTGAACGGTATTTCTTAAAAGAAGTTTCACTACTTCTTGGAGCAAAGTAAGATTGTCATAATTTATTTGTAATTATAAATTGATTTCAATTCAATTCATTTTTTAGTTTTCAAGATGCATTATCAAGAAAATCAAAACCAGAAGACAACATTATGAAGACAACTCATCTCATTTGTTCTACGCCAGAAGGTCCTAAATATGATGCTTCAGTTAAATGGGGTGTACCAATTGTATCTAAAGAATGGCTACTTAAATGTGTTACTTGCAAACGTCGTTTACCAGAAGATAAATTTCCAATCGTTTTCAATGGTAAATAAATTAGTTACATTGTTTGAATTTTAAAATTGTATCAAAAATATTAATTAATTATAATAATTAAATTTCTGTCAGCTAATAAATCTTTATCAATGGATTCTATAGTTTCTTCAACTTCTAAAGTTAAGAATGAAACTCATAATGATAGCTCTACATCATTTACTCAAAAATTAACAATACTTGCAATGCAAGAAAATGATGTTGATTCCGAATTAGCAATACCACTTAAAGACACTGAAGATGATATTGAACCACCACTAAAAAAGAAATGTTCAATGGAAATCATGATTCCTACTTCTCAAGTCTTAAGTTCACCTTCCAACAAATTTAAGCCAGCAATAGCTCGTTTGAAATCAAATTGTTCTACACCGGTTGCTTCAAAAAGTTTCATAGATAATTTAAAAACCCCAGAAACTCCATATGGACAAATATTTTGTGATGAACCTGTTACACCAGAAACAAAAAAGAAATGGAAAAAGTATGTACATAACCATGAAACTATGCAAGTTACTTTTCTAATTTAATTGATTGTTGCTTCATAGTTTTAACTAATTGTGTAAAATATGTTATTAATTAAATATAATTATTAATACTAACTACTTTGGTTAAATTAACAAATTTAAAAACAAATACTAACTTATTACATATATGATATATATATATGAAGTTGAATTACATAATAATGGTAATTAGTCGTTATTAAGAGGATGCCTCTATGATTTATTTATAAAAACTATTCTGCCCAGAGAAAAACTCTTCTATAGTAAACAATAATAATTACTTATAAATTTTGAGTGATGAATGTGTTTTTTCATATAATAATATGAATAATTTAGAACATTGTGACAGTATTTTCTCAAAAATTGTGTTAAGGTTATGTCTTACCGAAAGTTGTCACCTGAGTAGTTCTTTCCAAAAAAAAAAGCTGGTTTTGTAGTAAATATTATTATTTCATACAATATTTTATATCTGTTGCTGTGACCATCTATTCATGGAACACAATGTTATCTGTTGAATGATATATATGTTTACTTTTTATTTGACGTCCACTAGTATAACTTTAATTTTAAAGTATGCACACATTGGTCTAAATTACTTGTTTTAAAAATGTATGAAGATTTCATTAAAATCTTATGCGACCCCATAATATCTTTAACAAAATCTGATTGTTTTAATATTATGAATATTGATCATTGATATGTTTTATAATTATTAATCTTAGTCTTTTATAGTTTGTGACATACAAAGAACATATTTTTTACTTTGTATAATGATTAAGTTAATGATTTCTCCTAGTATAATTACAATACATTATCTGGCATATAATTAATTAAATTTTTATTCAGAAAACCTCATAATTTAAATCTGAAATTGTATACATTTCTATTTGTTTTAATTAAATATAAAATATTTATCATATAACTTTACTAGATAAACCATCTTAAAAATTAATATATTAATATGAATTAGTTAGTTATAATAATTGTATATTCTGATTTTTTTAGATGGATAGATACTTTACCAGATGGTCCTGAGGAACTATCACAACCCAAGTTGAAGAACCGAAATAGCACCGTGAGTTTTTTTTTCTGTAAATATTTTTTGTTGCTTTTATTTAAAATGTTTTACGTTTGCCATTAGCCATTGACAGAGCTGAAGCGCCAATTATGGAATAAATCTTTACATCTACATGCTAATACCAATCAACAAGAAGTAACTATTCATGATATAATTTTTAAATTAAACCAAAATATAATTAATATTTTTATAGTTCAATATATGTATTATTTTTAATAAATGCAAAAGTTTGCCAAATATATATTTCTAAAACTGCTGAGTTTTAAAAATCAGTCAATATTATAATAATTCATAACCGCTTATTGAATTTATTAAAATTTAATTTAATAATTATTTTTATTTTTAGGAAACAAATGAAATAAATTCAACAAAAACCAATTCAAATGATGCATATAAAAGTTTAAGTTTGTCATGCCATTCTCCAGGTGTGTCTAAGAACTTGCATAATACATCACAAATATCAAAAATTCAAAATAATAAATTGAATTCTGTATCACCAAATATTGTGAGAAAATAATTAAATTTACAGTAATAACGGTAATAATTAAATAATTTATAATTTTTAGGATACTAAGCAGCAATCGTTAGATAAACAAGAGTTTAGAAGGTTTGTTTTTCATTTTTAACTATCACATGTTCTTATTTTTTAAAGTGTTTTCTGATTATTTTAGAACAATTGAACAACTCCAACTAGATTTATGTGCATCAAGAGAACCAGAAATTCCTCTTTCTCGAACGGAGTCTGAAAGTCAAGATGATTATGCAAGTAAGTAATTAGTTTGAAGTTTCCATACAGTGATTAGAATAAAAAAAAATTGAATCTAAATTTGTTTATTTTTATAATGTTCTAATAACTTGTTTAAATTGATAGATCCTTATTTTTCAGTCTTCATTGGTACTTTATAATCTTCTTATAGGTACTTATAATAACTATTAAATAATTATATATATATATATATATATTAATTAACATCTATATGCCAAAAAGTTACTTTTAGTAACCTTAACTATCTATTTATTTATTTATCTAGCATTTGGACTATAAGTTAATAATTAATAAAAATTATAAGATTTTAATTAGAGTTAAACAGTTATAACTCAACAATAATGGCAATGACTAATAAACTAAATGTTTTAAACAATAATAGAATACTGAGTAACGTCAGTTTAAATTATAAACTAATACCTGTAGAGGAGTTTAATTTATTAAGATATCCTCAAGGGTTTCTTTGAATTTTTTTAAATTTTAAATTTTTTAATTTTTTTTTTTTTAAAGCACAATATTTGTTGACTGAGTGCATTAGAATGATAGCAGAACTTCTAAGTATTGAGTTAGTGCTATAACTTAATGAACTATATTATTATAACTTAAAGAGACAATCTTTGTAACAATATTAGTAGAGTGATTTTTAAATGAGAATATCCTATCCAAAATAAGTCATATTATATACGTAGTGTAATGTGCATGCTACATATCGTTAATGATATTAATCAATGTAATAATATATAATATGGTTATTATAATAAATAAAACATGTACTCTTATACATTTAATAGGCTTACATAGTGTTTACTATCAATATTTGCAATTATTTTAAATTTTTTTTGTAACATTAATATGTTTGTTTTAATAGGAAACTCTCTATTTAAAGAACGAGTTGTAGAATCATCACAACAATGTTCCGTTGGATGGGAAGATCCAACTGAACAACAAGAAAAAGCCAGAGTAAGTCCAACAATTAATGTATAGATGTACAAATATTTATGTATATGTTTCATACATTTCAGTTAAAGAGACTGTCCGAGTGCAATAAAAAGTTTATATTAACCAGCGTAAATACCAGTGTAAATAAATATTTAATTTTATACTTAATATTTTAAATTTTGTTTGAAAAATTATACTAATTTGATTTGTTTCAATAGGACCGACAAAAGTATGAAAATGCCATTGAAAAACTTGGTGCTCAAGTATTGCGAAGTGCAATGTTTTGTGAAGATGTTACTCATGTTCTGATGCACCAGCCCAGTAGAAGTGAAAAATATTTATGTTCACTTGCTTCTGGAAAATGGATATTACATCCCAGCTATATTGATGATTGTTTAGAAGAAAATTGTTTTTTGCCTGTAAGTAAAATTTAATGTATAACTTAATTTTTTTTAAATAGTTGAATACATTTTTTGTGTTTTAATTTGTTTATTTTTTAGGAAGACAAATATGAATGGGGAAATCCTTTATCCAACTTAACTTTATCAACACCACTGCATGGAGCAGGTTATCGATGGCGTTCAAAAATTTGTTCTGGTAAAGCTGCAGCATTTAGTGGTATGAGAGCCGTACTAATGACTTCTGAAAATAGATACCAAGCTTTGACACGTCTTATACAAGCAGGTGGTGGGATAATATTGGATAAAACGTAAATATAACTATTCACTTATAATTGAGTTTTTTGTTTGATTGTTACTTATATCTTTATTTAGAGAACTATTGCAGTCTACTCATTGTATTGTTGACCAGGGGTATGGTAATATTCCTGTGCCTTTAAATGAAATTGCTGTCAAAGGTATATTACTATTACCAGCTCCGTTTTTAGCTGATTTTCTAATTAAAGATCCATCACCAGATCCTAGAAAATGTCTAATTCCAGAATACCAAGCTTTCTATAATAGATTAGCGCCCAATACGTGACATAATAATGTGAACATTAAATATAATGTACCGTTGTCATTTTTTTATTCATAGATTATTATATTTTTTATAAACACAATTATTTGTAATTTTTCAATCTAATATAAATTATAAGCCTTATAATGATGTCTTGTACTTTTTGTGATATATCAAAATATTTCAAATCAATAGATATTATATTGATATTATATATATATATATATATATATATATATATATATATATATATATATATATATATATATATATATATATATATATATATATATATATATATATATATATATATATATATATATATATAATATGTAAATTTATTAAATTGGTTAAAATATAAGATATTCATAATTATAAACATAATTTTTTTTTTTAATTTAATGAATTAGAACCAACCCAAATAACACACTAATTATGACAATATATTGGATATCCAGAATGTAGTATGTAGTTGATGATTACCTGCCATTTTGGAAAGAATCCACAAATACCTATTTATAATTTACTAAAATATGATGTTCATTTCAGTAGTTAATCAGAAAATAATAAGGTATTTCATAAGCATTTGGTTTTCAATTTCTTACAATTTAATTTTTAATATTTTGTATTCATTGAAATATTTAATTGTGGGGATTTTTTAATCACTAGTTTTTTTTTTCATAATTTATTATTTAACTATTAATAATTATTTATTTAATTTATTAATTTAACGAATAACCGTAGATAAGTACTTAAAATTTTAATCGAATGTTTATTCAGTTTATTGTATCATTTTTTATACATGGTAAAGTTTTCAAAATAGTTTTAACTCTTTTTGAGCTATTTATAGATTAAGTTGTTATAAATTAAAGCAAATTTACAAATATTAAAAATACCTATGCACAACTTTTTATAAGCTTTTGAAGTTTAATCGATAGATAGCGCAGTATTCTGGTAAAAAACCATCGATTACTATTTACCGATTTTAAATGATAAATAAACTAAAATATGTGTTTATTACTATTTTCTTATAACTTTATTTGTTTTTAAATTATAGTTTTGCACCCAAACGTGGCTTTCATAAAAGACCGATAAAAGGAATGTGGGTCTTGATATTTTAGCGAGCTGACTTACTGTGATTTGATTTTTAAGTATTTTAAGTATTTTTAAAAAATGTCTAAAGTTTGTGCCCGGGAATGTTAAGGCACTACTTAAAATATTAATATATAATGTATATATTATTAGAACAATGACTTTTAAGTTAAAAATTTATGAAATATGCATCAAAAAATACGCAGTTAAATGTTTTTAAAAAAAATTACAATATTTATATTTTTTTAATATAATATTATTATTTTTTAAGTTATTACATTAGTTAAAATATGGGCTAAAAAAAATTGCTCTATATTATATTATTATTTATAGTGCATTAGTGCCTTAGTAAATAGCAATGTGGAAGAATCTGTAAATATATAGTTGTTGGTTTTTTCCGGAGTACTGCGCTATCTATCAGTCAATTTTCGTTTTACTCTATATTGTTTTTTAATTTTGTTTTGGAAAAGACCTTGCATTTCGTTATCAAATATTAATAGTGGAACATTACCTTAATATCATGTTAATTACAATATATTGTAACTTGTAAGTTTTAGTTTTTGAGTAGTGTGTTGTGTTTCATAACGGACGTGTAAATAACTAATGCCACTAAAAGTATATTTTCCTGTATCAAGAAGAATTATAATCGTTTGAGATGGGATGTGACGGTGGAACTATACCCAAGAGGGACGAGCTGGTACGGACCAAAAAGAAACCAGAACAGGTGTGTATTGTACTTTCACCAAGAGTTAATTTATAACCAATAATTGTACATGTGTAACGAATAATAATAAATGGTTTAATAGTTACACTTATGGGGCTATAAGTACTAAATGTCAATGCAATCCCAAACAAGTCGTAAAAATTTTTCCTAACCAACCATGTTATCCTCAACTCATGAGTATGTTATGTCTCAAATACAAAGTGTCTATAGATATTTTACTAAATTATCTCAATTTTAATCAATGTGTAAATGTTCTAATGACATTACCTTTGTTTTCCTTCAATGCTGATAAACTTAAATATCTTTAAACACCTCTTTATTTAAACAAATTTCCCTCAGCATTCCCAAATCACAAGCCCAATTAACTATGGATTCAGACTTATGGTGTTAGCTGATGCGTAATACTGTAATAGCAACAATGCTCTAGAGTTTAGATTGAGACTATATCATATTTTACTACCCAAATTTAGGGTTCATTAAGTTTTAATTGAATTCTGCAAGACAAATATTGTCACTTCTATAATTTACTAATTAATTGTCCAGTTCTTTCTTTTAAGTGTTAAAAGATTCAAATTGAAAAAATTCTATCTCGTTCTTTAGTATATATATTTTTATCTATATTAATTTCTTTTCTTCTAATATCACTCAACTAGTTATAATCCTCGATAGTTTCATTTGTAATAGAGGTTTCAAAGTTGAACTCATAGGCTCTGTGTAATTATTATTGCTATTTGTTTACTAATGCCTAAACAAGCAATTATTAAATATTAGTAATGAGAATAATATAAAAAAAAATACTGGTAGATAACATAACATACAACAAAATTAGGATTACAGAATTCGATTAACAAATAAAAATGCATAGAATTACTGTAATATTGAATTCTGTGCATAAGCTGATTGTGGCCTTAAGAGGTAGATTGGGAGATATTAAAGATTGAATAGTTTCTAGAGAAACAATTAGGGAATTTAAATTTATGTTGTATAAGTATACAGTGGGCTGGGCAGTGCCTAGTATAGTCAAAATCCACTCATATGCATAGTACTAGAAGAAAATCTCACTGAGAAAGAACTACGAGGAGAATACACTTAAAATGGCAGGATCTAGCAATGTGTATAAGTGTTAAAAGGAGGTTTAAACTAAGGGGTAGAAGCAACAGTTAGGGTAACTGAAAGCAAGGTTGTATATCGAGATAGTCTTAGAAACCAATTTCATCTAAGTAGAAGAAAATTGGGAGCTTCCAATGAGCCATTTAGTATAGAGAAGTATTAAAATGAAAGTCAGCAAGAAGCAAGAGTGAAAATAATAATTTCTTATTTTTCAATAAACATTTCATTTATAATGGTATTATAGGTACAATTAATAAGTTACTCTGTCCATTTTATCATACATGTATGTAGTATAAATAATAATAAACAAAAGACATTAAACATAACTAAAAAGAAATACCTTACATTTTATTAGTATAAAGTTTTCTAAAAAAAATGGAACTTATTTAGGTATAATGCAGTATTTTTTTGTCCGTTTTAATCAGGAGGTTCTTAATTAGTGGTCTATGGATATAAAGAACGTCCAGGAATTGGTTTCAAATTACAAAAGCATGTAGATAATAGAATTTTATGTACATTGTCAAAGACTTAATCACAAGCTGTTGAGCAGATATTTTTGATTCAATTTGTCACTAAATATCTCGGAAAGTCTATATAGTCTACATTGATTGTGATGAAAACCTCAAAAAAGATCTGATGTTAAAGACGATAATGATCTTTCCAAAATGGTTCCACATTTCAAGCAAGCAATACAACCATAAAACCAAAACAACAGATATACTGGAATTTAAATTAACATTAAAATATAAAATAATAAAAATAAAAAATGATTGGGGAAGGTGTCTAGTTATACTTTAAAAATTATAAAAGTCCATGTCTCAGAAAAGATTAGATTAGAAAAAACTCTTAAATTAATATGTTGTCTACTAAAGTTAGTAGTTATAATATAATACTTATTTTTTTTTTTTACTAAACAATCGTATATTTTAATTGTTTGTTTTGTTTTTGAAATTTTAGAAAGACAAATCATCCATGCAATTATACCGTTGGCGTAATTGTCACTTAACTCAAGGACCACTTCGACCGCCAATAGTTGCTTGTGGCATGGGTCTTTTGTACAATAAAGAATCAGTATTACAGCATTTAGTAAATAAAATTCCATTTCCTGAAGCTTCGGCACACATTAAGAGTTTAAAAGTATGTTGACTTATCTTTTGATTAATATACATTTAATGATTATATTAAATTCTATTATTTTTTTTGTAGGATATAAAAGTTTTGAAATTGACTCCTAATCCAGCATTCAATGGAAAAGCTCAAAGTGTTGGAGGATATATTGATGATAATTGTTCACCTTACATATGCCCTCTAATTGGTCTTGAAATGAATGACAGATCAAAATTCTGTTTCTTATGGAAATGTGGATGTGTTGTTTCAGAGAGAGGTCTCAAACTAGGTGCTGATAACAAGTGTGTTAATTGTGTAATGGAATATGAGAATGATGATATAGTTGTTTTGAATCCGACTGCAGAAGATGTAACATTAATGAAAACTAAATTGACTAAACGCAGAGATATGATCAAGAGTAAGAAAAATAAAGTCAAACAAGAAGTTGTAGTTAAAGACGAACCAGTTGATAAAGATGAAAAATCAATTATTCCATCAATCGTATCTGTTAAAACTGAAAACATTGATGTCAAGAGAGAAATAAAAAAGGAACAAATAAAAAGTATGACAATTTTTAAAATAATTATTTGTTGTTATTAAAAATATTAATTTTGATTTAGGACCAACAACTAGTGCTGCAGGGTCATGTTCCTCTGTCGGTTCTGCTAACTGCCGTAAATTAGAAGATCCTGTATATAAAAAAGCAAAACTTACACATAGCATTTCAAAAGACCAAACAGCAACCAATGTATATAAATCATTATTCACAAGTCATGAAGATGACAAGAATCAAACTCGAGCTCATTGGATTACATACAATCCATTCTATAATTAAAAAAACATGAAACTTGAGTTATGTACACTCAGCTATTATCAGCTTGTAATTTTTCCTTTTTAGAAATGTTTACTTTTACACTCAAAAAAAAAAAAAAACTTAGAATAAAATTATGCATTATTTTGTTTTTTAATTATATTACACATTAAAAAATAAATAACAAACAATAGGTAATAATAAGTACATGTGTTATATTATTTAAGACATAAGAATTTTCATCTCGATATAGATATGCAACCATCAAAAATTAAACATATGAGGTTAGTTTTTCTCTGGTAATTTAAAATTGAGGTATAAAATCACACTGTTTTTTTTTTTATGAGAATTTTATCTAATAAATATTTAAAGAAATTATTTCTCTTAATTATTTTATTCAACAAAATTATTAAGTACAATTTGTTTCAATTGATCATTATTAAAGAAGAAATTATTATAAAATACAAACAATACATGAAATATACATTATTTAAAACTACTAACTAGTGTTAATATTTCTTTTCATTAACAATCTCTACATTGTCAATTACATTAAGTTCTCTTTGAATCTTTTATAGTGACCTGTGTTTAACAAACCGAACCATCAGAAATGGAAGTCCAAACCCAGTACTGAAATATATTGCTAGTAGTGCTGTAAATTTATACTTGCTGTTTACATCAAACGGCAAATTAGATCCAGGTCCACCATATGCATGACTATTCCGAGCTGCTGTTGTTGAAAAGTTTCTCATTAGTTGAAGTCCCCTTGAGGTGATCATATTTTGGCTTGGAATTGTAGTTGAGTGTATCAAATGTGTGGCTAGCCGTGCAGGGATAAAAGTTCAAAGTACAAAACTCTATAAGAAAACGATGATGAACACCTCTGAGAAAATTAAATTTTAAATAACAGCTGGGACTACAGTGGTACCAATGTTGAAATTATCCCTTGGTGTCCCTTTAAAAGTTTAAAACAAGAACGAAGTTCTCCGATAGCATTAAAAGATAATGAAAGAATGGCATAACTATGTATAAAATATTTTTAGCATATAACTATATAAGTGATTAATATTTTTAATTTATATGTTATTTCAAATTTGTAACTAAGTTACTCTAAATAAATGCAAATAGTACATATATACAACATTTTAAAAAACCCCAACTTGTATTGTTTTGATTAGGTGCTATTGTACCAATGGATTATTAACCTCTATCCACTCTCAATATACTTCTGCGGGTAATACTAAAACCCATATATTAAATATTATATTTAAATTTATAACTGTTATATTATTAAATTTATTAATTAAACAACATTTATATACATAAAATAGATAGCTTTAATAATGTATACCTATCACAATTAACAAAAATTATGGATTATTACCAAAAAGGGACACCTTTTTTGGAGCGATGAATGTATTCGTTTCACTACGATATGGTTCAGTACTTGAGCGAAGAAAGATGTATGATTTTACAATAATGTTAATGTATAATAGTTATTTTTTTTCTGTCTGTTAACTATTTTTCTACCAAAAAAATACATGTTTCTATTTTCTTGATCAAGCATTTTTTCTGGTGGGAAAACAAATCTAATTGATTCTTATAGGAAGTCAAAATTGAAAATTCCCAGTAGTTTTTAATATCATCAGGAAAACCTGGTAAAAAAGGTTAGGAAAAGGTACTTGACATTTTCACTCGATGTTTATATTAGAATTTGCATTTTCTATACATCATCAAATTTTCAAAATATTTGAACTTTTTTTAAGTTATTTATAGATAAAGAAAATTTTAATTTTTTTTATAAAGATCGATAACAAATTTTTCGTTGGATCAAAAAGTTTGAAAATGTAAAACAAGATTCCTCAACAATACTAACCTATGTATATACATTGTAGCCTTTAGGTTCTCAAACCTATGTATAAATAGGTATAGGATGTTGATTATACCTAATTAAAAATTTATTATTTTATTTTATTCTCAGTTTAATACTATTATACGGTTATTATAGAGAACCATAGAATGCATACAAATGTAAGAGTTATTATTTTTCACTGTAAAAATATTAACATCAAACAAATTGAAAATCAAATATTATAATAGATTATTTATTTCGAACAATAAGTTGAAAATTGAATGTAGAATAAAATTAATATATTTTAACAAATTTTTCGATTTTTTTTAAAACATAATCATCCGCTGCCTATTAGATATCCCAGTGATAGTAAGTTAAAATTTAAGAAAATTTTAGAATAAAATAACCATAAGTTAGCTAATCGAAAACAAAATTAAGAGGGGAAACCAGGCACCTGTAGGCATATTTATTTTAAGAAAAATCTTAAATTTAAAATTGCATTGTGCTGAACGATAGAGACTTCATTTTGAATTACAAACCAATGCACATACCTATGCATTTATTTTGTATATTAAACTTATTACTTCTAAATACAAAAAAAAAGTATTATAATGAACGAAATTTTAATTATTTTTTTGTGTCGTAGAAATATACTGTATTTATTATTTTTATTATTATACTGGTATAACGCTAGCCGGTATTTAAAACAGTGTTTAAAAGTTATGACAATATTAGTTGGTCATATATTAATATATTATACTATCTTCGGTGGCGTCGCAAACTTGAAATTGTTTAGAAGTGAGTTTCATAATCCACCAACCAACCCAAACCAGATAAATATACTAGTTAATACTTAATTAATACCCACCCAGCTGTCCAACACGCCATAAATTATTCGAAGGCCCTATGATTAATCCCTTCGCCATTCCACTGACTACGGCACGTCTGATATTTCTTCGGTAATATTTAAATGTTTTCTTTCATTATTGTTATGTTTACAATATCGAATACTGCTTGAAAAGAAAAGATCATTGTGACGCTTATGACCACTGATGATAGGCTACTACCATCGCAATATAGCTTCAACATATAGCTTTCATAGGTTTGGTAATATCACCTTAGACCTATTATAGTCTCTTGGATAAAAAGAGTCCTGACTTGGCGTTGTCGATCTCTTGAATTTTGTGTCTTCTTATCAAATCGAACTAGTTGATTGTCGGCACGGTCTCCTTGACGCGATTGATCGCTGTGCCACGGCGTCGAGCCATACTATTGCTCTCGGACCAGCAATATAGTCGTAAACGACTTTATGGCTGACCCATAGCAGAACAGTCGTTTCTAATATACTCTATTCAGGATGGGAATGCCCGAATTCACGTATGAATACTGTTAACCAAGCCACCGGCAATTATCTTTCTCCAATGGTAATGGGTTATACTGTGTTATATTTATACATAGTATAAGATAACTTCCAGCAACTTGAAAGTATGATTGGATGAAAATTGTAAAATTATTATGTATCAATTTTTAATTTATGCATCTATTGTCTCCGTCTTATAAGTCACAAGTGCTTAGTGCATTCAGAAGTCCTCATTAAACTTCGTTAGAATTAATTATTATTGTTTTTGTTTATGATTGATTTTTTTATACTCTTTTGGGCGCGTTTTGTCATTTTTGGATTATCATATAAACTACAGAATATTATAGGTATTTCCTTTAATTCTAAACTACTTAAAATCACATTCATATATTAAAACTAACGAAGCTAATGATAACTTCTGAACGTAAATTTGCTGTTTACACTTGTAAGAAAAACTTGAACATTTAGAGACAACACAATATTCAGGTGAGACGTCATAATAAAATCAAAACAACTTTTATGTAGAAGTATTATAAATGATTTATCTTTTAGTTTCATATATTTAGTAAAAAAACTATGGAAATTTGGAGACTTTGAGCAATATTATTATTTATTCAATTTTTATGTGGACTTCTTGAAGTATAATCAGGAAAAATTGTATTGAACGTAACAACTAAGAATATTTGATATGTAATGTTATACATCTTTTACATTTGTTAATTGTTTACTAAAAAAAAAAATTGATGAATATTCATGCTTTTTTTAAAAATTCTGTTATATGGAGAAAAAGTTATTCTCCAAAGAATATGTTAACTATTAAGTTGAAAACTATCGATTGTGTAAGGATTATTAGGGCCAAAACTATCTTCACATAAATAGAGACTTAACATATTCGGAAAAAGAGTTGAAAAAACAATGTACAATATTATAGAAAATGAATAATACAATACTCCATTTAAATTATTTGAATTTATAAATTAAAAGTTTTTGGGTAGTTTTTTCAGGTAGTTAATTCTTATGATGTTTATTATGATATTGATTATGTTAGGTTTTATATATTATTCTAACTCTATAATTTATACATTTCATAAACTACAATGATTAAGTTCTTAATTTAGTAAAACAAATTTGGGTATTTTTTAATGTATTACCACTTAAGATTTTAAAACTGGTTCAAAATCTAATAAACGAATAAATGAAATAGATATTTGAATTATAAAACTAAAAATTCGACTTTTACATTCAATTTAACTATAGTTGTATATTTATTGTTTAAAACTGAAAACAGTTGTAATACATTTATTAGATGGACACAATTTCGATAAGCTTTATGTGATTTTTTATGTTCAATATTTTATGATACATATGTGCTGTATCAGTTCTATAATCTATATCATAACTTACATACTTATTGTTAACAACTCTTATTGACTATAAATTTATAGATTTTTATTAATTATTACTCTTGAAAAGTTATACTACGAATTATAATATCTTCAACAATGTATGATTTTATTCTTATTTTTTGCATTTATTGCATAACACATTTTTTGTGTACCTATTTTATTCTAAATAAATATGTTATTTTTCCTTATTGGTGCCTACATCAATATTTTGTGGAGAAAATCAACTAGCATAACATTCCAACAGCCAATTAACACCAAAAAACATAGAATGTTTCGACAGGAGCTTTAGTTGCCACATGATAAACCGTGAATGTATAAACATGAACCTCATAGATACCGTCGTTGCTGTGGACACGATCAAAAAATTACCAAAATACAGACGGTTGTAGATACAACTATCACTTATCAGTATAAAATATAAATTTAATAAATAACAATTTTTAGGGAACCACATACGGGGCCGTCGCCGTCGGTTCTATGGACTCGAACGGACAATTATCGCGAAAATAATATATACACACTATATAGTACATTATTTATATTTACTTATAAGTAGTATTTTAACCACGCCAGAGGCAAACCACGTTTTATATCTTACAAAAACTTTAACATAATTTATTATATAAGTACTCCATTTATAGTTTTCACTCTGTCTAAATACATTTCAATATCAGTTTGGTATGAAAATAAATAGTTTACATTACAGTTAACACGAGGACACTATGTATATAACAATACTATTTTATATTTAAAAGTTGATTTCAATATTTTATTTTTACATAGTTAAAAGCTAAAATGTCTTTTGAATATTTAAATCTAAACTAAATAATTAATATAGTATAATACAGATGCCAATACTTAACAAAAATAAAATTATTTGAAAATGAAAATGAAGCTGATAACCAACCTAGCAAAACCAATTCATCGTTAACAATTAATTTTTATTAAAAATTTGATGCCTTTGAAAATAATTAGAAATTGTCTTTAAAAGGTTTCTCAATGTTATGTCTCTGTTAATATTATAGTGTCGCACTTTGTCCAGAAAGAAAAATTACAAAAAGATAAAACATAATACTTTAAATTAAATTTATTTTATTAATTTTAATTTACTTTTTAGTTATGAAATAGTTATTTTCTTATTTCTCTTCTTCTTCTTAAGTCCATCTTCCAAAAACGGAAGTTTGGTGACCCATCAGTTGACGTTGGAAACAATCTCTTTCCAAAGGTCACGGTTTTCTGCCGATCGAATGGCCTCTTCCAGGGGATAGCCAGTGATGGTTTTGATTTGGTCTATCCAACGCATGGGTGTTCTTCCACGGCTTCTCTTCCCTTCTATTTTTCCTTCGATTATCAGCTTCTCCAGGCTCGATCCATCCCTTCTTATGATGTGGCCAAAAAACCTTAGAATTCTCTGTTTGCACGCCA